>JAABNY020000045.1:7875548-7896774 GCA_015164015.2 Brevimyrus niger | reverse complement strand
TTTATGCCAGTGGCCCCCCCACCCCCCCACCACTACCACATCCAGAATGCTTCTGATGCCCCTGCCTCTGCCTCCATGTTGGTGAATATGGCACTGTCATCTGCAAACATTAAGTCAGTCAGGAAGTTGTTTACATCATACTCAACTCCCTGTCTGTCCTTGAATGCTTTCCTCATAATGGCATCAATCATGATATTGAGAAGCAGGGGAGAGGCAATATCTCTTTGATGGATATAGAAATTTCCTTGGATAATTAGTTTTTGATCTGCACACTGATGGTTTATACTTGGAGAAGTTGGAGAAAAGCTTAATGGTATGGGCTCATTTTGTAATGTGCTCCACAGGGTGGGCCAGTGAACACGATCAAATGCAGATTTGAAGTCAATAATGACAAGCTTTCCACATCTAATTCTTTCCGCTCCTAGTTGACGAATGACAAATATTTGATCAATGCATCTTCAGTGTGGCCTACATCCTGCTTGCTCTTCTCAACTGGTCTGTTCACAATGTTTCTGCAGCCTTAATTGTACAATCTTGTATGCAGAACACTTTGCCTATGGCTGATGTCTTGGTAGTTCTTGCCTTTCCAGGTATCAGCTTTCTTCGGGATTCTCACAATGATGGCATTTTTCCATGCTGATGAGTGCCAGATGTGTGTCAGGAGAACATGGAGCTATCGTAACAAGACGTCTCCTCCAGCTTTGATTATTTCACTTGATCCACCCTGTGTGACAGTCCATTCTTCACTGTTCTTATTGCAATCTTCATTACCACCATCACGGAATGAATTTTCCTTCAGATCAATTGGTTGTAACTATGGTATTGGTCCCTGGCATGGATTTTGCTTATCTAGCTGTTGGAATAAATCTTTCTGCAGATATTCACTAGTGGAACTCACATAAGTGCCATTCACCTTCTTGATGTTGTCATTGGTCACTGTGTTTTTACCACTCAGTCTCCTGAGGGTCTGATAAAGAATATGGTACTTTTTCCTGGATGCAGCTTCTTCTACATCAGCTACAACACTATTCCAGGAGGCTTATCATTCTGCCTTCATCTTCCATCTGATGCATTTGTTCAGTTGATGGTATTTTTCGTCAGCATGTTTGGTTTGGTTCTGTTTGTCCACCAGTTCCAATCACTCTTCCGAAATCCACGGCTGTGTCCAATAGCGGATGGGTGGACACAGAAGGATGGTGCATTCTAGGTTGAACTCTGATAGCTGCTTTTCTTCTGCATTGATATCATCCAACTGTTCTATTGTTACAAATTTGTTGGATATGACAATTTGAAAATCTTGCTTGATTACAGGGTTCCTCAGATGGGCGCAGTTTAAATTGGTTGGTGGCAGTACCTTATGCCTGTTGTAATCACAGCTATACCTTGACATGGATGAGGTAGTGGTCAGATCTACAGTCCCCCTCATTGCACAGGGTCCCCTCATTATTCGCACATCTTTGTGTGATGATCAAAATCAGGAGCTCACCAGGATGTAGTCCAGAATGGCTGAGTCTTTACTAAATTGGTTGTTCCATATAAGCTAGTGTTTGTGAGGGTTTTGAAAAAGGCAGCTATCTGCTACCAGGTTGTTTGATTCAGCAAAGGACAGCAGGCATAGTCCATTGTTGTTGATCTTGCCATGACCAAATTTACTCAGTGTCTCTTCCCATCCAGTCCTGTCTACACTGATATGTGCATTGAAATCTCCCACCAGTATGGTATGCAGGATCATATTCAGTGTGTGTTTCAGCTTGTTGTAATAGTCATCCTTGGTTGCATCCAGGTTGGTCTCAGTTGGGGTTTAACTTCACAGGAAATGGGTCTTCACTGTGTGATTAATGGTGAGGGCTGTCAGATGAACCAATATTGGTTGGAAGCCAATTACACTTCCAGAAACCCGTCTGTTCACTATAAACCTAATGCCAGCATTGCATTTTTCATCATCGGAGTAAAACTGTCATTATTTCATCAGTTGTTGGTGGGTGGATAGTCATTGTCCAGTGAGGCATAATTCAGATACTGCGCTGGTTGAGATTTCGCACAGTTCCATGGAGATGACTTCCTTTTGCCTGGCATGGTGTCCAGTTCAGACATTTCACATCGCAATGCAAATTTCCACTTTTGGTGATATAAATTAGATTTTTCTTCTCAGTACAATAGTCCATTTTTCACCAGCTTCCTGTGACCCCACTGCTGGCACATCAGCTGCCCCAGATGTGGTGTAATAAGCGAATGAGTTTGTTTGACAAATATGCAAGACAATGCTGTGTCTTGCCTTGCTTCCCTGGTTTCCCAGTTCCGGTCACTGAGAAGGTTGACCACCCTCCTCCTTAGGAGTCTAAATAAACCAATAGCATGTCTTTGTGGGAATGTTTAATTGAGGGTAAAAATATGCGTACGCATCATAGCCACCTCACATTACTTATGAGAGGACTTAACGCTATGCATATTCGAGATGCAGTATCACCAAAAATTGGGGTGGCAGTATGGTCACCTTTTGTCATTAATCCTCTGTATTAAGTCTGGGTTTCAGTTTGTTTCCCCAGTCTGGTCTTTGGGTGTGTTCGACTTGCTTCCAGTGCTGGCTTAAAGCAATGCATTCTGATCCTGACGCAATGCATTATGGTCAGATCTATTGCGACCTCTCACCTGGCTGCAGAAACTGGAACTGCCTAGGACATTTATAGTGTAATAGAAAACAAAACTTAGCAAACTGTAATTTTAATAACCACTCCTTTTCAGGATTATCTAGTGTATTTTTAACATTAGTTTACCGCTGTTATTTTTACATGGGCTCTGCATACACTTTTCAAGCCATTCCCAATCATTTTCATCTTTGCTGTTTAAATCACTCATGAATAGACAAATTGATTCATTTTTAACTATTTTCTTCTTTATAAATACTGCAATTCTTATTGCAGAAATTGATATTTTTCCAGTGTTGTGTAGCCTAATTATAAAATACTAACTACTAGAAGATATATAACAACATACAATGCAACACTGGGGTAGTAAAGTGATATATGGCAGAGCGAAGTACGATGTGGAGCAGTGGTTAGAATATACAGAATGCAGCAGCAGTATTAAACAATTAGCAACTTGATCACTGTGGAGGCAGCAAGTGTACATCATTTCACATCGTGTCACAACTTCATACAAGAAAAGTGAGCCCAGAAACAAAGGAGCCGGCCAAGGTTTTCTTGCATTGCCCCCTGGTGGACATGACCTTTAATCCTCCAGATAGAAATACAAGTGCAAGTACAGTCAGTACACTACTTGCATTGCTTGTGCGTCGTGTTGCATATGCGTCACCCTGCGTGAAGTATATCGCAGCCCTAAGACAACTTTGTTTTGATTTATTTTTTCACTGTTTTGGTTAGTCTAGGTACTTGGGGAAGCATCATGTGTATTTATTTTAATCCTTGTTTAGTTCAGGTAAAGAAGCAAACTTTCCATGTAGCAGTGCTTTTGTTTGTTAATTTTGGCCTGGTAAGATCCTGAAGTTGACTTCCCCTTTTAATAAATTATCGAGACAAAATCTCACTCCACTTTTTTTGCCAAAATTTATTGTTACATCACAAAGAATCTACCTGTTGTACTTTACAGCTGGAAGAACAACTACCAACGAGGAGCTTGAAGATATGTTGGAAAGTGGCAAGCTTGCCATTTTTACTGATGATGTAAGTACTGCACAATTCAGTTCATTTTGAACTGTTGGCTGTAAAATTAAGTTTGTTAACCCTTAGGACCCAACAATTTCACAATTCACAACTGATTTTCGTATCAATTAACATTTATAAGAATATATTTTTATTGCCTGTAAATCTTTATATTAGATGAGACTAAAAAAATGATACATTTCAATAGGCACAATTAGTTTTTCCTTATAAAAAGGATGAAATCAAGAATGTGTCAGCATTTACACATCATCAGAGTAGCCCAGAATATCATGAAAACAAAAACATACAGCAGATGTGATTAACTCCTGTACTTACCATGCAATAAGCTTAAAATCAGAGGCATAGAAAAAATGCTCAAAAATGTATAGGGTTGAAATGGTTAATGCTTTTCTATCAATGTGTATTTCAAGTTATTATTGATTCATATTTTTTGTACACATTTCACAAAAATATTTATTCCAAAAGCACTTTAGTTTTGTGAAAGCAATTATATATAAGGACAGTTTTGTAATTTCTGACCGAATCTGTCTTTTATGTATGGATATTGTTCATAGATCAAAATGGATTCCCAGATGACCAAGCAAGCCTTGAATGAGATTGAAACTCGACACACTGAGATCATAAAGCTTGAGAACAGCATTCGTGAGTTACACGATATGTTTGTGGACATGGCCATGCTGGTGGAGAGCCAGGTAATGTATTTATGAACATGTAAATATAGTTATGTGTTCTTGTGTGTGAAGTGCATGTAAACATACAGTCACAAATTAAAATTGGGCATGTGATTGGGAATACATATGGTTTGGGACAAGTCCACTGCCACCTCAAAAAGTATTTGATGAAAATTTTTCAAACTTAACCGGAACTATATAGGAGCAGATCTGAAAGAAAGATCTGAGACAAAATGCACTAAAATAACAAAAAGCCATTTAGTGGAACCAAACGGAGAGGTGACCACAGAAGACACTCAACCATGTGAATGTGATTTGATGGGACTTATTAACACTTCACGAAAAATCATTATATGGATGAAGATTTGATTTTATATTGAAAAAAATAGCACCAAATGTGAAGCAGTGCAAGGTGGCAGCAAAGGAATGAATGAATGAATGAATGAATGAATGAATAGTAGAATGAATGAATGAATGGAGAGTGGAATGGACTCTATATAAACTGAAATGTCACTGAATTCTGTATTTCTAACTGCTATTGATATTAACACTAAGAATTAATGTGGCCTTGACACACTTAACTCTGAACTTACTTGTCCACTGTCAAAACACTGCTTTGTCTCAGCTAAGGGTGCTTAGTTTGAAGCTGTTGATGTAATTTGTCTATTTTACTCCTGTTACTTAGTTCCTCTCTGCACATCTTCAGGACGTTCCTCCCCATTACATAATGCTTTATTGAAACCAAATGAAATGTATTGTTCTTTATATCTATGTTTGAACATTTTGACGACTACTAAACATTACCTATTACGACTAAATGGTTGACTGACTGTAGATAATAATAATAGACATTTTATTGATCCCTATGGGGAAATTGTCTTTACCAGTCATTGATATGTGGCATTCACAGTGTCCTCTGCAGAGGATTAATGTTTGAAAGGAGCATACAACAGACCCTGCATACAAAGACACACTGCACGTGCTGCCATTTTGTAAATTTTGCTTTCCATGGTTAATCAGCAACCCATCACAACCACAACTACATTTTGGGTCATGACCCGTAGTTTGGGAACACTGCTCTAGGATTAAAAATGTATTTGAGTCTGTTTGTTCTTGATTTGATGGCCCTGTAGCAACTTCTAGCGGGCAGGAGTTCAAACTGGCAATGTCCCAGATGAGATGAGTGTCTGAAGATGTCAGTGGCTCTGCTGAGACAGTGAGAGCTGTAAATGTCCTTAATGGAGAGAAACGGGCAGCCACAGACTTTCTGGGCAGTGGAAATGACCCTTCGGAGTGGTCTCCTGCCCTTTGCAGTAGCTCAGCACGCTCTCAGTGTAGCAATGGTAGAAGGACATCGGCAGTTTTTCAGCTATATTGTTTTTCCTAAGGATCCCCAGGAGGTAGAGTCGCTGATGGGCCTTCATGACAAGTGTGGTGGTGTTGGTTTCCCAGGAGAGGTTGTCAGCTCTGTGAATACCCAGAAACCTGTAATGAGAGACCCATTCCACACAGTCCTTTTTGATGTGGATATAATCTAGATCAAATTTTATCCTCCTGAAATCTATGATGAGTTCTTTGGTTTTAGAGGTGTCCTGTTTTTTTAACAGGATATCAAAATAATTTTGTGGGCCAAAAAAAGGGGGGTGCTGCAGGCTGAATGTGGCCCACAGGCCAATTTGTCATATGTGGTATATAGGTGATGATCTGGGACCTATTTTATTTTGAACACAAATTCACCAAAATTTAAGTAACGCTGCTTGGCAATGGCAAAGAGAAGATCGACTGCAGATTCCACTCGGTCTTGTGAACGCGATAACATATTTTGAGACAAATTTCATGGAAATTGATGCAAAGGTGAACCTGATTACATTAAGACAAGTCACACAAAGCTGGGTTTTTAAGAAAGATTTTTTGGGGAGGTGATGAAAGTGTGTAGGGGGGCTAGAGAATGTAGATGTTGGAGGTCAGGGGGGAATAGGGATCAGATGGTGTGGGGGTGAAGCCCCCCCCCCCCCCCAGGGAATACATTGTGGTTTAATGTACAGATTTCTTGATATTATATAATATTCTATGTTATATAATACACTGCCCGGCCAAAAAAAGGTCACCATTTATATCAGCAAATACTTAAAAGCCAATGACTGGATCATTATTATAGTCCTGCAACGTTATGCAGTGATAAAGTGAAGTCAGCTGAGTAACTGAATGGCCAGGTTACTCCTCCATCCATCATAAGTGGATTTTTTCTTCCCTGTTGGCATGGGCATAATACAGAACAATAATGCCAAGATTCATTGGGTTCAAATTGTCAAAGAGTGGTTCAGGGAGCATGAAGAATCATTTTCTCGCATGACTTGGTCACCACAGAGTTGTGACCTTAACCTCATTGAAGGTCTCTGGGATGTGATGAAGGAGACTTTATGGAGGTTCAACTCACCTGTCAATACAGGATCTCGGTGAGCAATAAATGCAAATCTGGATGAAAACAAAGGGTAAGATGTTGTATAAGCTTGTGGAAACAATGTCATGACAAATATGTGCCATAATCAAAGCTAAAGGTGGCCCAACAAAAATTCAAACGCCGACTTTTTTTTGGCCAGGCAGTGTATTATAATCAAATATTACATTTTATCATCATTAAAATGATGTCAAACAATTATATATAATAACTAAAATCAGGCAAGTCCAGAAACAGTGGCAGGATTGACTCACTAAATTTTGGAGGGGTACGAAATTTAGGTAATTCATTCAGGATGAAATGATGTTTAAGTTTGCTTGCTATACACTGTGTGCAGAATTATTAGGCAAGAAATATTCCTAGTGCTATTTTTTAGCAAAAGCTGGACAGACTTATAAAAATGAAATCAGCAGTTTTCTTTTGCTCTAAGAAAATAAGATAATGTTAAGAGAATGTTAGACTTTCACAAACAAAAATAAAACACTTATTAGTGTGCACAATTATTAGGCAATCAGAAACTAAGTGAATTTTCTCTCTTCACAATCAACAGCAATAATAATAAGAAACTATTTTTGTTATTTAGTATATATAAGAAATAACAAACTATCACTCATTCTATACAGCCTTTCTTCTCAATGACCTTCATGAGCTTGTTGTCCATTGAACCACTCAAGTTTTTGATTTGATCCTGTCGAATATTAGCTAAGGCAGCTAGGGCCTCCTCCCAGATGCTGACCTGAGAAGTCAAATGCTTGGCATCTTGGTAAACGTCACACTTTAGTAAGGCCCAGTAGTTCTCAATGGGAGTTCAGTCAGGTGATGAAGGGGGCAGGTCAAAATCCAATCACCTTCCAAGCCTTTCTTAGCCAATCCACAGAATACTTTGATGCATGGGAAGGACCACTGTCCTGCATGAACATCATGGGAAGGATCATTGTCCTGCGTGAACATCATGGGAAGGACCATTGTCCTGTATGAATATTATAACCTTTTTGAAAGCTGCTGACTTCTTCTTGTGCCAGTGATTGAAGAAAATATCTCCTATAAACTGGCAGTAGATCCTGTGGTTAATTTTTACACAATCTGCAAGTTAGAAAGGTTCCACAGGTTTATCACTGATATCTGCAACCCACATCATCTATCCTTCACGACCTTGTTGATGCTTGAAGAGGATCACCATTCACTGGCCAACCCATCTCTCAAGAGTCCCTTTCATCTCACCTGTCCACAAAACCTTTGTAACATGAGACATGTCCGTGCTCATTCTTCATGTTTTAGCTTGTGTGCCTTAGTGAGTGGAAGTCACGCTTTGGCCTTTGTGTCCATAGCAATGTCATGCAGCACATTGTACCCAGCACTTCCGGAGATTCCGTTCAGATTACAGTTTTGAGAATAGTGGCATTTGATGTTAAAGGGTCTCTGGAAGTCTCCCCTTTAATTTGACTCAGATCTTTTGGCAGTTAATTTGTGTCTCTTCTTCTCTCTACATGCTTCCTCAGTCCTCTTTGGCTGTTGGCCACAAAACACTGATCATGTTTCAGAAGTCTGGCGATTTCGTTTTCCTTTGCATCCCTCCAACTGGCATTTTACTATTTAGTTTTTTGTGCTTTCTGTAAAATCCTTTCCCAGCCCATTTTAATAGTAATAAGAAGTTGCTTAATAATTCTGCACAGAAAAGTATACGTGTCTCCTTGTTCAGACCAAACAGTTTTTTCTTAATTAGAGATCCATCTAGACTGAAACACTGGTCGGAAGAGAAGATAAAAGTAAAATACACACTTGCCAAATAATACTGCTCACGCTGTATAATGCAAATGTAGTATAAGAAAGACAACGGTTGTTCCTGTACCACTGTATTTTATTTGTAATTTTAAGTTAATGGGAAGTAACAAGCACATGGGAAGGTACAGTGCTGCAGTGGTTAGCACTGTTGCCTCACACTGCTGGAACTAGGGTTCAAGTCTTTGGCATGGCTCCATGTGTGTGGAGTTTGCATGTTCTCCCCATGTTGTGGTGGCCTTTCCTCCAAGTACACTGGTTTCCTCTCTCAGTCAAAACACATATTGTATGCCATGTAAGCAATAGTAGTACAGACTGTATATTGTGAGCAAGAATTGTACAATGTACTGCATTTTTTCCAAACTAGCTATAAACCTTTGAAAATACAGGGTTGGGTTAACATTGACTGAGATAGTTGAAACATTTTCATAAAGTATTTATAAAAATAACAAAAGACTGGTCAATCTGACTAAAGGCAGTTGTGTAATAACAGTACAGAAAAGTGAGGTGAGAGAGGGTGAAGTTAAATGTTACTTAAAACAATTCAGTTCAGTAACTTAACCAAAATAGAGCAGTGTCCTGGATTGCTTACTAAGGTTTCATCTTACAGTTTTGTACATTTACAGGGTTTAAGTTTAAAATGCCCGTTCTTGGGGTTGACGCCCTATCCTGAGTTATTCCCTACCTTGTGCAGTTAGCCTCAAGGATAGGCTCTGGACCCTGAATAGGATATGTGATTACAGAAGACGGACGGACGGACGGACAGACAGTACCTTCTTGTCCTCGGCTGATAATGTTTTCTTTTTCACAGGGTGAAATGATTGATAGAATTGAATACAATGTGGAACACTCAGTGGACTATGTGGAACGAGCTGTGTCTGATACAAAGAAAGCTGTCAAATACCAGAGCCAGGCCCGCAAGGTAAAGCCTACCCAAAATACACAGATGCATTCTCAGAAACGCGCATGTATTTAAACACCCTGAGATCACCATGCTGTCTTTTCCTTGTTTCCTTGTAGAAGAAGATTATGATCATCATCTGCTGTGTGGTACTGGGAGTCGTGCTGGCATCTAGTATCGGTGGAACGCTGGGCTTCTAGACATGGCAACAAACTAGATAAACCCACTAGAGAAATGACAAAACAAAATGATATTAGTTAAAAAGGGGGTGGGTCTGAATGAAAATGACACATTAACAAGCTGATTATTGAACAAAAAAGGAAGTTCCAATATGCATAATTACATACATAAATTACATTTAAATGTATCACAGAAATGTACACTAAATGTATTGAACATAAACAGCACATTTTAAGCTACCTGTCTATATATATATTCTTTTTTTTTTTTCTTAATCCTTTAAAACTTATTTATTTTTAAGGATTTCCTAAACAGTGCAAGTGACTAGTCATTAAGTATGCTATTGAGAAAGGCATTTTCAGGATAATGTGTTAATGCACAAAACCGAAAAAGAAAGACTATGAAAATCAATTATGTTAATTGTTTTTAACAATTTGTTGGGGCTGACTGAGAATAACATGTTTGATTAGAGTTTCACTGAATTAGTCTAATACTGGTCAATTCTTCATAGGTCAAGCGGTTTAATATATAGCTGATTAGGTTAGCATTTGGGACAGACAAACTGATCATGCCATGAAAGGAAGACTTTGACAAGTTGCTGCATTAACAATAAGATGCTCAGATTGAGCCATCATGGGTTTGTAATGAGGGAGGATTAGGCATAGTGGTACCGATGTTATGATGATTATGCATTTTATTTTACAGCTTTGCAAGGCTGCATACCTTAGCACTGGGCCAGACTTTTCATTTTAGTGTGCTAACGGGACCAGCAAGACAAGACTTATTTTTTGAAGAAGCAGTAGAAATGAAACATAGTAAAAGAGTGATGCGTGAATGGAAGTTGAACTATGCATATTTGCCACAGAAAGAGTAGGACAAATACTCCTAGGGAAAAAACAAGCAAAAAAAAAAAAAAAGATTTTATCTGACAATATATAACATATAATCAAAAAAGAATTTTATGAGTCAAAACTTTACATGCTGGTTAGTCCATGGGTGAATATTCCCCACAATTTTTGAAAGTTAACCTGTTTGGCTATATATTGTGTGTTGCATTCTCTCCTGATAAATATTCCCTGTTTGCTTCCGGTTCCAGTTGCTGGGCTTTATTGCTGCCATTTTGGTTCCATTTTTTGTTTCGCATCTGAAGACGCAAAAGAGAGGTAAATTGAAATAAGAAAATAGCGTGTGAGCAATTTAAAAATTAATTTTATTTAAATTATCATGGCTTGTAACTTGAATGCACTTTTATGAGAATGCGAAAGAAGAATTCCTGCCTGCTTTTAGTCTTAATTGAATTAAAATGGATTCCACCACTAAAAGTCTATGAATAACAGAAAATGTGCTCATGGGTAATATCAAAGAAACCACTGGTCCTTTAATTCAAATTCAAAATAAAGACATTTTCATTAGGAGATGCATATAAATATGAACTGTTTAAATTTAATATCCCAAAAGAAAACAATTTATAAAATCCCAAGTGACTAATTGTTTTCAGAATTTTTTACACATTTCAGTTGTTGTGTTAATTTCACTTTACAATGTTCATAACATTTATATAAATATTAGAAGATATTTAACAAATCTCTTAAAATATAATTATAATTTAACCATTAATGTAATTATGGTAATTGATTAAATATAACATTAATCACTATTCAATGCCAACAAATTTTCTGTAATAATTTGTATATAGCATTATATATATATATATGTTCTTTGTAAGCAAATAGTTTTCAGCGCCCCTCGTATCTTGATGATACTTAGAAGGTAGCAACTTGTTTTATTTATTTTTACATTTTATAGTTTATGACATAGACTTGTTGATATCAGTAGGTATGAAGAAGCTAGAATGTTTGATGAAATACAAGTAAAAGCATTATAATGGAAAGTGGCCTTAGCAGGTCCACATAAAAGTTGCAGAGTGGCCAGCCAGCAAGCCAATAAGGGTCAGAGAGGGCTTGACATGTGTCATGCTTGACGATTGGAGCGGGGAGCAAGACTCATATTTAATGGGGGAAGTTAAAATGCAAAAATTTGCTTTGCATTCGAGGTGTGTCTTTTCGTTGATATATTAAGTACATTGAGTATGTGATATATTTTTAAACTTCTGATTGTAATACTTCCCTTAATGTTAGTGGTTCTGCAAAGTTACTTTCAAGTTTTAGAGCCAAACAGCCTTGTTTAAAAAAAAATCTATAATTTTCTTTATAAACAAGTTAACTACCGACTGTACTTAAACTGACTTAAAAATAAACAGGACACGTCACAGAATTGGCACAATAAATATTAGTCATACTAGAAGCTTGTATGCTGATTTTATGGTATGATAAGGAAGGACATTTTACATGCATATGCTGAATTTATTGCTTAATAACTGTGGACAGCACAAAAATGTTAGTAATAAACTAAAAATAGAAGGGAAAATATATCAAACACCCAGTGGCAGATTAACAAGTTCAGGGGTCCCTACACTATACTGTCCATGAGCCCCTCTTCAACCCCCACTCCCCAGAATGATACAACAGTCAATGTTAAAACTATTAAACATTAGCAAGTTTAACATATTTTCTATAAAGTCAAAAAGAATGTGACTGTAAAGGAAACAAGAGCAATCACATTACAAGAACAACTGGCAAGCTTACACATTCACAACCATCATATGCAGCAACCAGAAAGAATTCAACAGAAACCTCTTTGAATAAACACATCTCAATAGTGGTAACTCGAATAGATTATGCTGTGATCCAGGGAGTGTTAATGGTGCTCACAATGTGCACTCAACACACCATAAAAAAAAAAAAAATATATATATATATATATATATAGCATAGACCATTCATTACTTTACATAGAAGGACAAATTCCAAAACAATATCAAACAAGTTCTTTCTATTGAAATATTTTCCTCTGTGCTTTCTTTCCTGAGTTAAACCCATTGATCAGGCTGCTAAAATCCATTTTACGTAGGAAGCAAACTACGCATATGCATAGCAGATACATTTAAGAATTGGTCTTCCTGTTAAGTTTTAACTGATGATCAACTCACATACATATAAACTAATAAAGGATCGTTTTTTAAACTTTTAATAGTAATAAAAAAGTCAGTAGAGCCCCCCTGTCATTTTGGACCCCTAGGCTGCAACTTAGGTATGACTGTTCATTAATCCGCTGCAGACATCACATTCTCATTTGATATTTGTGTAGTTTCAGCTCTTCGATCACAGTATGATTTCATTAAAAATAGAAATGTGTACGCAAAATTATGACGAAAAATCAGCTGGAGATTTTTATTCTGAAAGGAATGCAGCATTGCAAAGGGAGCTTCCTATTGCAAAAATTGATTGTACTCTAGAGTACAGAGGTCATCCTTCTAATACATTTTATACTTGTCCTTCTACTTGCTTATTCATCTTGCTGTCTTTCTTGGTCATGTGCTAATTTTAATTAACTTTTAAAAGTAATATTTGAAGTGCAACTCCAAAATGAACAGCATGGTTGAGTGTGTTTCCACTGCAGAATTGGTGATGTTCTGGGTAGTGGCGAAAATATGACATAGTTTGAAGGTTTTTCTTCATTTGTTTTTTTTTTTTTAATGAAAATGCCAAAGCATTCAAATTTTCATGTAGAGATAAGAGCACAATATCATGCTCCAAGTGTACAATTGCATTTGCTTGACAGGAAAATGAAAACCAAGGGATTTATTTTAATTATGTCCACCGAATGGAAGTTCTTAATATTTGTTCTTGATGTCGTAATTTTATTGCATGTTGGACTGATACAAAACATTTTAAATCTGTAACTGTCTTGCTGTATAGGATTAGTGGATTTATTTATTCTCATCTGTGTTATCTAGTGGTGGTAATTAAAACAATCAGATTAATATTTACTCCTCATGTCCCTTCTGCACCTATCATGCAAACATGCAAGTCTATGTTAGAAATGTCATTATTGTTATTATTTATTATATTCTAACCAGAAGCTGGATGTATATTGTGATAATCATGTATACCTGTTTGGCACTTTAATTACAATTTGCCAGTTTGTGCTCATCTACATGGTCTATGCTGTTGGGGAAATCTGCATATTGAATTGAATGTCCACGCTGACACTGGTCTAGGTGAACCAAAGTATTAAGGCTCAGTGGGCAACTTATATATTTGCAGAAGCAAATCAGAGTAAATGAGACTGAAATTATGTGAATATTAAAAATACACATTCTATCTCTTGTAGTGTACATGGCAGTTTGATTGACAGCCATATAAAGATAATATATTAAAAAGAAGTTATGGTGTTTCAGTATAAACCACCAGACATCGTCATTAATTTTTGGGATTTAATTCATATTAGTCAGGTAATAATATGTACTTTTGTGGGAACTTGTGATTTCATAATTTTGAGTTTATCTGTATTGTTTACAGGCTTCTCATTTGCTCATTCGTGTTTTAATTTTATTTGCTATTCTCATTACAATCCCTTCTGTGTTAGATGGTAAATGTGAATAGGTGTACGAACATATAAAAAATGCAGTTTATTGGCTCTACCTCTCATGACCACATTTATTTTAATTTTTGATCTAAATAAAACATAAATTAGTGTGGGACTCTATGTTGAACTAGACATATTTAAATAACGGTTGCACAGAATAGGCTAAACTTTCAGTTATCCCTTTTCCCACTGAATCTGTAGTATAATATTGAACAGCTACAGTAATATCTTCAAAACTTTACTTTCAGGTTGCAATTTTCCTGGGAGAAAGTATGCTTTGTTAACTGTGTGACTCTCAGCTTCACTTTACTTAACCTGGAGATAACCTGATCATAACTTAATTTCTAAACAGTGTTTCCTTGTATCAGTATTAAGGTTGTGTATGTCAGTGGGTGGAGGGGCATGGGGACAGGATTGGTGCTCTAACACAAGACTGCAGAAAGAGATCAGAATCTTAAATATTAATAGTAATAATAATGATAAAATATTTATAATAAAAATAAGGGTCACAATAGAAGGTATCAATTATAACAATTTATTATTAAAGAGGAGTGAATTATGTTATTTTAAAATTATTGTAGAAATACTGAATATTGAATGCTTGCAATTTTGTCAACTTGAACTGGATCTGTGTCTTGTAATTATTGTAAATACTTGAAAAGAGAAAAAAATACTTGCATGTCCATGTATAAACTACTGAAAACCTCCTGTCAAAGTTGTGAAGTTGTTCAAACTCTTTTCTCCCCGTTAACCCTCCAGTTGCCATATTTATCATTGAAACTTTTTTGTTACATGATATTCCTAAAAAAAAAATTCCATGACATTCTTTTTTCTGATAACGTCTGAAAAGGTATATAAAAGAATATACACAAACTAATTAGAACTCAGGTAAGTGAAAGCCAAGCATAGAATGACTGTGTGTCAAAAGATTCAGCATTTATTTAAACTCAGTTTAAATATTTAATTTAATACAACTGACAATTATTTGATGTTTCAGAATAACCAGAAGTTCCGCAGCTTTTGATTATTAATTTAATATGTGTTTGCAATTTGAAAAAAAAAAAACTTACCTTCATGCACATAGCTGTTTGAATGAGTTTATGACAAAGCTATCACTAAAAACAAACAAAAAAACATTGTAATAATTTAAATTTTAAATGGCTTCTGCATTTCTGATTTTGGTCGTTTTAGATCTCCCAGCATCAACTATCAAATAATAAATTTTCAGAAGACTTCATAATATGGTTGCTTCAGGAGTAATGTTAAGTAACATTGAAAGTGCTAATAATGTTTCAATCAATATGGCATCATTACTCAAAACTGAATTGGATTTCAATGAGGTTCAAAACAAATTATTGGCAAATGACAGATACCTGGTGTGGGAACATTACCACCCACCAATGGGGAGCTGACTAGAACAGAGATTGATTTCACAAGAATTTACAAGGGATAACTAAGTATTGAAAAGTACAGGATGAATGACTGTTGCAACTTTGACTGGAATTTACAACTTGTGTCCTGTTTTTTTTGTGTGTGTATGTGTGCGTATAGTAATGTAATCTGTCTCTCCTTTACTTGTACTGCTGTTTGCTGTTCTGTTTAGTTAGTGTGATGTGCCGGTATTCCAACTCTCTCCCTCTTCTAGCTCTTTCTCCATTGATCTTTAAAATGACAACTCTATGCAGATGCTGTCTTTTATATGTGTGTCAAATTTTAATTTAAAAAAAATCTAGAAAAAAATGACATTATGAAATGGAACAAAAAGTGAATAAAGAAAAAGGATTGCTCAGTGTATCAATGCCTTAGTTTTATCTAATGTATCTTTCTTCTTTGTTACATTTGATTAAAAAACACACAGGACTCCCCATCATGATGACGTGTAATGCAAACTAATATTCACCATAAGCCATCTTCCATTGTTTAAAAAGTCTTTAGTACTGGTGCAGTGATTTGGCTCCATCAGTTCTATTAACCATCCATTTTCTGTAATTGTTTTTCCAGCACCAGGGCTCATTGAGCCTGGAACCTATACTATGAAACACTTGGTGTGAGACACCTAGGAAGAATTACGTTAGACATCAGTTAACTAGTACTGTATCTCAACATCATGCAGATGGAACTCCTATGTATACCTATAGTCCAAATCTGATTAAATTTATTTAAAGTGAGATATTATTCAGGATGAGAAATCATTGAGAAAGTCTAAGTAGTCTAAGC
Source organism: Brevimyrus niger (assembly GCA_015164015.2). NCBI lineage: Eukaryota > Metazoa > Chordata > Actinopteri > Osteoglossiformes > Mormyridae > Brevimyrus > Brevimyrus niger. Next base: position 7,880,400 of record JAABNY020000045.1, on the reverse strand, counting down.
AATTTTCCCATGGCTGTTGCAAAATGGACATTGGTCCTGTGGCAAGGGTGTGTCTCTAATACCATATTTTTAACCCAGAAGAAGATACCCTAAAGGAGACATAGTTTAAGAGGAGCAATCTTACTTATTGGAATCAGTTTAATTACTTGTTGGAGTTGAGGGCCTTGGTACTGGATATCTGTTCAGCTTCAGTCAAACCTAATAATGGTGTCCAGGCTCTGCTACCTTGGTTTTAGGGTAAAGCCAGTCCAGTGTTTCAGTGAGTAATGGTAGCATTTTCTTCTCTGCATCCTTCCCTTCCTACTAATAAGATTCCATATTTGAAAAGCCTCAACTGGAATGTCAACAGTGCTGTTCTGGAGGTTTTCCTCCAGTATGGCTCCGGGGCTACTCAGATGTATAAGATGTTGATCCGATGGGAAAATCTGTGACTACACTGAAGCCCTGTCTGATATCGAAGTCATTGGCATGCTCCTCAGTAGCTTCCTAGAAGACATTCCTGCCACCCGTGTCGAAGGTATATGTGCTGTTTGGACCCCCAATCGCTAAACATCCATAACTACTTCGATCTTTGAGGCAGCACTCTCTTACACTTACAAGTACACAGTAGCATTTGAAGTGTAAATGGAACCATAGGCAAGCTTCACTGCTTGCACCCCAGGCCCTAAGATGTCGGTTGTCAACCAAGCGGGGGAGGGGGGGTTATGGCATCACGTCAATGCCAAAACTAGAGTGTTATAACAGAACATGAAAAATATAAACCTGGGTAAATATCCGAATCATGAGAGCAAGTGTAAAACTCGTGAAAACAGAAAGAAAAGCAGTGTGTGTCACTGCACGTGGAGCAGGCGAGCAGTAAGCAGGCAGGAGGATGACAGGTAAACAGGGTTTTAATGGTAACGGGAAGGTTGACATCCACAAACAAGCATAATAATACAATGACGGATCTGGGAAACTAACGGAGATGTGGACTAATAGACAGGACCAGTCAAACATTACAGGACACAGGTGATCACAATCGGGCATAAACACAAGGTAATGAGGTGGGCGTGGCACACAGAAGGATCGGATGGAGCTTGGCATGACATAACCCCCCTCCCCCATCCAAAGGCACGCACACCTGGCGTGCCTGAGGGGAGGTGATGGACGAGACAAGGGAACAGGACCTGGAAAACAAAACCAAAAACCATCAACGAGAAGCAGGAAACAGGACTGAAACACAAAACTGGCACAAGGGCAAAAGCCACGACAGGAGCTAACAAAGGACAGGGAACGCGGACAGACCACGAAGGGAAACACCAGGAGAACACAGGCAGGCAGAACAAAGGGGCCAGGAGTGAAGGAACCCACAGGAGGAGGAGGAGCAGGCACAGGAGGGACAAAGGAAGGAGGAGCAGACAGGGGAGACCAGACAGGAAGGGACGGGGGATGAAAGGGAGCCCAGACAGGCAGCGAGGGGCCGCAGGGGAGAGGGAGAAGGGAGCAGGAGAGAACCACACAGGGGCCTAGGGAACGGGTCGAGGGAGAGACGAAGGGGACATGAAGGTAGCAGGAGGGAGCCCTGGTGCAGGCGGGCAGGAAGGGGAAGCCGTGGCTGGTGACGGCACAGCCGAAGCCCGGGAAGGTGATGTCCGACGCCCAGGCGGAGCAGGGGGCCCCAGAGGCGGCCGACATGGAGGCCGGATTGAGGACTGGCACCAAGGCATTGGGGGAAGACGCGTGAGGGTGAGCCAGGGGGCAGGGTGGGTGGGACCCCGGCCCGACGTCTATGTCCTCTCCCCTTCTTGGACACAGACAGGCGGGGTTTCAGCCAGAGTTGACCGTGCTGGAGCGAGGGACCTAGAGTCATTAGGGAGGTCCCTGAGGGGTCCCACTTGAGCTCCTCCTCCTCTCCGGAGGAAAGAGAGGCAGTCACATAGTCCGAGACCTCCTCGGGGACCATATTCAGGGCTGGGGGGAGTGGAGTAGGGACAGGGACAGGTAGAGATGGAGCCAGGGCAGCAGTCGGGGCCATAGGCGGTGCGGCCGGAGCCGCGGGCGTGGCCACAGGCGGTGCAGCCAGAGCCGTGGGCGTGGCAGCAGTGCCGACGGGCGAGACAGGAGAGCCGGGTTCGGGCGTACAGCTAGCGGATACAGATCACTTTTCACCTGAAGAAATGTGCAAGGTGAAAAGGCGTGAACACATTACCACGAGTATGGCGGCATCCTCAGGCATGCGGCCAGCAAGGGTCAGTGTGGGTGAAGCAACAGCAGCATCCGGAGGTGCTGCAAGCAGAATGGCATCCTTAGGTGGCGCCGTAGGCACCTCGGGCTTGCGGCCAGCAGGGGCCTCCTCCGCGGGCATCTTGGGCTTACGGCAGGGTTGGACCGAAGACCAGGGCAGAGCGGTGGCACGGCCAGCAGAGGACGCCTCCGCGGGCAGAGCGGCAGCTGCAGGCGGGGCCGTGGGCAGATCCAGGATAGGCAGGCCTGAGGCAGGTAGGTCAGGGACAGGCAGGTCTGCCTAAGCACGCGTCCTCAATGAGGACGTTGCCCCTTTAAGGGCTTTAGGGACCCGGGGAATGCCGTCTCCTACGGTGCGTATTCCTCCGTGCCCCAGACGCTCCGGCCGATAAAAGTAAGCCTCCATAGGGGCGGCTTTTCACTGGCACCAAGCAGATCTGCAGCAGCGGGACCCTCCCAGGCAGGGAAAAACGAGCATGCACCCAGGAAGACCATTGCGGCAGCTTCCTCCCCTTTTCCCCTTCGCCTCTTCTTACGCCGACCAGGACCGGTAGGTGGGGGCAGGGTTACCTCCGTGTAGGTGAGTGGCTTCTCCTTTACCCGGCTGACGAGCTACTGCAGGAGCGAGTGCAATTCCACCATCGTGTGCTCCTCCGTCAGTGGGGTAACCTCCTGGAGAAGATTCCTCTGCTAGGGCAAACAAGCCGGGATCCCCTTGGATCTCCGGCAGCTCACAACCTCATGCATCAGGAGGAGCCAGGAATCGTCCTCCTGCTGTGGTGCGTCTTTAGACAAGATCTGTCATTCTGTCACAGCGCGTGGAGCAGGTGAGCAGTATGCAGGCGAGAGGAGCCGGACTGATGGGTAAATGGGGTTTTGATGGTAACGGGAAGGCTGACATCCACAAACAAGCATAACAATGCAATGACAGATCTGGGAAACCGAGGGAGATGCAGACTAATATACACAGGACCAGTCAAACATAACAGGACACAGGTGATCACAATCGGGCATAAACATGAGGTAATGAGGTGGGTGTGGCACATAGAAGGATCGGACGGAGCTGGGCGTGACAGTGTGCATATCTACTATAATTTTACGCTCAGACTGCTTTTTTTCCCTCCAATGTTCAATGTCCTATTCATAGTTTTCCTTACACACCCAGTAGATAACCTTTGGCTGCTCTCTGTGCTTGAGTTTTGAGCTTGACATGGGGGTTTTGGCATGGGGGTGGTTTTGATAGGTTGGGGGAGAGCTCATTGCCATTTCTGTTGGCAAGTGCTATTGGCTCCTGGTTTTCTGATTGACTACACACCACAAAAAACTTCTCTAGAAGATAAAGATCGCCAATGAAGAGGAACATTGACATGCAGCTAAAGCAAGTTAAAAGCAAATCATGGTTTATCTATCTTATAATAATAATTTTGTACCCAAGCTTTAACTATTATTGATGCTATTTTTGACTATTATGAGCATGCTTACGAAGATTCTCATTACCCACTAGCCTGTCCACCCCCCAAACATTTGGGTTCTTCTTTACCTCTCTTGCCAAGGCTCTTCTCCCCCGGTAGCTCAGCTTGGCCGGACGACCAGCTCTAGGAAGGGTTCTGGTCGTCCCAAACGCCTTCCATTTAAGGATTATGGAGGCCACTGTGCTCTTGGGAACCTTAAGTGCAGCAGAATTGTTTTGCAACCTTGGCCAGATCTGTGCCTTTCCACAATTCTGTCTCTGAGCTCTTCAGGCAGTTCCTTTGATCTCATGATTCTCATTTCCTCTGACATGCATTCTGAGCTGTACGGTCTTATATAGACAGGTGTATGGCTTTCCTAATCAAGTCCAATCAGTATAATCAAACACAGCTGGACTCAAATGAATGAATGAAGTATGATCAGAAGAAATGGAAAGGACCTGAGTTAAATATATGAGCGTCACAGCAAAGGGTCTGAATACTTAGGACCATGTGATATTTCAGTTTTTCTTTTTTAATAAATCAACAATTTCAAAAATTATTTTTTTTTGTCTGTCAATAGGGGGTGCTGTGTTACATTAATAAGGATTTTTTTTAATGATTTTAGAAAATGGCTGCAATATAACAAAAAGTGTAAAATTGAAGGGGGTCTGAATACTTTCCGTACCCACTGTACGGGGCAAATCATAGTTGAAATAGTCAAGTCCAAACCAGACAGAGCCAGAACAGGATCCAATGCGACAGGTGAAGGTCGAGTGAGGCACAGGGATGATCAGAGGGGCAAGATGGTATCAGTAGTCAGACAGGCAATGGTCAGACAAGAAGTGTAGACTGGCAGACGGGCAGGACAGGTCTCGGGGTCTAAGGCCAGAAAAGACTCAGAAGATCAGTAGGCAGGCAGGCAGATACAGATCACGTTTCACCTGAAGAAATGTGCAAGGTGAAAAGGCATGAACACATCATCTATGGGAGCAGTAAGCCTTTTGAGGTGAAGCAGGCATAGGATGAGGTACAGTCATGTGAAAAAATTAGGACACCCTTTGAAAGCATGTGGTTTTTTTGTAACATTTTTAATAAATGGTTATTTCATCTCCGTTTCAACAATACAGAGAGATTAAAGTAATCCAACTAAACAAAGAAAACTGAAGAAAAGTCTTTTC
>JAABNY020000045.1:7849629-7870135 GCA_015164015.2 Brevimyrus niger | reverse complement strand
ATACACACACACACACACACAGTATATATATATATATACACACACACACACACACAGTATATATATATGCATAAATATATCTGGATATTTGCAGAATTTTCAATTTAATGGTGTTTGTGTACTATTTCATCATTGTTATTTTGTTGACAACAGAGCGTACTGTACTGTATATGCGATGCAACTCAATGCAGCAGTTGTGTTTTAAGCCAATTAGCAATTCGATTATTGTCAGATGGTGTAAATGTCCACTTAAATTTTGCACACCTTCTACCATCTTCCCAATTATCCCAAACCTCATCTACTTTATGTGTGTAATTGTATATTTCCAGAAAAGCCACAGAAAACTGAGAAAGCATGTTTTGATTTCATGCTGATTGAGAATGTCAAGGTTTTACCTCAGTTAATTATACAAATCGGACCGGTGGGCATGATTTCCACTAAAGACAACATTAGAGACCCTTACAGAAATCCCTACAAATTTACTATTGCATAAATAGTGTGCCTGGTTTATTAAATTAAATAAAAATGTTATTAATATACGAATAACAATTTAACAAAATGAAAAATGCCTGTTAATGAATGTACTCCACAGTTTCTTATTATGTTTCTTATGTTCAGAAGATGAATACAGCTTATGATTTGGGAGGGGGGAGGACTGTTAGGATAAAATAAAATATGAGACTATAATTTACTCACACACACACACACACACACACGCACACACACACACACACACACACACACACACTAATGTGAGGACCCACACAACTTCCAGTCTGATCAGAGTGATGGGGCACCCCTTCTTCACCGAGGAAATGAATCCAATCTCTCCATTGGGGCAGAAAATATGAATGTAAATATAAACCAAATGACAGGTTACAATCAAACAGCTGAGTAGACCAGGGGAATGAAGTTAAAAGGGCACATCTGAGTATGTGCTATATGGTGAGCAGGAGTCTAGACCCACAACCATTAGATCAACCCATATTAAAATATAATAACCTGAAGCAGAAAACATCTACCATTCCATTGAATTTGCAACTGTAATTAAGTAAAGCCTGGGCAAAAGTCCACATAAGCTGTCATAATTGTTCCTTCTAGATGGTATTTTCAGTCTTTTGCAGAACCTTGCATCTCTCACTGATTTAAGGTTTATCTTATGTAACACTGTACATCCGCTCTCTGCATAATATGGTGTGAGTCACTAATGGGCCAGTGCACAGCACCAGAGAGCCTCCCTCGGTTCAGCTGTGTTCCAGCACTGCGCTGCTAAGATGCCTGTTCCATGGTTACGCAATTCTAACTGGTCTGTCACTCAGCTTCCCTGGCTGACATCTTTCTTGTGACAGTAATCATGTTACTCCCTTCTGCTTGAAGGTTGTTCACATGTCCTGAATTACAGAGATTGTGGTGATTATACAGAGAGAAGATGAATGACCCATATAAAGTGTGTTTGCCCAGCAATAAGGCTGGGACTGAAATATAAATCTAGTGTCAGAACTTCCTTCTTATTCCTTGTGTTTCTGGCTCATGACCACCAGTCCTGATAAATGTTATTAAGAGTTATCAAGAGGCCCTCATGATTCTTCTCCAACTTTTGGGATTGTCTTTAGATGATACCCATTTTTTTATCCAATCAGCCCAGACCTGGGCTTAGGAGACCACAATTCTGTTGTTTTCCTGAGCAACCAATCAGAACAGCATCCTAAACTAGAACCTTTACCAAATAGCCGTACGATTTTGAGGTAATATTGCATTTAAAAATGCCCTGGTCTAAAATTCATTAACAATAACCTATGTGCCATATTTACATTAGATTTAGTTATTGCAGGACAGTTACACAACTTTGTGCAAAGATTAGTGAACAATGAAAACTAACCGGTAATTCCCAAGGCGATGACACAGTAAGGGGAATTATAGTGGTTGTAAGTTAACCATTGACATACAAAGTATATGACAGGATCCAGTGGGGTGATATGTTGCTCAGTGGGCACAGTACTCTGTGTCAGTGATTGAAGGTTACTGGTGCAAATCTGACTTTGGCAGAATAGACACATCTCCGTGAGGCCTTGAGCAAGGCTCTTAGCCACAAGCTCCATGGGAACTGCTGCAATTGGCCGCTCTCACCAGCATGTGTGTCGTGGACAGATACGGTAGGTGACAAGTGTCGTTACTCAAATTTAAGTCCAATTACTCTTTATATGACTGAGTTTTAGCATAAAATGTGTACATTTATGAACACACACAGCCAGGTCATCAAAACTAATGACATTGTAACATTGAGCATATTCAGGTAACTTACCAAAAACATATTTTTTTTACAAATAATAATATTTAAAAAATAATTTGAGTAACAAGATGGAAAGTTATGATTGATTGCTTCAGACATACTTTCAATATCATCAAAAATACATAAAAGAAAGTGAGAACTAAGTTTTGGTTTTCAGTTCAATTCAATTCAGTTTTATTTGTATTGTGCATTTTCACAATATTTCTCGAAGTGCATTATCCCTGCACAAAGCCCCCAGTGAGCAAGCCAAAGGCAACAGTGGCAAGGAAAAACACCCAAGAAGGAATAAACCTTGGGAGGAACCAAACTCAAACAGGGAGCCCATCCTCTAGGACCGAGGAAGTCAGAGGACAGAGGAAGTCAAATGAGCCAGATGGAAAAGTCCATATTCACACTGTCCCAGGTTTAAGATTTGAGTCTCAAAATGGGGGGCAGGATAGGGGATGGCAGGCAGGTGCTGGTGCTGCTTTTGATGACGGGGCGAACAGTGGTACAGCAAGAGGGCAGACAGGAGAGACTTCACAGGCAGAAGTGCCAGCAACCTGGAAAGACGCCACAGAGAGTGGAGATGGGCAGGATACAGTATCTTGATAATTTGGGGTCTCCAGGCAGCACACCACTGGAAGTGTAGGGGCACTAGAAGCATTGCCAACAGTTTGGTGAGTGCAATATGGCTATGACAGCATAAGTAGGAGTGAGAGGCAAGTGGGAACACAGGTATGGGTAGTGCCTGAAATGTCAGCAGTCCAATTCCACAAGGGGCTGTGAAGCTAGAGTGACAGACTGACAGTTCAGTGACAGCTCTGTAAAAGAATGCTCTGCTGGCTGCTGTACTTCTTACTACTCTAATAGGTATCCTGCTCCTTGAGATTTAAGCAAACAAGTAGGTAAGAGACCAGTAGATCTATAAGGTATTGTGGTGCAAGGCAATTCGGTGCTTTTTAAGTTAGTATTTTGTAGTCAATCTGAGACTTAACTGGAAACCAGTGAAGGAAGCATAAAACAGGGCTAATATGATGATTTTTTTTGAGTTTGTAACAACTCAAATGACACATATTTTCCAAATTTTTAGAGGCGGAAATGTATTATGGTAACAGGACTGAGAGAAAACCTGCGCTGACAAAAGAATACCCTTGAGGGTACAGCTCAAATGATAAGCAAAAGTACAAATTGGTACCTTTTTTATGACGCTGTGGGACATGATGAAATGTGTATTTTAACTAACTAGACCAGGGTTTTTCAACTCTGGATCTCTGGATTTAACTTAAAAACAAACTTTAGTAATAGATCTCATTAATATCCTGGAGACTGCCTGTAATTGACATATCAATTATCTTTTGTGGGCTTGTGGGTTTGTCTCATTTCCAGTCACATTGGTTGTTGGTTGTTGTGAACTGGCCATTCTAAATAGCCCTTGTGCCAGCATTTCCTGCCATGGATCACCTTTGACATGTGACTTACAGCTTAATTAATTTCCACATCTTGCTTGGTTGTTTGGCTCTCTGGTTTCTATCAGGCTGGCCCATCATGGACCCCGGAGCAGCAAGATTCTCCCTCCTGCCTGCTGTGTCCATCCTGCTGCTCCAGCCTGACGCCCTGGCAGCCGACGGCCCCCCGGACGGATGTGGCGCCTCCATCCTTCCTCTGTACTATAAACTGTGTGACCTGGGTGCTGTCTGGGGTGTGGTGGTGGAGGCGCTGGCTGCGGCAGGAGCGGTGCTCTCCTTCGTACTGCTGGTGGTGCTGCTGGCCAGCCTGCCGTTCGTGACAGACAGCCAGCGGCGAAGCTCGGTGGGAATACAGGCCAACTTCCTGCTCTGCACCATGGGCCTCTTCGGCTTGGCCTTTGCCTTTGTCACGGGCAGGAGCTTCAGCACCTGCATGGCACGCCAGCTCCTCTTTGGCGTGCTGTTCGCCGGCTGCTTTGCCTGCCTGCTAATGCAGGGCGTGCGGCTGAACCTACTGGCTCGTCGTGACAAGGGCCCCCCGGGCTGGGTGCTCTGCCTGGGCGCCCTGGGCCTCTGGCTGGTAGAAGCCATCATCAACGTCGAGTGGCTGGTCCTCACTATGTCATTCCCATCGGCTAACAGCACCGCTGATGAGCCCATGCCCTGCCCCACTTCCAACCAGGATTTTACCATGGCACTGATCTATGTTATGGCCTTATTACTTACTTCCCTGATAGGTGCGGTGTCAGGTTTAATAGGCAAGAGACGCCAGTGGCTGAAGGAGTGCACCTTTCTCTTGGCCACAGCCTCCATCTCCCTGGCCATCTGGGTGGCTTGGCTCACCATGTACATCCATTGGAATGATGGCAAGGGCAACTCCAGCTGGGACGACCCCACGTTGGCCATAGCCTTGGTGATCAATGCGTGGGTGTTCCTCACTCTCAGCAGTTTTCCCCAGATCTGCATGCTCACAGAAGACCACACCTCAGAGCCTGGCTGTGAGGAGTCCCTCTACAGCAACACGGAGGTAACCTATGAGAACACTCTGAAGGAGCAGAAGGCGGACTGTGTTTCCAGGACACCCACTGAAAACTTGTACATGGAGAACAAAGCATTCTCTATGAATGAGCCCAGCCCAGGTAACCAAACGCCGCACTTCAGGCATTTCATGATTAGACGTTGCTGCTGTCCAGTCTAGGTCAAGCTGCAACCTGAAGGAAAGGGGCATACAACACAACGGTTCAAGCAAAAGGTTTGGTTATAAGTCAAATAAAAGCTTCCTTTATTGCCATGTGTATGTATATGTTGGTGTGCTGTGTCAAAAAAGCCCACCCATGACAAACAGAAAACAAACAGGCAAGTGTCACCATAAAGGAAAACTAAATGTGCCTTCTTAAATAAACCAATTCTGTTTTGTATGAATACCAGCAATTTCAAAAATTGTATTTCGTCTCAAAGCCCATCTTCAAATGACAGAATATTACAGAAATTCACAAAGGAAAACACAAATGAGCACATTGTTGTCTTCTACATAATTCAGACCCTCTGTCACTTCCATGCTATCTATTGTTTGAGGGTAATCAATTGAAGCAAACATGAGTTTCAGTCATTTTGTAAAACAGTCTGTTGCTTTCACATGCAGTGAGCTGTAGTCGCTCTAAGCTCCTCTAATTTTTGGCATCTCCATTGTTCTACCTGCCACATGACTGTGATGATCTTTTGAGTGGGATGGATGCTAAGAAGGTCTTAGCCATTGAGAGCTTTTCAGGCTGAGTTCTCATGAGGGGTCTTAAGCCATGTGGAGTTTCACTGAATTGTGCCAGGGAGACAGATGTCTGGCTCTCATAAGGAGATGTGCATAAGTCCTGTATGAGTTTAGTTCATGTTGGTGTGAGAAGTTTCAAGGGAGTTGAACCATGACGTATGTGACTTATCCCGGTACAACCAACTAGGCGCAAAGTTGTTCTTTGCCTAGTTTTAAATGTGTAGGAAAACTCTCTATCTGATCACTTCCCCTCAGTCCCATTCTCCTGATTACATCCGTAGGCAGGAGACCTACATCACCTTACAGCAACTACAGCAACTGGTCTCGCAGCAGCATTTACCAGCCCACTGCACTAGCCCTCATTACGAGGAGCCCGCCAAATGTAAGTGTCAACTTGCAGCCTTCGTTACACAGTAATAGTTTTAACATGTACTGAGATGTTTGAAGAATTTATGAGTCAAGATCATGAGTCCTATGTGGTCCTCAGATTCACACCATTGTACTATACTGTACTGGCCATTTTTCACTCTGATAAAGGTCAGCTGGAGAAATAAGTGTCTTGAGAGAAACTGTTGCTGGTAACCTTCGTGTTTCGCTGTACATTTGCCTGCATGTTGTTGGCGTGTGACCCTCTTTGCCCTCTGTGTTGAGCAGAAGGATTTGTCCTATGATGCATTGACGGCGCGGGTCACTGCCAACCGTCAAGTCCTAAGCCGGAGTTCCTCTGCAGCCCCCCAGAACCAGACCTTACCAGAATTCTGACCCATGAACACAGGCACCATAGCTTAAAGGGAGCCATCCTACCAGCTGACCATCATACCTGCCCTGCCACCCACTTCCTGTCCTGTGATTAATGTATATGGTACCCTCACACTAGGGCCTATCCAAGGGCATTAGTCTGTGGCATCGGCTGGGGGTGATTCACGCACTTGGTGTTCTGGAGCACAGCCAACTCAGTCAGTTTGATGAAGCTCAACCTGCACAGCTTCAGCCTCAGAAATGGGGAGTTGCCCCAGCAATGTCTGCTTAAAAAAACACAGAGAAGCACAGCTGCAACTGTTTTTTTTTTATTATTATTATTTTCCTGAAGTCCTGTTTAATTTCAAAAGCCCCTTTTCTTCGATTCTAGTCCAGTAGCTAGTGGTGTTAAACTCAACTGGTAAGCACACCCAGGCCTTGCCCAGTTTTTTTGTCTGTGAAGAACCATTCATCACTTGATTTTTGTCTGTTTCCCTGTGCCTGTGGACTTATAAGAAGTAAGTGGGAGCCCACCCCCCACAACATTTTAGCCAGACCACCCCCGGGAGTGAACCAGGAGACAGAAATCAGAGTCTAACTTGATAAAACGGAACTATAGCTTGTTTATAATCAGTTACAGCTGATTAAGATTTTGTGAAGTTTTTATTGTCTTGTATACATATGCAGAACCTGTATTCAATGAATGAAAACTCCGAATACATATTCTACCTGTGATTCTTTTCATTGCACATCATGAGTCTACCACAACATCTCAGGAAGATAATATTCATAATCAGCAGAACTCAACCGGTGCCCATAACTTGAAACCAGGAACTTCTGTTTTCCCACAAACTACTCATATCTATTCATTTAATAAATGTCCCCAAGACCACAGGAACAGGTAGCACTCGTTTTGTTCAATAAGGCATAGTAAACGAGGAAACGCAGGTTCACAACAAGCTCTGTTCTCTTGGAAAGGTGAAACATTTGCATAGCGATCCCAAGAGATAAAGGGACCGGCGCCGAAAAGGATACATGCAGCACGATAAACAAATACCAGTCATGAAGTCCTCACACACATTGAATATGGGCGAACCACACTGTCCCACATGATTAGATGCTAATATATCCACAGTAATGCTGGCAGATTCTCACTGTTCCTGGTCACAGATGAGCTATGGTGTGTCTTCAGTGACACCGGCTTTGTGGCGTTTTTGCTTACGAGATCCAAGTATTTTAACAGCACAAGTGGCCACTGGCATGCAGCCGTTCATCTAGCTTCTTCCGCTCAGTATTCAATTAAAGGACTACCAATGTAGATAATGTTTTGCATCACGATTCTCCAGTGTGTGCTCTGTTTTTGACCTCCATTCGGCATCCTTTTTGAACAGTGAAGATGGGACATGCTTTAGCTCTGCTGCTAAGTGGCCCGTTTACCCTACTTCTAGAATCACATATGTTACAAACTTAGTTTGGTTATTCTAATGCATAAAACCTAGAATTGAGGAGCCTAAAGACAGTCATGCGGCCGATGAGTTCATGGCACGTCCTTAAGTCAGTACAGCATCAGAGGGGCTCTGCAGGTCCTATGTGTCTATATGTGGCACAAAGGTACAAAATCCTTAAAATCAGTGACATATTAATACAGACTGTTCTAATTCTCCGAGTCCTTCAGCATCCTTATGCTTTGAAAAGCAGCAAGATGTGAATATGTTTATTGGGATCTTTTGTCAAAACTGGGACAAAGTGACAGAGCATGGCAACACTTGAGGGGCACAAATAATATTCTATGGTGACACAACATTATGGTGCCATATCAACTTAGTAGTAACTCAGCCACTCGAATACAAATCATGAATAGTTTGTGGTTAATACATTATGCAAGTGTTAGTCCGTGACTAATTAAGAGTATAATAGTACTGTATATTTATGCCTCCTCAAGTAAAGTGTTACCCAGAGCAGCTCTCCCACCTGATCCTGAGCCCCAGACTTTCACCAAGCCAGCTTATCAGTTATCCCGCTCAGTGCTGATCTGCCACCCCTGGTCACATGTTCCGGTCCAAGCCCATGTTTGAGATTCCAATTTCGTGGCTAAGAAGAATCAGGAGGCTAAACAGACTTCTCTACCCACGTTCAGTGAAACGCATTATAATTGCATAGCAAAAGTGAGCTATTTGAAGCACACTAAACCCTGGGCAAAATATTAGGGCAAAACATATATAAAACATGCTAGAAAACAGCTGTGATAGCCCACTGTAGGATTTGCCGTTTCAATGTTACCAAGCATCCCCAGCCTCAAAATTTTCGAGAGGTTGGAATGCAAATCTTGTTCATGCAGTCAGGTATGAGGTTAGAATAATGCGAGTACCTGCTGATAACAGCCGACCTTCACAGGCTGACAATGTCCTGCAGATAGTACATCATCTGTCCTGATCTTTTTTACATATGAAAATATTATCATTTATGCAACAATAACAGGCCATTATGCAAACCTAGGTCATAAGAGCCATTAGGGATATAGACAGAACTTTAGGGTAGGGTCTTCAAGGATGAAATTCTTATAGTATAAAACATCAATAATCATGAATACCAGAATTCAAGAGCTAAATGCACAGTACGTTACCACACTGACTTCCTTCACATTGAATTCCAAAGTCGAAGTAGCAGACTCTGGACAGATAGCAAATGACCGACTCATTTCCTAAATGAATCTGCATAGAGTGTAGATTGCAAAAGAACAGCCGCTCAGATTTGCATGCAGCACATGGATTTGTTCTGTACCAACCTGCTCATGGTATGCTAAGGAGGATCTGGAAGGAAAGAGGATCACTGTGATCTTGTAACAAATCAGCAGATACGAGAAATGAGTGGATAGACAAAAAGAACAAGGTACACACTATAAGAAATACTTTGGGCATGGGGATGATATCATTGGAGAAACTGCATCAGGAAGGGAAAGAATGCAACAATAGCAAGGACAAGGTGAAAAAAGGAAGAGCAGACTGTGTGAGTGCATTGGGGGAAAGGGAATCTGGGTGGTCGTCAGAAACAGGTCAGGTTTATTTAGCTTAAGAAAACTGTCAGACATGAAAACCAGGTAATCATCTTACTTTCCCTCCCAAAGCTGCCAAACAATACCCCCCCCAACATCTGCATTTCACAGCCTCTATTTTACCATGTCACACCCATGCCCTGTCACACCAAACACATTAAGCATGTATTTCACGTCAGCTGCTTCAACCATTATTCAGAAAAAACAAAGACGGATGACAGGGCTGACTGTGTGCATATAGTACAAGGTTAAAAGTAAATCATGACATGGATCTGATGAATCCACACCATTCTCTCCAAATGCCGTTTTGCAAATCTATGGTCTGAATATGCTGACACTCTCCATCCACCTTATGAATTAACATTTGCGGCTCAGGCAAATAACGTACCTGACATCATAAATAGCATCTCACAGCCTTTTAGAAAGGCTGGCTAATGAACCCTAGTGGAATAACTACAAACTGTGCTTAGCCACCATAAAAACACAACATGACCAGAAGAACCAACCATGAAAGGAAAATGAAAACGTCTGAGAAATGGAATAATACATATGCACCTGATTCAGGGTTTACCCTCCCTGTATTATTCCCACCAGTTTAGGTGGCTGACAGTAAAATTTGCCCCTGTTCATTGTCAACCTCATAAACGTGGATTTGAAATGGAAGTTATTAACCAATACATTGCTAAGCTAAAAAATCTGGCAGTGGTTTGAGTGGTTTTCATTTTTGTCATGCTGACAACCCCAACACACTTTGCAGTCCCTCACGCAGATGATTTAAGATGTGCATTAGTGCAAATCTCTTCAGTATAAATTTAATAGCAATTAATTGAAAAGGTAAAATAACCATGGAAACAGGTAAAATAATAAGGGGAGACTAAGGCTGACAGGAAGTCTGAATGCTAACATCCAAAGCAGGTGCCCTGCACCGAGCCACTTTGCACTGGTACAGCCCTGATCCACTCCAGAACAGGCCGTGTTCACAGTTTAGGTGCGTTTCCTCCTACACCCAGCAGCAATCTGGTTTCTGAGAGTCTGATAGCCCCTAAATTCAGCAGTTGTGCCTGGACCATCAGTGTGGGCTCAGCCGCTGCTTCACCGAGGGCTCCTGACCCCTCTGCTTCATGGCCTTCAAGCGGCGGTAGGCAGTGACCACACGCTCCCGCTCCTCCTGCATCATCCGCTGCCGTGCCATGGAGGGCTTGTTGCCAGAGACTGACGAATGGCCAAGGAGAGAGCTAAGCAGTAGGTCCTTTGTCGCCCCCTAGAGACAACAGATATATTTTAAAAAAATTCAAATTCATGAACTGTGTAAAAATAAATTCATACTTGAGTTTGAGAGAAAATGGAAGCTTGTGGAGAGATTCTGCACCTGAGACTTTGCTGGGGCTTTGCGGGGTTTAGCTGTCAGGGATGGGGGAGCCATGGTGACCTCCCCAAACTGCACTCTCTCTGCAAGGGAAAAGGTGACCTGAGAACGAACCAAAACCTTGAGATGCGACTGAACCATCTGGCTCAGACATTCACCCACCCGTAAATTTCTCCTTCTCCTCCCTCTCTTCTCTCTTTGCCATCTTCTTCTTCTGCAACCTTTCCAATCTTACTTTATCAAATCTGTAATATGAGAAACATCAGAGATAAGAAAAGGCAACACCAAACACTATACAATAAATAAATGCGGCTGGTTCTAACTAATCTTCAAGACTTTACCCCATCCTCATCCGCATGTTCTAATGACATAGCAAAATAATCATTTATGACATTAGTTCTATCATCCATCCATCCATCCATAAACCAAAGGAATCACAGGGCACACATGCAATGGTTAATTAAGAAACACTTATTCACGCAGGTTCCACACAGAACACGTAGATGGGGGCCAAGAATCAAGGTCACAATCCAGGAGGAGTGAGGCTCCAGTGCTAATGGCTGAACTGCCCAATGCCCATATCTGATGCACATCACCACAGCCAGCGAGAGGTTCAAACCGTACTCAGAAACAGCACTAAGCGAACACGCAGAGTCAGTCAATACGTACTCTTTCTTCTTCTCAGCCTTGCGCGTGTCTGCTGGCTTCTCCTGCTTGTCCGGCTCCAGCTCAGGCTGGCGCGCCACCTGGTTCAGAGTGAGGAACTGCACGTGCTGGGTCTCCTCGCTGATCCGCCGCATGTACGCCGCCTTTGACTCCTTCTTTCCCCTCTGGAAGTTTGGGACGGGGATGTCCGTCGCCTGTGGGGCCCCGGCATCTGGCTTTGGCGCCATGGCTACAAGGGAGGAGCAATGGGAACAGCCAATCGGATCATCCCGATTATGTGCCAATCAAATGGACAATAAAAAGCAAGCATTACTGAATAACACGCAGGGATCGTAACTCTCCAAGTGAGCACCTCTCAATATAGCCTTCCGCTTGGAGCCTCCCAACTTCATCATCTCCTTGCTCTTCATGATCTCACGCAGCCGAAAGGGGATGTGCTCCAGGTGTTCCGTCTGCCGGGGCTTACTGTCCCGCTTAGCGCTCTTTGTCCTGTCAAACTTCCTGCCTTGAGACATTGTGCTCTGGCTGTGATCACACAAACAACCAGGTTATCAGCACTTCTGCGGTCAAAAAAATGCTCTACAGCTATCCATCGAGTAACATCCAATTACATATAACAAAGTCTATGGTAAATACACACTCCTCACTTAATGATTGAGTTCTATTACTATTTCAAACATACTGTACTGGCAATGGGTTTGTGTCAATCATCATTAGATATTGTTTTAATCTAACCTTTGCACCATTTATGACATTATTAGCACATTTATACCTGCTACCTGTAAACATTTAATCGGTTTTATTTACTTTCGCCAACATTTTTTACTGTGTGGTTAGGGTTACCAACTTTGGTCAGCAGGCTTGGTTGAGAATTTCAATTTGAAATTGAGTCTGCACACTCATTTACATACATGTCACACTACTATTACCTTTCAAATAGTCTCTGGGGTTTCCAAACCACGTCAGAGCTTTTGATGCAGCTAATTTTAGGCTTATAGTATAGTATACAGTAGATATGCCGTAAGACTTCTTGTGTGTACACGAGAGTGTCATGCCTTGTGCCCGAGAGCTGGCAACCCTGTTTGGGAAGCACAATAAAGTACACATTTTATAAACGAAATATGTAGTCTTAGAGTTTGCAAACAGAAGTGTAGTGAATACTGTACTTATTGACTGCAGGAAGGAGACTGACTGAACAGGGTGATGCAAAATTACATGCTTGATGCCGAAGTGCCACACCTAAACAGGTGACGAGCATCTGTAATATTCAGTGACTGAGAGAGCCCTAAAAGAGGACATATAGTAGATTATTAGCGGCGTATCGCTTAGCGTGACTGGTACAGGAGAATGGGCAGTGCCATCACCTGCATGAGTAATGACCCACTACTTGCAATGCATTCTGCCATGTTATGCATACATGCATATGTAAAGTATGGACTGCATTAATGTTTCAGTAGTAGGTTTCTGATGAAACATTCCAGAGAGCGGGCGGCGCTGCCAACTCTATAATAACCGTCTCTAACTTGTACAATAGTATGCATACAGTAATGTATATGTGATGGATAGCTACAATAACATATGATAGTACCTCTAAGGTGCTATTTTATTACGTAAAAAGAAACTTACTGTACAACACAATGCAATAATATACTTGAAATATACAATATTTCGCCGCAGCCTCAATCGTCGTTTTCTTTCTCAGCTCCTTTCTTTCTTTGCTGCCGCTCGCATCTTTGAATTTCATAGCGGCTTATTTTTCGTGAGTTTTAAGTGCTCTCTTTTTATTATAAAGTGTTATTTTATATTTACATGCTCTGCTATACAGTATTGAATGTATATTACAGTAATGCACATAATGTCTTGCATGTCCCCTATATGGAGATACGCCCAAATTGACTTATGCCCGGTGTCTCAAATGCTATTGCCAGTCGACTGATACTTGTACGTACCAGCGGACATACGTTACATTCGACAGTCTGTCGATTAAAAATAATTTGTTACGCAATGGTAGTTTCGCAGCTTCACGTCGTCAGGGTTTGTGGGCTCGGTTGACCCATGCTTTGTGAAATTTTCAAGGGTTGCCAACTGTCACACATTTGGCGTGACACTTACACGTTCTGACTTTCGCGTTAACGCGAAACATTTTACGGCGAATCCACATTATTCCATTACAAACCTAATATTAACTACATTAAAAGCGTTGGGGTAGTTTGCAAACCCTATCGATTATTTTGCAGGTGATAAAACTCATGCATACATGATGTAAATGCGTATGGAGACTTTTTTGAATTGAAAATCCCACACCAATCAGTTGAACATAGTTGCCAA
The DNA here is from genome assembly GCA_015164015.2 of Brevimyrus niger. Classification (NCBI taxonomy): domain Eukaryota; kingdom Metazoa; phylum Chordata; class Actinopteri; order Osteoglossiformes; family Mormyridae; genus Brevimyrus; species Brevimyrus niger. The sequence continues at coordinate 7,856,482 of JAABNY020000045.1, read as the reverse complement.
CACTAATTAGCTTGTTCTCTCGTGTTTTCATAAGAAGTTAGCGACACACATGTAGTAGCTTAACTAAAGGAAACGTACCTGGTCATTTCCATTTACATACCAATATTAAGTTTAGTCTCTCTCATATACAAGGCAAAAATTCTATTGTAAACTAAACCGATGGAAGATATTAGACAGACGTTTGGACCTATTAAAAAATAAAACCTTAATCCTAAACGAATATAGTCATGCACTTGAATAAATAATCTTCTACCTTTTAAGCTGTTTTGTTGTGGATTCACGCTGCGATTGTTCAGGTTGGGTTTTTTTGTTTTTTCCCATGTCGTAAAACTCTTTTTTTTAACATGCAATAAAACAAAGTAAAAAAAAAAAAAACACATACACAAAAAATTGAGAAAATCAAATGAAACCGTAACAAACTATCTTCGCATGGTCCTAAACGCCTACTTCCTCCTGTACCCTTTAACCTTGATCAAGTCCAACCCCTAGACATTTAACTTGAACACCGATTGGCTGACTATACTTTGTCTTGCTCGTATTCGTTGCTCCCAGTTTTTTTAACCAATGAACATTCATGTTACGTTGTATACGTAGAAAAATTATAGAAATGTTAGTTGTAAAAAGCACTGAGTAGTAGTGTTTAAATACAGCTAAATCATTTTGACTATAAACTTGCTGTTCTTTTACACATGTTGTTTGCCAGCCTTAAACCTAGTGTATGCTCCACGTGTGCCCTTACGGTCTGCGCATCGTGCACGTGACGGAAGGTTAGTCAAAAGTGTCCGCTAGGGATGGACAAATCCGATACAGTCATTCCACTTGTATGTCGTCATTTTGATCCTAACGTTAAAATGGCGATTTTCAAAACTAGTAATTTAAATGTTTATAGCACTATTTGAGCAGGACATGAACTACTACCAGGCAGGGTCGTCTGTGGGGGTGTTTGGACTTTTAGGAGGACCGAGGAAATGGAATAATCGGCACAGACCATGTGTCTGCAACCCAGTGACGTGTTTATCTTTTTCGAGATTAAAACTCATCCAACCTAAGACCAAGACAAGATCAAGACTTTGAATTAAGACTTACTGAGGCTCTTTGAGGTGACTGAGAGCAGGACTAGCCAGGGTTTGAAAAACTGTGAGGTCTGGGGGCGAGGAGGTTGGGGGGTGGGTCTTCTCATTCACACACTACATACAGTATAGGTGGCTTGTTTTCTGGAGGATTGGCTGTTTTAAATGAGAGTTCATATAAATTAATTGATAGTTTAGGTTACAGCAGGTTGTGTGTTATATTAATGTGCCTTACTGAATGAATTTAGCTCTATATCATAAGAACATAACAGAGCAGTAAAATATTATGGAGCATGTAATTTAAGAATCACCTGTAACCATATATAAAGATAAAAATGGAAGACAAATGCTTGATATTAACACACCAATACAAGCCAACATCAAATACACTTGTTTTGGTATCAAATTTGGCTCTACAATGTATCTATGGACAATATTTCTGGCACTGTCCTCTTCATAAGCTGTTTATTGTCAATTTTATTAGTGATGTAATGTGAGATGTTAGCCTAATCTAGTCCATTAGGCATAATATGAAAGAAACCCAACCTCTAACATGACCAGAGTAGCCAAGGTAACACTTATATTTAGCATGTTTCATACAGTTATCTTTACTTCTGGTGCTACAGTAGGTTTTGGAACTTTTTTTTTTTTTACAGATAATGAACATTGTTTTGTGTTACTGAATGATATGCTGCCTGCCCTCCCTCACAATGCAACATGGTCACATGCACTGATTTCAGTAAAGTGCACACGTGTGGTTCAAGAGTAGCACATCCTCTATTATGCTGATATAAAAAGCTCTAGCTCTCTGTCTCTCACTCACACATACACACAGTCACACACACAGAAATACACAGCAGGCACTATTAATAGCACATTTGAATTGAATTAAGAATGCACTTGGCCCGCAGACAATTTCAACTGTTGATTTTTTTGTAATCAAATAAAAAGTGAGAGTCTTGCTTTATGGGAGGTGTTCTTTGCAAAAAGAAAATGATCAAATGAAATTGCACCATTTACATTTTAATTTTCCACTCATGTATGAGTTGGATGTGAAAAAAAAAATTAAAAGTTTTTGTCTTTTGATTTACTACTTGTCATTGTCAAGTTCACAACATGCTAATTAATAAATAAATTAAAGAGCTAATTAATTAATACATGTTAATTGGAGCAGACGGTGGGTTGTGTTTGTGGATTCTGTTGTCATTGTGTCCCTTGCACATGGTTGTCTGTGTCGCTCAAATTAATGTGGTTTAAGTTAACTACTGTTATGATCGGTGAGCGACGGACGAACAAGGACGGCAGGCGAAGTCAGGTTGCAAAGAACCAAGGAGTTTAATCACGGAGACACTGGGCAGGGTACTCACATACAGCAACGAGAACAACAATGACGGATCTGGGGAAGACTGACTGAGACACGGGCTAAATACAAAAGACAAGCTAGACCTAACAAGCAACAGGTGACTACAATCAGGGCAAAACAGGAGGCAACGAGGTGGGCGTGGCACACAATTAGGAGCGTTGGAGGCAGGACGTAACAACTACTCATTTGCAATTTTCTATTACATTTGCAATTTCATTTTGATTCTCATTTTGGCAGGATTGTTGTGCATAGATTTTGAAAACTAAATGGCACAGAGGCTTAGCCCACTGAGCAACACACTACCCCCTGTTCAGTATCTACTGTGTAAGTATGAGATTTTGAGCAGTGCCTTGATATTTCTTCACTGATTTTCCGAGAGCAGGGGTCAATGAAGAAAGAATAGAAGGAGAGTAGTGGTCATGTATGCTTTTGATCAGCAGCTGTGTAAGGAGGAACCTGCATATACAGTGTGTCATCAATGGAGCAAAACCACAAGCTGCAACTATTTCCAGTGAGTATAATAGGAAGAGGGAATCTATGTATGTACCCTTAAGAATGTTTATAGCAAATGCTCCAGCAAGTGCAGTTATGATGCTAATTCACCTCGATGTAAAACTGCACACTGTTTTTCCAGTAACCTCCAATGACATAAAATCTGCTTTTATGTTTTCTATGTTTAAGAATCAAATTAACATATTAACCAAACGCTGGCTTCTTTGAAGCCCAGGTTTTTAAAATGACATTTCTAAAGGTGTTTGTCCTTGGTTGGAGCTGTATGCAGACATTTCCAGTGGGTTTCATACATAGTTAAAGTTTGTTTTTATAATTATATGAGTGTATCGTGTAATTTGGTGATGCGATGGGTAAGTTTTTAGCGGTGTTGCTCTCCCTACATTGCACAGTGTTAATTCAGGGTTACTCCCGCGGTCTAAATAATGCAGTTAGGCTTATGCATGAAACTGCAATGAAGTCTGTTTAAATATTACAGTACTTTAGTGGGCCTTCTACCAGAATGTCAAATACCCAAGAAAAATTAGGGAAAGTACTTCAAAATTGTAAAAAAATTGTTTTGCAGAGACAGTCAATATTGTAATAAAAAGAATCCATTCCAGGGGACAAACTGCATATCATCCCGCTTTACACCAAAGAAACCTCGGTCTGGACAAATTCAGAACATATGAGGAATTCAGGGATCGGCATGATTTCAGAAAACCCACAGATCATCAAGAAATCTTCTCTCCATTTACCCCTCCCATCAGAATTCCAGCTAGGAGCCCAAAATTATGAATGTGAGGGTCAAGTTGGAGGTTAAGTCAGCCACACGGTTCAGGCCCGGTCCTGCAATGAAGAGGAACCAGCCATGGTTCCACGTCAGCAACTAGTGTTACTGAACGAATGATAAAAATCATGAAATGTAAAAGGACTAAAGGAGATGGTCTGGGATTTATCCAGACCACCTTAAAACACTCTAAGCAAATAAATAAATCATATAAAATGGCTTATAAAGCACAGTACTATAAACAGTATCATTACTATATTTTACATTTATACTTATGGAAAGAGATTGGACATGTTGTATGAAATACGGCAACACAGTGACTTTTAAAGTGGACCGATATTTTTTGCACTAGACAGAATTCAAAAAGGATCATCTTAAAGTAAAAATGGACGTTAATCATTCTTCATTTATTCATATTTCATATACTATGCTCACTGAGCAGTTTATTAGGGACAGGTGTAAATCTGCTTTTTCATGCAATTATGTAATGAACCTGTCACCGCCGCACATAATATTTTGCAGATATAGGTAAAGAGCTTAGATAATGTTAATATAAAAGATTAGAATGATGATCTATTTAATTGTGGCATGATTGCTGGTGCCAGGTGGCCTGGTATCAGAATATTTATGTAACTGCTGATCTCCTTGGATTTCCAAGCACAACAGTCTTGAGTTATTTGGAATGGTGCAAAAAAAAAAAAATCCCCCAGTGAGCGGCATTTCTGCAGCCAGAAATGTCTTATTGATGAGAGAGGTCAGAGGAGAATAGCCAAACTGGTTTGAGCTGATAAAAAAAGCTACGGAAACTCAGATCACCACTGTACAATTGTAAGCAGAAAAGCACCACATTTCAAGCTTCCCAGTCCAGTCATTGATGTTGTAGCCTGCATGTGCTCCCCAGTGTGCCCTGTGCTCTCGTCTGATTCTTCCTACTCCTTTTGACCCCTTGTGCTCCATTTTCCTTTTGCCCTGCCTGTATTTTTTTTTAATAAAGCCTCTTTAGTTTTCCTCATGCCAGCCTTCACCTCTGTCCTTGCCTGTGACGTGACAGCAGACGTCGACATAATCCATGGACCCACCCTGCCTTACGTCAACAGTAAGTCGGTATTCCGTTCTTCTGGTGAACAGAAGTTAGCATGCTGGCTAGCACACCCACTACCACGTTTAGTATCCAACCCCTGGAGCCCTTTGATTTCTCCAAGCCATACGAGTGGACAAAATGGTTTCGGAGATTCGAAAGATTCCAACAAGCGAGCAACTTGCCCGCCAGCTCCGAGGAGAATCAGGTTAATACGTTAATATATTGTATGGGGGATGAAGCTGACGATGTCCTGAGAGGATTAAAACTCTGTGACGAGGATCAGAAAGCATATAGTAAAGTGAAAGACGGCTTCCACAACTTCTTTGTAGTTAGAAAGAATGTTGTTTATGAACGTGCACGGTTTAATATGTGCAAACAAGAATCTAATGAGACCGTTGATGCTTTCGTCACTGTTATACATGCGGTAGCAGAACACTGCAATTATGGGCTACTGCATGATGAACTGATAAGGGTCAGGATCGTAGTGGGGCTTGCTGACGCAAGACTTTCTGAACGCATGCAGATGGAAAAAGACTTGGATTTAGAGAAAGCTATGAATATGGCAAGACAGTCTGAAGAGATTAAAAGACAAAAGACTACACTAAGAACTGAAGCCAGTTGTGCTATGCGGATGGACGTGAGTTCCATAGACAGACTGGTTAAGAGCAGGCAGAAAATTGACAAGCCCAGATTTTCAAAGCAAAAAAGCAGTGGAGAAAGGGCACGCACGCATGCTCAAAATAAAACAAAAGACACTCAATTCCTTCAGTGCTATAAATGTGGAGGGCCCTCTCACCCCAAACAGGAATGTCCGGCCAATACTGCTAAGTGTCGTTCCTGCGGAAAAAAAGACGTCATTTCCAGCGTTTGTATCGGAACAAAATTGCTGTAGCATGCATTGAAGAGAAAGAGGAGGAGAACTTCTTCCTAGGCACAATATCATGTGACAATGACATGTGGACTGCCGATGTAGTGATAAAGCAGAAAATGTTAACATTTAAGCTTGATACAGGAGCAGATGTAACTGCTATATCTGAAAGGGACATTAATGAGATATTTGAAGGGACACAAATGCCAGTCCTCCAAAAGCCAGAGAGACCCTTATTGGGTCCAGGGAAGATCCCGTTAGATGTATTAGGCTTCACAAGACTACAGCTGGGGTATAGATCCAAGCAGACTCAGGAGAAAGTCAAAAACCTGGGCACACCCTTGCTTGGACTACCAGCCATTACGGCCCTTGGCCTACTCCTGCGAATTGACAACATTACAATGGACACTCTAAAGGTGACCTACCGCAAGCTATGCAGTGGACTAGGTGATATTCAACAAGAGTACCACATAAAGTTGAAACCAAATGCTGTGCCATCCTCTTCACCCAGAAGAATCCCGCTGCCCCTAATGGGCAGAGTCAAAGAGGAGCTTCAACGAATGGAGAAACTGGGCGTCATAAGCCGGGTGTAGGAGCCAACAGAGTGGTGTGCCGGCATTATGGTCATACCAAAAAATAAAAGTCAAAGACTGAGACTGTGTGTGGACTTCACAGACCTGAACAAGTATGTATGCCGGGAGAAATACGTTCTGCCATCAGTCGAACAGAGTCTGGGAATGCTAGCCGGAGCTAGAGTGTTCAGTAAATTGGATGCAAACATGGGGTTTTGGCAGATCCCTCTAGCAGAAGAATCTGCTAAGTATGCTACTTTCATAACACCTTTTGGACAGTTTTATTTTAACCGTCTTCCATACGGAATTAATTCTGATCCCGAGCACTTCCAGCGTGTGATGGCTGGAGTCATAGATGGACTTGAGGGTGTGGTGTGCCACATTGATGACCTGCTAGTGTGGGGCAGGGACCAGGAGCAGTATGATATCCGTCTACATGCTGTGCTACAAAAATTGAAAAAAGCAGGGATAACCTTAAATGTGGACAAATGTGAGCTCTCCAAGACTACGGTGGTCTTCCTTGGTCACGTCATTGCAGCTTCGGGCATCAAGCCGGATCCAGAGAAGACAAGAGCCATTGCAGAAATGAAAGAGCCTGAGAATGTAAGTGAGGTAAGAAG
>JAABNY020000045.1:7835766-7849529 GCA_015164015.2 Brevimyrus niger | reverse complement strand
GGAGAACATGCAAACTCCACACACATGTAACCCAGGCAGAGACTCGAACCCGGGTCCCAGAGGTGTGAGGCAACAGTACTAACCACTGCACCACCATGCCGCCCCCTACTTAGTTTATCAGTGGTGATCTAGAATGTCTTTAGCTAAAGACCAATGATATGGCAGGGGCGGGGTTTCTGGTTGCGGGGGGGACGTTACGTAAATAAAGTTATGGCGAATGGTACAACACAGTCGACTTCACGCTTGTTACTTCTAAAATAGAAGACACGACATACAGCTAAGTAGCAGGCTGGACAGTAGTACTGTACTGTATGTGGCTCTGAGGGTTAGCACTCTGTGCCTGTGCTCAGAAGGTCACTGTTACAGATCCAGTGGTTCTAAATTCATTTAATTTTTGGGCCCTTGAGTAAGGATCCTAACCTTAATTACTGCAGAGACTGGCTGACCCTGCAGTTTCAGTATGTTGCTTTTGATGAAAGCATCAGCCAAATAAATAAATCCCCCCTCCAACAGACATTTAAATGCAGATTGCTCCACTGTTTCTTTGTGACCAAATGGTAAAGAATAATTACTTGTCGAAATAAAAGAAGGTCAGACACGTCGGTTTCCTGGAACGCAAAAGAGATCGCAATGTGAGAACCCACGGGAGGGAACAATTGAAGTAACGGAACTGACATTTTTAACTAGAAGCGACAGGTCGGGCTTGTTTGTGTGCAGCACCGCGTGTCTGGCATGTCGCGTAGTCTTTGTGCAGCTGTCCCAGCCATAAACTACAAGTATTAATAATAACACACGCGTATTTTACAAGTACCCCAAGATCAAGACATAACCACCCAACATGGCAGAAACTATTGTAAGTAGCTTGTAAGCCAGTTAGCTGCGTTGTGGGCTGCAGAATGGTGACTTGAGAGAGCGATGAGGCAGCAGTAATGGCACCACAGTGAAAGTGTCCATGCTATGTCCAAGTGTGTAATGAAGGACTAGACATGACACGACAGTCGTCCCGGTGGCGCACTTGTCTTTCTGATCACGCACGTCAGTATATCTGAATTCTCCGTTTAGGCGTTTATTACGCACTGAAATATTAAGCAAAATTCGTGCAAATATATGAGAAACTGCAACATGGACTGTACTGCGTTGTTAATTAACTTAAAAGTTTCGAGGTTATTCTTGTAATTTTTTCCAATACTGTATTTTTAAATATGTATCTGAAGTTGTATTGATTGTTTTGAACAGATAATTCGTGTGCAGTCACCAGAAGGGATGAAGAGGATCCCATCCACCAAGAGGGAAACAGCAGCAAGTTTCCTAAAGAAGGTACCAGATTCATGCAGGTGACCCAGTTGTATGACAGCTCCTCTGTTGCCTCCCCTTTGGCTTATATTAATGTTTCTGTATTTGTAGTAGATTACATTTATTTATAGTCTTTGGAAACTTCAGTAGTTCTGGAAAAAGATAGCAAAATTATTAGTTTTATAATAAAAAATCATGACTATTTGTTTTAAAATAAAATTATATATGCATTGGTAACATTTTAAGTGTTCTTCTTTTTAGTGTTTCAAATTGATGGTGATTTATAAAACCCAGATTTTTTTTTCTCCATATTTTCTTATCCCCCTCTAAACAAACAGAACCGTAGCTCAAAATTCGAGCCAAACCAACTATTTGGAGAATGGTAACACCTGTAGTAATGAGATTATTTGTAATGATACAGACTTTAAGTCTCTGTGGGTGGTTGAGGGTTGACCTTCAGTATTCTTTCCAGTGCCAAATGATGCTCAGTCCATTTGCATTACTGTACAGTGCACTGTGAGATCTTGTTTAATATCTTTTGAACTACTGTGAATGTAAATATATTTTCATGTAGCCCAGTCACCCAGAGGAGGATGGGGTCCCCTTCCCAGTCTAGGTTCCTCTCAAGGTTTCTTCCTGCTAGAGGGAGTTTTTCCTTGCCACTGTTGCCTTGCTTGGTGGGGTTCTGGCCAGTTAAATGTAAAGTGCTTTGTGACAATGACTGTTGTTAAAACTGCTATATAAATATAATCAAAATGAATTGAATTGAATTGAATTAAACTGAATCTGTGAAGACAGATGGGCCCTAGGTTTAGCTGCAGGCATGTTCTGGTGTCAGCCAGTAACACCTGAGATGAGAGGATCCAAGATCTCTCCATCCATCTCACTGCAGTTTAGGACTCCTTAGATTATTATTGGTGACTGCATGCAGTCTCACCCACTTGTTAGTGTCCTTGGTGAATGTCTAATCTTCAGGCTAGACTGTGTGTTTGTATTAATCCTCCTCACGATCTGAATTCACGTGGCTTTCTTTCATGCTTTTATTGATTTATCTTCAATTTTCCTTGTTTTTATTATTCTGTATACAGTAAATGCTGTACGACTGTATTATAACACATACATGTAAAGTGCCTTGGGGTGAATCTGTTGTGAAAGATGCTGCATAAAAATTGATTGAAATAAACAGAATTATTTTCTTATTGTTAATAGGTAGCCAAGGAGTTTGGATGTAGCTTGAGTGGATTCTCGATCTACCAGAACCGGAACAAGACTGGACAGATTGTGTCACAGAACAAAACACTCAGCCTTCTTAAGATTAAGTGAGTGCCCTTTACCCAAAGTGAACTGAAGCTCTAGTAAGGATGCATGATGATGTGCGACCCAGTGCACATGAATCAGGTGACCTTGGCTTAGCCAATTGAACTGAAGCTCTCATACCAGATCATTGTCTCTCATGCTCTGTGAATGCATTTAATCTTGTAATCACTAGAGGTACTCTGACTGATAGGCAGCCAATTTAAAATAACCAAATTCAGGCTTAAATACTTGATAGGGGGGCTTTAATTTGACCAGTGTCATTCTGATTTTGTGGATGAAGTAAAATATGTGTGCTGATGTCTTAAAATATGTGCATAAAGTTTCAAAATCTATGTCGTCTCCTGTCTGGGGGTTTTACCAGATATTTATTAACGAATGATTTGCAACTTGCAGCCTACAGTATGTGCAAAATAATTTGCTTGAGGAGGATGACCTGCTGAAGCGTTCACCATAACGAGGCTCATTAGACATTTGCATCTTCACTGAGAGGAGTACAAGAAACATGGGTGCCCAGGATCATCTTTGTGCTCTGCGTGTGAACGTGGAGAGTGAACGGTTGTTTAGTTAAGCAGCGCAAAGGAAAAACACAAAGATGCTTATATTTCTTTCAAAAATGATCTACCTTCCTTTCTTGGGAAAGCATATGGTTGTCACCAAGAACGAAATTCTGACCTGATATTATGGTAGTAAGCAACTGTTGTCTTTTTGTTAAATATTGAACACATTCATTTTAACTGAATTGAGGTTAATCCTTAAAGTAAACCTCTGCATTTTCAGCGACTGGTGATCAGTGATTGCTATCAGCCAATTCTGATTGTGATTCCCCAAAAACTTTTCTCAGAGCATCCCTAGTGATCTCTCATTGTTTTCCTTCTATGTCTTTGTCTCTGCACCCATAGATGAACCAGGTTCCTGGCTTTCTGGTTACTCTCCCTTGCTGTTCAGCAGCCACAGTAAAGCATTCTCTCTTGATAAACACACTGTATGCTATGATGTTGATATTTTGGGTTGTAATGCATTATCACTCTGCTTTGGGGCGAAGGTCTTGCCTGTTTTTAATTAGTCTCTCTCATGTCCCCTCCCTGCAGACATGGGGACATGCTTTTTCTATACCCCTCTGTAGGCATCAGGGACATGGCCACCCCTCACTCCTCCATGTCGGCTTCCTCGGAAACGTCCTCGTCCCTGTCACACTCTCGCTCCATGTCCCAGATCCAGGTGGATGACATTGACCAGTACCTGGCCAAGAAGGACGGCAAGATCCATAGAAATAGAGACCCACAACTGTGAGCCCTTGTCGTATGTTCAGGACAGATGCACTGTAGGAGGGACTCAGATTTAGTTATTGTGATATGAAAAAAAACACTGTGAATGATTATAAACTATTATCATAATATAGCGGGGCTAGCGCAAGGTATAAGCTGCTAAGGGCCCAGTGACCACGAGGGGGCCCCCATCAGATCAGTTTGTTAGAATGGGAAGGAAGATGACAAATGGTTAAGCGAATTTCGCTTAGGGCCCTGAAAATGCCTATAATACACTGTTTATCAAACAATGCTTTATGGACAATTTAAAGAACATCCTCTTTTTATCTTTACCTACCTACAGAAAAAGATATAAGCTTCCAGAATAGAATGGAATTGAAATCCTAAAAATAATATAAATATTTATCAACAAGGGCTCCTGTATTCATATGCTGAGCTGAGGTTTCTTGAATATTGTATTCAAAGTGCTGCCTTGGCCTGGTAGGGCAGCATGATACCATATGACATAATGGAAATTGGTCATGTGACCTTGATCTTCATGATAGGTGTCGCCATGGTGCCATGGGGAAGTGTGTGCACTGCGTTCCGCTGGAGGTGAGTGCCAGCAGCATGCCAAAAAAAGTGTTCCTGTCCCTCCGTGCAAATCTCTGGATCGTGCCTGACTCTTTGCATGGGAATGATCTCCATGGAGTCGACTGTGAGCCAGAGGACTTCGGCGTGTGTTTAATGACCCATGTGATGTTCTGAAGCCCTTCGACGAGGACTACCTGAATCACCTGGACCCGCCCGTCAAGCACATGTCCTTTCACGCGTACATCCGCAAGCTGACCGGTGGGGCTGACAAGTGAGTTGACCCCCAGGACTACCCCTTCTACCCCTGGTCTAGAACTGCAGACCATGGGCGTGCCAGTAACTCACGCTTGTCACGCCCCCTCCATGAGCCTCCATGCCTCATGCATAGAGCCGTCTTTGCCCTCTCCATCTCTGCTCAGAGGGAAGTTTGTGGCCTTGGAGAACATCAGCTGTAAGATCCGATCGGGCTGTGAGGGCCACCCACCATGGCCGGACGGCATCTGCACCAAGTGCCAGCCCAGCGCCATCACCCTCAGTCGGCAGGTTAGTGTCACCCCCACCCCATCTCAGTCTGCACCCCCTTCACCCCAGTCAGCATCTGCCCCTCTTCACCCCCTTCTGCTCACTGGACTGAAGCTGACCAGTATAACCTGTTATATACTGTCGGCTCATCTCTGGTTAAATGCTGTCATCATGACAGGACTTTGGCTTACCTGGTTACCTTGGCTTTCCCAAATGCTCAAGGACGGACAAGTCAACTCGCATATGGGGGAAGCCCCGACTGCGCAGTCTCGTACAAGTGGGGGTAGCCTGATCTGGATAGCATGTGTTCCCCTTCAGAAGTGATTCATTTTTGGGTGTCACCTTGTCACACAGAAATACAGACACGTGGACAACATAATGTTTGAGAACCACACCATCGCGGACCGCTTTCTGGACTTCTGGCGGAAGGCGGGAAGCCAGCGGATGGGCTACCTATATGGCAGGTACACCGAACACAAGGACATCCCCCTGGGCATCCGGGCCACGGTGGCTGCCATCTATGAGCCCCCGCAGGTCAGCCGAGAGGCCGAACACGTCACCGGCAGAGTGCAGGGTGTTGTGTAGGGCTCATGGTGTGTTGGTGTCATATAGTGTGTGTATCGTTTAGATAGGAACACAGAACAGCCTGGAGCTCCTGGAAGATCCCAAAGAGGCAATGGTAGAGGAGATAGCAGCCAGGTTAGGTCTCCATAAGGTGCGAGCTGTATAACCCTCTATGCCTCATTCATTATGAGATAGCATCTAACGTCTAGCTCACACAAACCGCTCGTGTGGATTGCACGTGGCACAGGTGGGATGGATATTTACAGACCTGCTCTCCGAGGACATGAGGAAAGGCACTGTATGGTACACCAGGAACAAGGTGAGGCTCACCGTCTGGCCCCACTCTCAGGGCCCTGCTCAGAAATAAGCAACATGGTATTTGCAAGGCTGAAAAATGGGGCACAGATGTGATTTTCACTCTCAGTATAAACTTCGTGTCCAGGACTCCTACTTCCTGAGTGCTGAAGAGTGCATCATGGCTGGATACTTCCAGAACAAATACCCCAACCTCTGCCGTCTCTCCCCCGATGGGCATTTTGGATCTAAGTTTTTCACTGTGATGGCAACAGGTGTGTACCCGCTCCCCATTGACAACTGTAGGTCCCATCTCTGTTGGGGATGCCCCCTGCCCCCGGCCCTGCCCTGTTTGGTGATTCCCTTAAAGCCAACATGAGGTGCTGCTGCAAAGCACCATGGGAAATCCTCCAAAGAAGGCCCATTGATTGCACTGGCCTATAGGCAACTGGGTCATTTTTTCCCCCTGCCAGTCAGATCCGGACTGGGCTGGCCTGTTAGGGCTTTGAGCCTGGTCACGCGATCCAGCTCTGGCCTTGGAATGTACCTCAGAGTAGCTCCATGTGTTTCCTTGGATGAGCTCTAAAGCTTTTCCATTCAACTTTTTTCTACATCAGTAGATATCACCTCACATTACCAACACATAAAGCACTTAAAATCTTGGTGAACCAGTTGTGGATGTTGGTATCTGTCCAGTGACATTGAGCCTGACCCTCCTGCTTGTTTCCTCTATGCTGACAGGGGGCCCTGACAATCAGGTACACTTCGAGGGCTACCAGGTGTCCAACCAGTGCATGGCTCTGGTGCGGGACGAATGCCTCTTACCCTGCCGTCACGCCCCTGAGCTGGGCTATGTCAAGGAATCCAGCACGGGGCAGTATGTGCCTGATGTTTTCTACAAGGTGTGACCCTCAGCAAGCTTAAATACGCGCGCAGACAGGCTGGCCTAGACATACGCAGACACACACACAGCCATTACTATACCAGATGTCTCTCAGGAGGAGATGCCAGCTGGATCAGGTAGACGTCACACACCTGGATATACGTACAGACTAGTCTCAGCAAATGCACACTGAGGATCATCCACTCATCTTGTCTTGAACCCAGACTCACTGTCTAATGATTCCTGAACTTAAAAATGTACAGTTTACGTTATCCAAGGCAGATTGGTGCGGCAAGATGGAAGGTCCAAGTTAGTCCCACGGCATCCATCCATCTGGTCCCCGGTGGACTCCTTCTGCTGCCTGTGCCTGGATTTTTACTCGTAAATAAGTGACACTGAAGTAATATCCTGCAGATGGCACTGGGAGCGTCTCCCGGTAATGAGGGGGACCGGCGCTCCTGATTGGGCCAGAGCGAAGGGCCCGGCCCCAATCCACAGGACTGTGCTAAAGTGATTATCGGGGAGGAAAGAGGGCAAAGAGCAAACCAACCGGACACAGTGTGGGGGTGGTTAATGGCTGCTTGCTTTCTTTGTTCACGGATCTGACGCAAAATGACCCTCCATCTGTGTGCATTAACTAGTCTGTCTCTTATTCATACCTCACACAATAGTTATAAAACAGTTTCCATATTTATTTAACAGATGCTTTTGCCCAAAGCAATGTACAAGTAAGGAACGCTTAGGGTCAGACAGCAGGGGGTGCAGGATTCAAACCTACAACCTTCTGCTCACACATACGGGCACCTTGCCCACACAGCCATCTTTAGAGTTATGTGTTTTTGATGTGGATGTCCACACAGGCTGGGTGTGCCATGTTTAAGCTGGTGCCTTTTCATTTTCATACAGTCTGGTAACAATTAGCATCGATTCGAATTACATTGAAGAAATAGCAGGTTTTGAAGTGTATTTTTTTATACCTCTCTCCAGGATAAGGATAAATTCGGAAATGACATCACCCTTCTGGCCAGGCCTCTTCCTGTGGAATACCTGATCATAGATGTGAGAACCCAAGGCAACACATAGAGTCTGACAAACCCTTTTTATTGCCAGTGCTTTGCCTGCAACTCTGGCAATCCAGTAAACCAAAAACCTTCGACAGATCACCACCACCTTCCCCAAGGACCCCGTCTACACCTTCACCTCCACCTGCCGCTTCCCCATTGAGAACCGGGACATGCTGGGCGAGACACAGGTATGAGGTCAGCTTCCGATGTGAAGCAGGCAGCCAAAGATGGCTGTTGATTTATAAACCACAGTAGGAATCGTGGCCCAGGGCTGTCAACACCTGTAGGGCTGGTGATCCTCCTTGAGACAGAGTGATGCTGCATATTTACCCCTTTCAAGCGTGTGGCTCTGGTGCCTGTGAGCAGGTTACCGGTGAAAATCCCACAGCTGGCAGAGTGATTTTCAAAGCCCTTGGGAGACTTTGTACTCTTAAAGAATTAATCTCACAGTTTTCTGTGATTAATCATAATTAATCACACCTAATATTGAAACATTGCCTACCCACACACACACACACAATATATATATAGTATTATAGTATTATCGCTGCAGTAATGTAGAAAATTGCAGTATTTTTAACGGCTGTAAAGTTTTAAATGAGAAACTCCATGGGTTTTGTGAGATGTTACTAGTGGCTTTTTACGTCAACAGCAGTGAAAAACGATCCTCAGATTATCACACATAGAACGTGTTATGCTAACTGTGTGAAAAGTTTTGAAAAAGCAGGTTCAGTATTGAGAAATGTTTGTTAGGCAAAAACTGTAACATCAAACAGTCTGTGGCTCAGTGTTCAATGCTTCATCACACTGAGGTGCTGAGACTGTTGCATCACATAGTTAAGCAAACAGACAACAGACACACTCTGCACAGCCGCTCACACTCTGCACAGCTGCTCGCACTCTGCACTGCCGCTCGCACTCTGCACAGCCGCTCACACTCTGCACAGCCATGGTTCACACAGTGTGCGCTCAGGAAAACCGATTTGAGACCAAATTAGTGCACATACCTGGGGTCTCGGGGGTGGGGGGTGGGTTCAGGATTTCTTTTTCAGGATGGGAGTTGTGGAAAGATATTAGTGCTGCGTTGAGAGGGGGAGAGAGACCACTGATGAGTGCACAGCTGGTCTGTAAAAAAATAATTATGAAATATATGAGTTAGGAAAGATCCAGGTTTTTAAGCTGACTGCAAATTAACTAACAACTACTGACAGGGTGGTCATGGTTTCAGTTTAAAGGCTTTTGTGATAACACAAGAAATTTACAAACGAGAGAAGCCCAGTCAGCCCATCAGGTTTGTTTGGGAAGAGCTCAACTAATAGCTCAGAGTTGTTGAAATCTTATTCATCTCTGATTTAAAGAAAGTCAAGGTTTTAGCTTCCACTGCACTAACAGGAAGACTATTCCATACTCTGAGTACAAGCTGTGTAAATGAGTGCTTTCTCAAATCCAGTTTAAAATGTTCTCCCACTACTTTCCACCTATTGCCATGAGTTCTAGTATTTAAACTAGTATTGAAGTAGCCATTTGGCTGAACAGCATCCAGACCTGTTAGAATCCTACAGTATATACCAGAACAAACTTGCACACAATATTCTATATAAAATACCAAGGAATTGCATAATCTTAGCATCACCTCCCTTGACTTAAACTTCACACACCTAGAGATGTAACCCAACATTCTGTTGGCCTTTTTAATTGCTTCCCCACACTGGTGAGAGTGGGACATGGAAGCATCAACATACACACTGAGATGTTTCTCATAATCAGCTATCGGATGTTGTGTACCTGAATCTCTCCGGAGTTTAGGACTTCCACAGTCTGGCATCATACCTGTCTCAAAGCCCATCGGAGTGCTTCCTGACCCTTGTGTCTGATTTCCACCTTCTGCTATTTCTGGTGAGCAACGAGGTCATGCCCCTGAGGGTAAGTGTTTCCTCATATATTAAAAGAAAAACTCTCATTGTCGCTCAGTTTCTAACCTTTGGCAGAACCTCAGGCCTTTAGTCTAGGTCTTTGGAGAGCTTTGCTAGACCTTGCTTGGCCAGTCTTGTAATCTGAGATGGTAAACAAAACATTGTGCAAGAAGATGGAAAATAGGCCTTACCTTTCCATTGATAGCCATCCACTATCATACTTTAATGTAGGGGTATTGAAACTCTGTGCTGCTTGGAACTGTTGGATTTACCCCAGATTTCTGGAAGAGATTATCGCTATTTCACACTTGCTGCCAGTACTCAGAGCGCTGGGGCCAGGGCAGTGCTCAACTACTAGAAGTGTGAATGTTAGCAATAATGCTAATCTTTGGTGCCGTGGGACTCCGTGCTCACAGGAGAGCATCGGCCTTCTCCTCGATGCAGTTAAGACATCGAATGAGGAACTGGCTCATACCTGGAGGAAATCTGAACAGTGGGCAACCATCGAGCAGCTGTGCGGTGAGTCTAGGTGGCTGTCTGGGAACTTGGGGATGCTCTATGTTAGAGCAAACTACTTGTCTTTATCAGTTTGAATACCACCTCTGAGTTTTCAGTCACTCTACGGAGCTTTTCCCAGCATAATCCACATTCTTGGTCTGTACACTGATTTGAGTAGTGGCTGAGATCAGTGACTGCAGTGATTGCATGAGCCAAAAATGACTTCATGGATAGAAGCACACATAAATAGTTGGAACTGGTATGTCTATCCTGGGGCCAAATACATAAAACTCAACCTTTCACTGTTCCACAGGTTCCTTAATAGTAAACCTCCCTTTTGTGAAATTAAATAAAGCATGCTCTAATACACCAGTGAAAGAATTACTTGGCAATTCAAGAAGGTCAGAGATGTGGGCAACTGCCTTTCTTGCTTGATAAAACTGTTTAAGTCTTTGGACTTTTAAAGAGGAAAAACAGTCGTTCTTACCAATTAATATTTGTTCTTTGGAAGTCAGTGTTATGAAGCTTCTTTCTTCACACCACACTATTTGACCATCAAAGCTTACATAGATGTTCAAGCTTAACTGTCGTTTTAGTTCCGGTTATCCTGACTAGAGTTGTGCCAGACCTACATGACTGATACTTTTCCTTTACAAATCCCTTCATCCACTTAGAGGAATAGTGGATATGAAACCTCTGGATCCTCAAAGCGTTTCTCTCACAGACACAGCGGTACTCAGGGTTTCTGTTCTGAATGAACTGGTTTTGACTTTGATCCTGGAGCTGATTTAAAACGTGAATTATGATCTGCTGAACTGTGTTTTTTTTCTGAAGAGGGCCTCTGCATTCTCACCCCCCCATCCTTTGCAGGTACTGTTGGCGTTCAGCCTTCTATAGCAGATGACTATTCAGCCATGGGTGAGGCCTCCATCCCGACATCCTCCTCTGCCATGTGGTCCTGCCCACACTGCACCTTCATGAACCAGCCGGCTACAGAGCTCTGTGAGATGTGCAGCCTTCCACGCAGTTAGTTGCAACCTGCCCCCCCCCCCGTGGTCTGCCCTGGTGCGGGCTGCCCGGGGGGAGGGGGGTTGGAGCAAGAGCTGGAGTCCAAACTGGAGTGTGGTTTAAACTGCTGGCCAGGGCTTATTAGGAGATGTTGCTTTTTCTATTGAGTTTAGAATTCTCGCAGCCTTTTTAACATCCCTCTCATGTTCAGCGTCTTTGGCCCGTAAAAGACCTGCACTTGAACATGTGTGCATCCAGCTGTTGGGGAGGATACTCTGTGTTGCAGTAACAAGCTTCATTTTTCGTGAAAGTTTGAAGCCCCATCTTCCCTGAGATCTTTAGGTCAAAAGTATTAGGAATTAGAGATGGGACAATGGATAAGGTTTGTTTTGGGGGCTTGCTTCTATAGGCTCTACACAGACAGATTCTTTGACATGTACATTTCTTGAAGGGCATATGTACCCCGCAACATGCTGAGGACTTAAGGTAGTTGCTGATCTGGTTGGACACCATGGACACCATGGACACCATGTGCGGCTGTAGGTAGAAGAACACCATCTATGTTTGTAGTTTGCAGTTTGTTCTTAGATGGTCCCCTACTAGCCTTACTTATGCATGAAGATGATTCCTGTATGAATGAAGTTTTCCGCTATAGCAGGAAGTGTAAAAGCCTGGCATTTATTCAGTAAAAGCTGCCTGTGAAATTTGTGTCTGTTGTTTGTTTTATCCTTTTATAAATTCTTTGCAACGTTTGTTCTACCTTATGTTCTATCAATTGTGATGTATGACCCGTAAAATATATATGGATCACTTTTAAAGGTTTAATTTCCCTAATGTATCGAAAATTAATTAACATAAATCTGTATTTTTACCAGTTAATTATAAAACTATAAGGTCATTAACACATTAATCCCAATATTAAAATTTGTAATACTTAAACACCGCAAACTTCCTTTGAGACTGGATGCTGCAGGCATGTGCCTGACATCAAGAGATGTCAAACATTTTTATTTCTTACTACACCTGTTTCCACATGTATGCTGTCACGTCCTGGATGAAGATGTCTCAATAAAGAACAGTTAAAGAAGAAACCTCATACAGTACAGCGTCTCTCTCCACCTGAAATCAACTGTAGCAAAACAATGAGAATGAAAATGCATTAATACTTCAGAGTAACTGGGAATTAAACAATAGGCTTATTTTGAAGCCATTCATATAGACAATGCATTGTGAACAAGACCTAGACCCAGTGTATATTCTTGCTGTAGGCTTATTGCAAATGTAATGTCAGCTTAGAAGTATAAGCTGTACCTACATCAATTCCTAATATTGATACTACTTCTGTTTTCAAAACTCCACCAATTATCATATCATATCACTGTAGCATTCTCTGTCTATTTTACCAAATGTCTGAAATGGCAGCAAAAAATGACAGAACATCATGGCAAGTTCCCAGTCATTTTTTCCTCATCAAAGAGTTAATTTCACATTATGTAAAAATTATGTCAGCAGACATCAATTTATTGACTATAAGGAATGAATTTGATGTAAAAGGTTTCAACCATATCCAACTCCTTAGATCGAGTTAGCTAGCTAGCCTCAGGCAGCTTTACCATGCTACATAATGCAACCCACCTAGAATTTCTGTGTTGCTCCATAACTGAAAATAGACTACTTAAAATGGCTTCACAGTTGTTTATTTATATATCAAAACATGTGGATACACCCATTTTCAAATGTAATGTCAGCATAAAAGAACCAGTTGTACCGTGCATGAAATACTAATTTTATATTCAATATTTCACAGCACAAAAATAAAGTGTTTCATGTCATAATAGCTTCTTTAGCCAATGACAGCAAAAACTGACAGTTTTTTTTGTTTGTGCTCTCAGCTGTCTTTGCTGTGTTGTAGGTCTTTGTGGCCTGTTGCGTCGTGCTTCTGGAGACCGTCCTTTCAGTTGAGTCGCTGTTATTATTTCCACCACTTCTCTGTCCTGCTAACGTGGCATCTGGCTCACAGGGACAGAGCATTTGAAGCCTGTTCCACCTTATTCATTTTTTTACTCTTCGAATTAAGAAGATAAAGTCCAAGAAGATAAACTTTAGTGGGGCAAAAAAAGCACGTGATGAGACATGTAATTTATAATCATACCACATGTAAGAAAGGGGTAACGGAGGTCGACAACAAGGGCTACTGTCACTTGTTCCCTTATTGCTCCAATGTGCTTTGCACATGTGTCATAGATAGACAGAATGTGATAGTCTGCCCTTCCGGATGTAGATCATCTGGATCTGAACTGTTCTTCTTTCCTGCGTGTGACAAGCATTCATTCCAAGACCAAATATATAGCAGTTTTAGACAAAATTTCAGCTGGTTTCCACAACGTCACCAAGGAGACTTGATATATGTCCACCGGCATGGTAGGCAACTCCAGTAAGCTGAAAGTGGCTCATGTAAGCATGGTGACGACAACTTTCCATAATCATATTGGCAATTTTGTATTGTATTTATTTTATCCCAAGCAACTCATTTTCTTTTCTTAGAAGGCAGGGTCAGACAGTGCCTGGG
>JAABNY020000045.1:7824452-7835404 GCA_015164015.2 Brevimyrus niger | reverse complement strand
TCCTTCGTCCTGTGGTTATTCGTCGGACTGACTCCCTGAATTCTGACCTCCCTGCCTGATCATCGACTTCGATTCCCTAGGGAATATGAACACGCTTATAAGAAAGGTTCCCAGGTCATCACGATTAGTCAATGTTTCAGTGCTTGTGGACTAACCGGCTTTGAATCACCGCGTGTCTGTGAAACTGCCCTCTGTTCAGGTATTTAACTAACTGTTTAGTGAGGATCACTGTGAACTCCTACCTTCTACTGTACTTCAGACTAAAAATAATTCAGATAGCAAAGCATTGCTGCTTAATAGGCATCTATGTTTTAATGTGAAACTTATAGAGCAAACTTATCATTGAGTGAAGTCATATCATACATTGATAGCTCCGGAGTCATGATTCGATTAGATGTTATTTTTCACCATTTTTAACCACGGATGATTGATAATTTATCTAGAATAATGTACAAAATGCATTAGCGTTGGATTTGTTATCATGAACCAGGTGAAGGATCTTCTTCTCCATGAGTGAGTTAGGGTAGTGAGATAATTAAGCAGTAGTCGAGTAGGCTGTGGCTAGTATGTAAGTCACTACTCAGATAACAGATTGTTACTAGCATTGTCGATGAGCATGTGCCCCAGTGAGATTTGTCTGTGCTGGTTTTGATATGAGCTGTGAGTTTTAACCCTGCTGTGAGATCACTGTGTTCTTATTCTGCAAATCAATAAAACAAAACCAGCTGATCTATCCAATGAAGATGAAGAGCGTGGTGCCTGTACTCTGCCTGGTTGCCCTGTGTGGTGCTCAGAACACAAAGAGGCAGAAACTGGAGTGGGGCGACAGACTTCATGGTGAACCTAGTTTCTCTCCCGCTTCTGTGTGTAACATATATTGTATCTCTGGCACAGTACTGGAATGATAATGGAACAGATGAGATCTGAAATATGACCAGTGTTGGATCAGTCCTTTGCAGAACATATTGCAGGCACATAAAAGTGCAAGGGGCGTAACTTTGGTCTGAACATTGGGGGAGTTGAGGGGGGAAATATGATTATCGAAGGGGTTGTCAGTCTTCATTTTCTGGGGGGTTACAACTCCCCCCCGTAATTTACGCCCAATGCCTGGATGCAAAGTAAAACTTTTTTAAATATATACATGATGTCCCTGACTTACAACTTTGCAAATTATGAGAATTCACACATATGGCCAAAAATGTAAGGCATGTAAAAATAATTGCTATGTAGCTGTAAGCCTGGAAGCTCCTTGCTACCTGGTGCAGGTTGAGTGACATACAATAGTTGCCACAGTAAAGCACAGTACAGTTTGGCAGCTCGACCATCCCAGCCTCACATGCATCCCCCAGTCTCATTTTCACACATAAAAGTCAGTGTGATAATCCTGTTCCAGCATACTGTATGTCCGTTTGGTTGTACCTGTGTGTTGGAACAGAACTCAGTCATAAGTTGGGGACAATTTGTAGTGTAAAGAAGGTCCCTATTTTTGGGTTTTTTAAAATTATGTAAAATCAACACTGTTCACTCTGTTCAGAAATTTTAAAAACATACACAATTGTTGGACATGCTTTCTTTACAGCCCAGAAGACAGACACCAAACACTGCTCCAACCTTACCTTGGTGTTGGACAACTGGAGGTTCGCTATCATGAACCAGGTGAAGGACCTTCTTCTCCATGATACCACCACGGTTCTACCTGAATATGGCAGGTGAGTTACATTTAATATGTTTGGAATTGTGTATAAGGATGAGAAATGTATTGAACATTTGGTAGAATGGAACGTTTGTTATCTTTTTGTGGTACAGGTGCTACCAAGCTAGTAATGGTTATCAGCAATCAATTAGTGAAAATATTGCTATGCTAAGCTCCAGGAAAGGGCCTAAATGTAGATTTCATCAGTGGTAAAGTGAAAACTGTGAGCCATTTAACTGAACAACTACTAGTGGGAAATCTGCTATGCACCTTATTGGTTTTGTGATACCTTTGTACAGAACCACGGATGGGCACTAGAGGGAGCCAGAGTCATTCTAGTGCAGACCTGGGCAAAACTTAGTTCAAGTTTATGAGGATGAGCAGGTTTTTGCCCACAATGCTTTCTTTGAATTAACAATGAATATTCAATTGAACATAAATAATGCACTGGTTCTATTGGTTTCTCCATGTACTTTCAAAAAAGGGAAAAGTAACATGTAACAAATCTATTATTGTGGGTTTCAGAAGACATGACACTGTGAAGCGCTCAGATTTGACCCTTCATAAAGAAGAATTGTCCAGGCCTTTATTAGAAGTTCACAGCAGAGCTGGAAATATATTTCCTTCAATAGAAAAGCAGCACGTGGTGTCTGGCTTTAATGCCAGTAAAATCAGTGGTCATGTGGTAACTATAGCTATCAGGTATCATAGTAGAAGTTACAGAAATGGTGACAGAGCCTTCAGCTCTTTGGTCCTCATAGTTGAAGGCTCTATCGCAATTTCTCAATACTTCCTCAATACTCCAATGCTAACCACTGATGAGAAAAAAATTACACATGGTCTTAACCATCCTCTCTTTTATGCCCAGAATTCAGCCCCTCTCTGATGCACTGGGCAGTCTTCACAAGGAGTTCAAGGCCCTGAAAGAAAGCCTGGTGAAGCTCACCAATAAGTTCGACAAGGTGGAGGCTTTTGTCGACGACATCCAGGCAGGCAATGCCCCCTGGGCCAGCCGTGTCACACGGCCTGTCCCCCTTCGTATTAGAGGGGGTGCCTTCATAAACACCCCCCCAGTAGACTGGCAAGGACATAGCAGGCTTCCAACACAAAATATAAGATGGCTGAAGAATCCTCAGGATTGACTTACTGGACTCACTGTCTCTGCTTGCCCACCCCCCCACCCCCAGTTGAGCAGCAGGTATTCTGTAATGTCCCCGTCATGAATGTGACCTCTAACATAAAACGTCTAGAACTATATTTCATAATCTATAATTCACTATATTTCATAATCTATAATTCACTATATTTCATAATCTATAATTCACTATATTTCATAATCTATAATCCATAATAGAGTTATAGTGGATCTGGTGCCTATTCCTGGAAGTTTACTTCACCCTTAATGGGAAAAACAAAACCAGTTGTATTCATATACTGTACATGCTGGTAATACTTCTTTTATGTTTTTAACTACTGTTAGCAGTCTGCTTCTATTATGTTTCATTGAATAGGGTCAAATATATTTCTTTTCTCATACAACCAGATTTTGCAATTCACTACTACTCTCTTTCAGCTACTGTCAGTATCTCTCTAGTCTCTCTAAACCTGGAACATGCAAAACTGGAACATGTGTGTGTGTGTGTGTGTATGTATGTGTAATATATATACCCCACCCCCACCTATATATATATATACCCCCACCCACAACAAAAACACGTGCCTCAATTATTGGCACCCCTGGAAATTATAGTGAACACAGGGACTGAAGCATTTTTCCCTGTAAATTGTACATCTTTCAGTTGAGTGGAGTGAATAGGAGCCTTCAAGCTGTAATCCAGGACTTCCTGGTTAACAGGGATACGGACACGAGGAGACACAGAGGCCAAATTCCCTTAGTCATTCATCAAGATGGGAAAGGTAAGAGAACACAGACCAAATGAGGGGGAAGTGTGCTGACCTTCTTAAGTCAGAGAATGTATTTGAAAAGTAGCTACTCGCCTTGAAATGCCCATTTCTACTGTTAGGGCAATAATTAAATAGTGGACATCAACTGGAACTGGCACAAACCTGCCTGAAAGAGGACTCAAGTTTATTTAACCCCCATGTACAGTGAGGAGGATCATAAGAGAGACAAAACATCCCCAAGGATGACTGTTGGTGAATTACGAGACAATGTAAAATCTTGGGGTTATCACGTCTCTGACAACCATCAGATGCCATCTCAGATGCCCCCTTCATGCTAACAGATTTTTTTGGAAGGTATGCCAGCTAACCACAAGCTTAAACACCCGGAGTTTCCGAAACACTACAACAACTTTGACATGAACCAAATACAATGGTGTGATGAAACAAAAATGGAGCTTTTTGGCAATAAACATCAAATGGGCCCTCATTGGATCTTCCAGCAGGACAGTGATCCTAAGCACATGTCCAAATCAACACAAAGATGGTTAGCTGACAACAGAATCAAGCCAATATCACTTCTGCCATGGCCATCTCAGTTCCCTAACCTGAAACCAAACCTCTGGGCTGAGCTGAAGAGGAGATG
Source organism: Brevimyrus niger (assembly GCA_015164015.2). Classification (NCBI taxonomy): domain Eukaryota; kingdom Metazoa; phylum Chordata; class Actinopteri; order Osteoglossiformes; family Mormyridae; genus Brevimyrus; species Brevimyrus niger. Next base: position 7,831,163 of record JAABNY020000045.1, on the reverse strand, counting down.
ATCTGGAGGGATTCTGTAAAGAGGAATCAATTAAGATGCCCTTCTCTATATTCTCCAACCTTATAAAATGTTCCAGAAGACTCAGTGCTGTTATATTAGCAAAGAGAGGTTGTACAAAGTATTAAAAGCAGGGGTGCCAATAATTGTGACACATGTGTTTTTGTTAAAGATTATTTATTGATGAAGGTTTATTTTTTCTTAGAATAAATTTATGTTAATGAAAGATTGGATTTTTTCCAATTTTTCAGTGTGACATGAAGCTGCTTCACCAAATGGTGGATTTTATTCTAGCCCTTTTTACAAATCTTTAAAAGGGGTAGCAATAATTGTGGAGGGCGCTGGATATTTACGTATGGAAAAGATATTGATACATTGAAGTATTAAAACACTGACAGGTTGGTATTTTGGGTCATATTTTAAAACAAAATAACAAAGAAGTTGCTGCTGCTCAACTTCTGAAACACTGGCTCTTTTTGGTCATCACATATGAATTGTCCCCTGCAATATTCCATAGGTGGTGATTGTGTAAAATCGCAATGATCTATCATTACATTGACCAGTGGTCACTAAGAGCTGTACTATCATCAGGGAAAGAAACTGAATAGTCCACTGGTCGCTGGTCATATTTTAACAAGGAACCCTTGTGATGCTGTTTGGCAGACAGCTCTCCAAAGCGGCCGTGATCATTTAGTGGTCAGTACTCTGCGTTGTGGCCTCAGCAACCCTGGTTCGAATCTGGGTCACTGCAGGTGTATCACCCTCTCATGTTCAGTGTCTTGGCGTTCACCTCCAAGTGGCTGCGTGGTTTTCTGGATGTGTGCCATAAATGTTACTGCAGTCTAGACTTTCTCATTTTGTTTGTCTGTGGTGATATTGATGTTCGACTTTTGACGACAGAATCTCAGTACATTCGAAATTAGAAGCAAACAAGATGCACTTGAGTAAGGCAAGTCCCGAAGTGCTAATTTTCATCGCTATAGTTGAACAGGCGTAAATGATGAGAGGAAACGAAAACTGTGTTTTACCAGTGGATACATCATGAAAACGGAATTTGCGGCCAGTGGTGGAAATATGGCAAAAATCCAAAGAATAATTTGTCACTATATGTAATTCAATACAGCGCATAATGGCACGAAGATAAGTTGAATGAATGGATTGATTTCCGTTCCAATGATCCACTCTCGGTTTGATGTTTCAAATCCTCGCACTGTGCAGAATGTAATTAGTTAAGCATTGAGAACCTGGACCTGGGATGTGCCAGTTGCAAATTCGGTTTGAAGCTGTTGTCCCGTAGCCTACCTGTTTTTTACATTTCAGAAAGCGGCCAGTATCTTCTGAAAAAAATAAATCAAACGAACAAACCACATCTGCTGAAATTAGTACAAGCTTTTTGTATTTAAAATCTTGCATATTAAAAAAATTATTTGGCAATGCATTATCATTTGCTATAATGGACATCACATATGAATTGTCCTCTGCGATATTCCATAGGTGGTGATTGTGTAAAATCGCAATGATCTATCTTTACATTGACCAGTGATCACTTAGAGCTGTACTATCATTAGGGGAAGAAACTGAATAGTCCACTGGTCACTGGTCATATTTTAATAAGGACCCTTGTGGTGCTGTTTGGCAGACAGCTCTCCAAAGCGGCCGTGATCATTTAGAGGTCAGTACTCTGTGTTGTGGCTGCAGCAACCCAGGTTCAAATCTTGGTCACGGCAGGTGTATCGCCCTCTCATGTTTGGTGTCTTGGCGTTCACCTCCAAGTGGCTGCGTGGTTTTCTGGATGTGTGCCATAAATGTTACTGCAGTCTAGACTTTCTCATTTTGTTTGTCTGTGGTGATATTAAGGTTCGACTTTTGACGGCAGAATCACAGTACATTCAAAATTAGAAGCAAACAAGATGCACTTGAGTAAGGCAACTCAACTGCTCTATCGAAAATTAAAGAAAACTGTGACAGCTGCTCAAAGCCTCACTAGGCTGGCCGGGATGATTGACGGAGTTGCCAGAGTTGTCAGCACTCTGACTTTGGCTATTAATCGCAAATTGGATACCATCATTGTGACTCTGGACCGCAGATTTGATAACATCATGGAGAAGCTCACAACTCTGCAACGTATTTTGGATGCCGGAGACCAGCGTGGACATTAGAGGAGCTGTAAAATTACAGATTCTTGCCCGAAAATCCAAAGAACCGAATTCTATCTTTTGGCTCCCCACTAAACAACTCCTTGGTTAGGGCGTTGTTTTTCAGAACCATCAGGGCGTGGAGTCTCTGCTGTGGCTTCTTCATCAGCCCAGTGGCGTTGGTCTTTCAGGTTAGGCCCTCATTTAGGTGCAGGCCCAAAAACCTGAAGACACGGACCCTCTCCACATGGCCCCCGTTGATGTATATAGGCTGAGGGTCAGATCTATTTCTTCTGTAGTGCACAATTATTCCTTTTGTGTATGTGGTGTTAAGGACCAGCTTGTTATTTTTGCACCACAATGACAGTTTTTCCACCTCGTCCCTGTATCCAGACTCATCTCCCCCTGTGATGAGCCCGACCACCGTTGTGCCATCTGCGAACTTGTATAGGGTGGGTGGGGGTGCATTCGTGTGTGCAATGAGTGTACAAAAGGGGGCTCATCAAACATGCCTGTGGGGAGCCGGTGCTGAGGCTGAGTGCTGTGGAGTGGTCAGGCCCCATTGTGACCCTCTGTGGGCGGTCGCTGAGGAAGCCCTTAATCCAGAGGCAGGTGGAGTATGAGAAGCCAAGGCTGTTTCATTTTGTTACCAGTTTGTAACAAAATGAATTATGAATGCTTTATGATGCTCCCATCTATAATGCGCTATAAATACCTTCATAATGCAATGTAATGGCTTATACTGACTATTATAATACATTATATATGCTGTTTACAGCAGGGATGGAGAGCTGTTGATCTTAACTTGGGATATAGACAGACAGTGGAAAGAGCACTTTGAGGACCTTCAGAATTTCATTAACGGATGCCCCACAGCTGCTGGACCCCACGACCCTTCCCAATACCCAGTCCATACATGCATTGAACAGAGTAGGAACAAGAACACAACCATAAAGAACCCCAAAATCCCTCTACTCTGCATAGCACTCACAGTACCAGTGTGTAGGCAGACAATGACGGGGGTTGTGCAAAGTCTTAGGATGTTCCACAGGTCAACTCGATCAACTGAGTTGAACGCTTTATGAAAATCGACAAAGGTTGCAAAGAAGCTCTGCCCTTATTCTCACTCGGGCTCAATGAGAACCTTCAGTGCCAGGATATGGTCGATGGTAGACTTCTTAGGCCTAAAACCAAACTGCTCCGGTCGCTGACAGGCAAGCAAGTGATCATGGATGACCCTAGCAAGGACCTTAACTGGCACTGAGAGCAGTGTTATCCCCCTGTAGTCATTGCAATCCAGACGATCACCCTTCCCTTTCCAGATAGGGACTACAAGTCCCATTTTCCAGTCATTTGGAATGACGCCCGACTCCCAAATGGAAGCAAAGATTGCCTGCAGTGCCAGGAGGACAGACAGCCTGACCACCAGCCTGGAGAAGTTCAGCCCGGATAGTGAGATTAGGTGGTTCACAGCCGGTCATAGGATCAGCTTTGATAACCCTAGACTCAGAGATGTTCAACATCTTAGCTGGAGAGTCAGCTTTACACAACTGCTCAAAGTAGCCCAGCGGGTCACAACTGCAGTGTCATCCATAAGGACCGTCCCATCACCCTCCCCGAATGCAAGTTTCCAAGGAACAGAGTCAGATCTGCGTAATGCATTGATTCCTCTGTAAGCAGTGGCCATGTGGCCGACAGGGAGCAGGGGAAAACCCATGGGATGGGATGACCAGCAATGCCTGCTTGGTAAACAGGAAAGGAACACAGAGTGGAACAACAGGAGCTGACCCTGACAAATTTGTACATTAATAGTGTGAAAGGGCTTTGAATTTGTTCTCTGACTGTGCCTATATAGTAATGTGCGTGCAGTCGATGACTCTGATTACATTAGGAAAACCGGACATCGCTGCAAATTGCGCTTTAATGTTTGTCTGTTCAACCACAGTGTAAGGAAATTTTATATATCTTATATTTATATATTTTATATATAAAATTTAATTTTATATATTAAATTTTATATAAGTTAGTGTTGACTGAGAAATACCTAATTGGTTCACAAGTTCTCGCTAAAAAGCACCTGTGCCTAAGAACCAACCAGTGGACAGAACTCATAAAGGAACAGGTATAGCGCAATTACTCACCGTCTGTCTTTGTAATGCTGGCCCCAGTTCAGCACACAGCTCCAAAAGGATTGGTCTTGGAAATCAGAATCAACTTAGAAGCCAATCATCATTATAGGCCAAGAAATCACTATGATCCCTTATTACATGTTCTCTTCTAATTCTTCCATAGCGCGCAAGAGCTGCCATGTTAGTTGTAATAGTTTGGTCATTTTCTGCACCGTTTTATTGTTATGAATTTAATAAAATCGGGTGCCGTACATTTGTAAACAACATACAATTAGTTTTGGTGTATTGGATAAAGTCAGCGCCATGACTGTAAGTTTAAACAGGGAAACCACAGTAGCAATATCTTGCTACTGCGTGCCGTCTGTTTACAAAACTGAGCAGAAACGTGCGTACGCCATGTTTGAGGCTGCCGTGAGAGTGTGCGTAGCGGTGCGGCAAGTTTCGTTTTGATACATCTCGACGTGAGCGCGGAAACAGATTTACGCAACATTTTCATGCATATGCATCATTTATACATGAGAACCCCAGGTGATTTGGGTCCAGTCTTGTTGAAGCTGGTGGACCTTTGCCTTAGGAGACTTGGTAAAGCATTGCAGGCTTGTCAGAGATCAGACCAGCGAGGCCTGCAAGGCCTGTGGCCTTACAACCTTTCTTACATGAGAGAGCAGTGATGAGAGTGCAGATAATCACCAGCATATTGTCAGTGTGTGGAGTGCAGAGTCCTCACTGTCCAGCTGAGAAATGAGCAGGTCAGAGTTTGAGGAGAGAGGCAGCAGCAGGGCCCAGATTTAAGAGAGGAATGAAGTGGGCGGGGTCTCTGCTCTTTGCCAATCAGAGATGCTGTCAGTATCAGAAACAGCCAGCTGTATGAAAGTTGTCTGAACTGCCACATCAAATCATCCAGAATGTCCTCTGCAATAATGTTTTTTTAAGTATAACGTAACCCTACATTAATATTTACTATCTACAGTGATGATTTGCGGCTTTTATGAGCACCACCTGTAATGATACAGATCATCATGCTATACAACCTCACAGCAGCATCATGAGGAACCTGCAGGCTGCTGCCAGTAAAGGTCCCGTCTCTCCCTGACCTGAAAGGAGCTCATCTCACTCCCTCATTTACATAGAGACAGAAATAGCATGTGAAGAGCCAGCAGATGTCTTTCAGTTTCAGCTCCAGGGCGGCCATCTTGTTCCGCATCATCAGCATCAGGATTCATGTGGCTGATCGAGCAGAAAAAACGCACTCAAACAGATCATTCAAAGGTCATTCGCTATTTTGTCATTTTTCTAACAGTTCTTGTGTCAAGCCCAGATTCTGTTTTAATCACAATAAGTTTCAAAAACTGCATCTTTGTGGAATTTTTTTTGTTGTACCATAACTGTGTTGCATGTTATTGTTAAGATAACAGTTTAATCAAACCATTTTCTAAGATGAGTAAAAGACAGAAATAGATCGTTTTATTTGTAGACACTAGCAAGTATAGACAAAAGGTGTTATAAAACTAATTATCTGAGATTCAGAAAATTTTCACTGTGTAGCCTGTTCACACACTCCTGATCAGTAAATACAATGAAATTGTTAAGTTTTACTCAGCATTGCTTAAAAGATTAACTTTTCTGAAGTGTTATTATTATACCTTGAAATAACAATTTCCTTAATGACTCTAAAACTGTTCAGCAAAACTAAAACTTTCTGTTACTGGTAAAGGAACATACTTGAAAAACATTATTTATGACAGTCCGCAGATCAATCGTAGATTATTTGTTAGGCTGTCATTTTTCTAATAGTACTTGTGTTAACCCCTCATTCTGTTTTAATCACAAAACGTTGCAAGTTGGTACCATAACTTTGTTGTATATTATTGTAAGAATAACAGCACCAGTTCAGTCGAATCAAACATTCTCACTGTGTAGCCTGTTCACATACTCCAGTTAGTAATTACTATGAGAGGGTAATTAGTAAATACAACCTCCTGCATTGCTAAAAACATTAAATATACATTTTTATAGTTTGTGAGTTATAGTACTGATTTCACCTTGAAATAACAGGTTGTTTCCTTAATGACACTAAATTTGTTTAATAAAACTTAACCTTTTCCTTACTGATAATAAGACACAATTCATAAAGATTATAGTATTTTATTGTTCATTATTATTCGTGACACTCTGAGTTTCTTTAATAAAAAAGACCAGCACACACAAAAGCACTGTTTCTTTCAAATGCCATGCTTTTTATTAAATTGCCAGTTTTGGATCAAGTACTTCAACAGAGAAACATATAACTCTCATAATACAGAAAATAATCAAACAGTCGTCTTATTGTTCAAGCATATTAACCTCAACAGCTCTTTGTAAAACACTGGAAGTTTGACTACAGAAAATAAAGGGGCCACAGAAACCAGGTCTGGACTGGAAATGAACAAAAGGCAAATGAAGATGCACTT
>JAABNY020000045.1:7808449-7824352 GCA_015164015.2 Brevimyrus niger | reverse complement strand
CACAGGGAGAACATGCAAACTCCACACACATGTAACCCAGGCGGAGACTCGAACCCGGGTCCCAGAGGTGTGAGGCACAGTGCTAACCACTGCACCACCATGCCGCCCCGACAGATGAAGCACCACAGGATATTGCTTTAGTCTCACTAAAGATGGTCCACTGATTTCGTGGAAGTCCAAAAAGCAGAGGCCACAATTCCTTTATCAACATGTGAAGCTGAATACATGGCACTCGCTGCAACTACACAGGGGAGTCTGTGTCTTATACAACTGATCAATGGGATAGAGAATAATTGCCAGTATGCACCAGTAAAAATCTTTGAGGACAAATCAAGGCACGATAGCATTGTCCAAAGATCCAGTTTGCTGCCAAAGATGTACAGTAAGCACATTGACATTAGGTATCATTTTGTTCGTTCTGCTGTTACTGATGGGAAAATATTGATTGAGTGCTGTTCTACAGTGGATATGGTGGCAGACGTCATGACTAAACCCATGACTAAGTTTAAGAGATTTGTGAAATTTACGTTTGGTGTGTAAAATACAAATCACCCAAGTAAGAGATATGTGCCTCTGTTATACTGTTGCAGTAGTTGATATTCTGTATTGTATGAGATCAAGTGGGGGTGTTAATGTATGTGATCTCATATGTCATGCGTGCAACGTACCTTTTTGTATAAATGCGGCTGTAGCAATAAAGAAGCCCCTTTTTCTGGTTTACGGAGAACCGGCGTATGAAGTGTGTTTTTCCTCTGTGCAAAGTGATATATAATCTATCCCTACATACACCTAGAGTAAATGGCTACGCCAACAGTATCCATGTAACCAAATTGAATACCTTACCATGTCTCTGGTATTTCTGTCAGATATTATTAGCAGATGTTATAGTTTTCACTGTTAAAGTTTTGAACAATTAAATAGTTCTATTACATTATTTATTTGGTGTAAAAAACACCTAGGTCAAGATACAGCTTTCGGTAACACTTTACTGAAGGTCATGTTTTTAGTAATTTATAAACATATTTATAACAAAAAATAAAGTATTATAAACATGTCTATTAATATTTAATAAAGAGCATAACACACTGTATTCATGTGTATTACGCATTGTGAATGCCTTATGAAGCTTGCATCTATAATGTACTATAGATGCCTTTATAATGCATTATAATAGTTGATATAAGCATTACGGATGCTGCGTTATGAAAGTATCTGTAGTAAAGTGTTACCCAGCTTTCTCTGTCTGCCCTTAAAAATGGGGTCTTAGCTGCACCGCCTTATTCGTTTTACCTGTGGGCTGCACAGTTGTTTTGGGAATAGTTTCTAAATTATCCAAATTTAATTGGCTTCTTTGAATAGGATCCCTTTGCACAATTTATTATATTTCTCTCCAAGAAAGGTGACAACACTAAAAAAAGACAACGTGATCTTAAAAAATACTGAATATCTGCCATAAAATCAGGAAATTGGAAGAATATATTAATTGTTTTTTTTGCTAACTCCTAAGGGTGTCAGCGTTGGTGGAGACATGATTCAGGGAGGCTCCATCCTCACATTCCAGCAAGTGAAAAGAGAGTGTGGTGTCAGTCATGATGATTTATTTAAATTACTGCAAATTCAGAATTGTGTTCTTTCAGATTTCAAGGATTTCTTTAGAGGTCTCATCCATCTCCTATAGAATCCATATTGTTAAATAAAATGTAACACTATCCTCTGTTGTCTCAATGCTGATAATTCTGACAAAGAGAACAGCAGATGGGAATCTTACCTGGGCAATATACTGTAAAGCCTGAGTCTTGGAATGTTCTGCGTATCCAGCCTTCCAGTGTCCTTCTATCTGGTTCTCCCTGGGAGGGGCAATTCAAGATCAATTCAAGATCAATTCAAGATTTAACACAAGCTTTACACCACTCCTGAAGCCAGAAGCAGAATGAATCCAACTCTGTCAGAGCTTTGTTCTGAGTGCCAGCATGCTGTTGGTTCATCTAATTGTATGGCTTGTTGTCCAAGATCATGTCCAGCTGTTTTAGGTTACAATCATCAAGCAGTTTAATGTAATTTTAGGGGCTATACCTTGCTACAAGGACATGCCTGCTGAGGCTAAACGAAGAGTTACTGGTCAATCCTTTTCCTTCTCCTGGACCTGGAACCCATTTCTTAATTACCTGGGTGCCCCCTGCATCTCAAAGGATGGAAAAAGGATGCGGAGCCACAGCTCGATAAGATATCAACCTGCAATATGTATCCCATGGACTCTCAGGACCCCCACATTTATTTCATTTCATTTCATTTCATTTCATTTTGCTCAATTTTATTTATTTGTTTATTTATTTTCCATTGCTATTGTTCAAATGGGCAAAAGTAGTATGTAGGACATAGAATATGGAATCGTCAGTGGATTTATTTGGGAGAACCAACAAAGAGAAGGAGAGCAATGAACACAGAGAGGGCAGAGCACAGCCTCTCATAGCACCTCATTACTAGGGGGGAGCATGGGATGGTTTTAATATTTTTCAATGTTATTCTGAAAATATACAGAGATGGGGTAAATATTCTTAGTTACAGGCCTAAAAAAAAGTCAAGTCAGGTGTCTTTTGATTTTTTTAAAAAAACATTGTGTGTATTTTTAGCAGCTAGATATGCAGAAGTGAAAATATTAAGCAGGGAGGTTTTTGTCATGGTGTAAATCACTGTGATACGTGTTCCTTAGCAGAGCTGTCCCATGTTTGACAGTAATAAACTGCTAAGTCTCCAACCTCCACGGTGTTGATGATCAACCGATAATCTGATTCACTCTGATGGTTTGATGTGAAGTGGCTGGAGGAGAAGCCTGTCCCATATTCGGGGGAGCTCCATATATGGTGAAAACTCAACACATACTGGGGAACTCCACCTGGGACCTGCTTGTACCAGCGAGCAGCACTGCCAATGACTGTCCAGCTGAGATATGAGCAGGTCACAGTATGAGGAGAGAGGCAGCAGCAGGGCCCAGATTTAAGTGTAAGATTAAGAGGGCGGGGCCTCTGCTCCCAGCCAATCACCACTGTCAAACAGCCAACTGCTATCAAATGCAAGTGTGATGTTGTAAAGTTGATTAAAAAATATTTTTAATGATCCAAGATGTGCTGTATGATTACAAGTTATGTTGATTTACATGGTATCCTGCGAACAACTAACTGCTTACTGCAGTGATCATCTGCATCCTATATCACAAAATTTAAAGGGCATCATAATACTGTCCATGTAATCAAACTGATATAACTACAAAGCAGCATCATAAGGAACCTGCAGTCTGCTACCAGTCAAGGTCCCGTCTCTCCCTGACCTGAAAGGAGCTCATCTCACTCCCTCATTTACATAGAGACAGAAACAGCATGAGAAGAGCCAGCAGGTGTCTCTCAGTTTCAGCTTCAGGGCGGCCATCTTGTTCTGCATGACATCAGAAGCAGGAATTGCATGACTAATAGTGCAATGAAAATCTAGTATTTTCCTATTTGCTAATCTGACATTTTCTAACAGCACTGAAGACAAGCCCACATTATGGGACAGATGTTTTATCTCAACAAGTTACTATTTTTGTAGTTTTTCCATATTAGTCAATCAGAAGTCAGGAGCCACTCTTGTAGACATTCAAATATAGTCTTTATTGCGACCATAAAGTTACAATCAAGGCTTGACACTGCAGAAGTGGGTCTAATGAAATTTTACATAAACAAAAAAAAGTCGGCATTTCTGTTTATATCAGAAAATACTTAAGTGCTAATGACTGGATCATTATTACAGCTCAGCAATGTTATGCAGCAATAAAGTACAGTTAGCTGAGTACCTGAATCTACTAAATGGCCAGGTTACACCTTCATCCATCATCAATGGATTTTTTTCTCCCATGTTGGTATGGGCATAATACAGAACAATAATGCCAAGATTCATTGGGTTTGAATTGTCAAAGAGCAGTTCAGGGAGCATGACTTGGTCACCACAAAGTTGTGACCTTAACCTCATTGAAGGTCTCTGAGATGTGATGAAGGTGACTTTATGGAGGTTCAACTCACCTGTCAATACAAGATCTCAGTGAGAAACAAATGCAAATCTGGATGAAAATAAAGGGTGAGATGTTGCAAAAGCTTGTGGAAACAATGCAATGACAAATGTGCACCATAATCAAAGTTAAACGTGGTCCAATGAAAAACCTCAAATGCAGACTTTTTTTTTGCCTAGCAAGTGTATGCCTTCTATACACTTTCTTTTCTTATGAGATACTTACAGTAGTCACAGGGAAGCCCCACAACCAAGGATAGGGACTTGAGTTTCCGACAAATCCAACTCAACTTCCAGCTTGTTATTTTTGGGTCAACTTGACTCTGACTCCTTGATAGTGACTCATGAACACTAAGAGTCTTTATGGCTCTGTTGATAATTTTACACATGTGAAAATTGAGAGTAGAATATTCGCCAAAATGTAAAGGTGTTAAACACGTCAGGCTGTGTGGCTGTGCACAGAGCCTAGGAACTGGAGCTGGAGAAATGAGACATGAGGCGATATCAACAAACCTCACACTTCTTCTGTTTTGCCACTTATACAACCTGCAGATCCGATCTGACAAAGCACTGGGTATACAGAGTTTTATTTTACTTTAGACGGCATCGCTTACAAATAGCCGTTGCTTAACCCGTGTCGTAAATTATACACTCACCTAAAGGATTATTATATTTTTAATGATCCAAGATGTGCTGTATGATTACAAGTTATGTTGATTTACATGGTATCCTGAGAACAACTAACTGCTTACTGCAGTGATCATCTGCATCCTATATCACAAAATTTAATACAAATAAGCGGATACATTTATGATAGTAACGCCAAATTGGAACCACAATGGAGACTTGAAACTTGACTCAGACTCTAATTTTGTGACTCGTGAACATCTCTTCTCATAACATCACCTCTTCCTTTCCCTTGCCTCCACTATTCTCTTTCCCAGGCACACTCAAGTGTTTCACATCTCAATGAGATTTTCCCAGTGCCCCCACTATTACAATCATCTTGTAACTTGGATCCCTGGGATTAAAAATACAACTGTAACTGAAGTGTCTCCCCCTGATTCCCACTGTAGTTTACTGATTATTTTGTGCTGTCATATTATGTTGAATGTGGTTGATATGTGTAATTGGTTAATTTATAGTTATGTTAATTGGTGGAATAGGATGATGTGGGAGAAGAGCAGTGCTGGGGTGAAAATGTAGAGATAGAAGGGTTGTGCCTCTGTGCTAAAAAAGTTATTATTTGAAACTGATTAATTCTTGGTCCATGTTACCACATATGTATTTGGCAATGAGGATATTCTGGATGCAATGCTAAATATAGCAACTGTTTTTGTGTGTTCAAGCGGCTGAACATTGTCCGATCGAAACAACTTGCTAGAGTTTCCCATTTACTGGCATGGAGGTAGGCTAGTCCTGTTCTGTGCTAATAGGAGAGGCAGTAATGGCAACAACAGATATGCTGACCTCCGTTTGATGCAAAACTTCAAATGTGGGAGGAATATTGGGAAAATCTGGAGCAGTTTTGGGAAGTGAATAGGATTTGATAATAGTGACCAGCAGAGAGCTATTCTGCTAATTGTAGTAGGACTGCAGATGTAGGGTTTGTTGAGTGATCTCCTCAGTCCTGAGAAGCCAAAAGAGAAGACATATCATTTGGTAAATCTCTCGAAGACCCACTTTGACCGCAAGCCAAGTCAAATTGTACAATGAAATAAATTTGACTTGTGTTCTCAAAATCCCAGTGAAGCTGTTACCGATTATGTAGAGAAGCTACGCAAAATAGCATGGGACTGTAATTAAGGCGATACTTTGCCTGAAATGTTGAGAGACAGAATTGTTTGTGGGAAAAATGAAGATCAAATCCAATGGCGCTTTTGTTGGAAACAAACCTCACATTTGACACTGCCTTGAAAATTGTGCTGTTAGTGGAGGCAGCTGGTAAAAACACACGAGATGGAGGTACAGCTCTTCTGTGGCACAGTAGATGATAAGCGCAGAGAGTAGAGACCACGGTCGCAGAAGACGGGGTGATTGTGCTGAAATTTGGACCCGCTGCAGATGCATAAGAAGTGATACATCATCGATGGACTTTTTTCTTACCTGTGACATGGGCATAAAATGGAAAAATGACATACCTGTGGTAGGATTGGGCATATCGTGAGAGCATGTTAAAAAAAAATAAAATTAAAGTAGAGAAAAGAAAGTTATTAAAAGCAGTGCTGGAAAGGGGAGGAAAGGCAAGCATTATTCCTGTAAAGTGAAGTATGATGATAGTCGTCGTGAAAGTCATGAGCAGGATGAAGCATTGGCCTCATAAACACCGTGTGGGACAGATGAGCAACAACAATAATGGAAAAGAGGATCCATATCCAGCTGAAATGGGAATAAATGGCAAACTTGAAACTGGATGAAGTCAGACTGTTATGAATAAAACTAATTTTCAAGAGACACGAGGGAAACAAAAAGCCCACCACTGAAGATAACTGACATTAAACTTGAGTAATGTGAACCACTCAAGTTGATGTTTATCTGGGACAAAGGAAAAAAATGCTACTTGTTGTAGTCACAGGCAATGAACCTAACCTCTTGGGAAAAGGATGTTAGAAGAAATCCAATTAAGGTGGGAGCAGATAAAGCGGACAAAGCAGGTGCACCATATACAAATGGAGAAAGAGGCACTACAGCGAGTTCTGGCAAATAATGTTTTCAAAAAAATCTGGGTACGTTATGAGGCATCGAAGCTGAAATCCATGTATCTCCTGAGGCTTCATACCACAATCAAGTGTACTACTCTGCCAGCAGTATAATGCTATTGGGCAGGTTCAGAGGGCACAGGGGGTGCTGGGAAGAGATATTGAGCAAGTGGCCCCTTTAAAAATTAACATGAAAGATGCCAGGATGAATGCAATCATCCATCTGCATGTTCGTAGGTTTCTCACACTCGGTTGGATTACAACTCGATCACCTTGGGTTACAGTTTCCACCTGGATGTATGTGCTGTCCTGTGTCTGGTTGTCTGTGTGAGTTTGTCTAGGGTGGGTAAGTTTTCATCTGTGGAGCATGCCCAATCAGGGCAGAAGCCAGATATGAGGTCACCAAGGTCTTTTGAAGAAGTTTTTTTAAGCGCTAAAAAAACAATTTGAAGCTAAAAATCCATCTAATTAAAGAAAAATCAGCAGACGCAGGTCAAGTGTATTCTTTCAAATGTGTTATTAATAGTGTTTGCTGTGTATGTGTGTGTGTGTGTGTGTGTGTGTGTGTGTGTGTGTGTGTGTATGTGTAAGCAGGTATACAGTACCTATCCTCATGGGGACACAATGTCCCCATAACGTGACCAATATCAGTTTTTTTCCCTTATGGGGGCTGTTTCCTGGTCCCCATTAGGGAGAACTCTATTTTAGAAAAATCGGTGACTGCTATGAAAAAAATACTTTTGGTTACTTTTGGGTATGGTTAGGGCAGGGTGGGGGGTTAAGGTCGTCATAGTTAGGGTTGTGTGAGAAAGACACAGAGAGAGAGAAAGAGGGAGAGAGCTGGAGCATTGAGTGTGACAGAGGATGCCGGCTGCTGAATTGCATGTGTGCACTTCACTGAAAGCAGTATGAATTTACGTTGTGCGCATGTGACCAAGCAGCTTTGTGAAGGAGGTAAGACAGAACAATAATCATTATCTGTAAAAAAACGTTCAAAAACTACGACCTGCTATTGCACTTGGAGTAAAGATAATTGTATGAAACATGCTAAATATATGTGTAGGCTAAGCTACACTGGCCATTATAAAGGTTGGGTTTATTTCATATTATGCCTATTGGGCTAGATTAGGCTAACTAATGTTTCACATAACGTAAATAATAAAGAAAAAACTGCTTATTGGATTTCAGAGCCTAGTTGGAACTCTATTTGCCTGGTCAAGTAAATAAAGTCCTTCCACGGAAGTCTCATTCTCTCATGTGCTCTGTGCCCAGTGACACTTATCGTGCTGATTAATATAATAGCAGAATCTAAAAGAAGATGTGGAAATGTGTTTAATAAATTTTATATTGTTTCGTTTTCATTAGCTTGTACAGCGAATTCAAGATTCAAGACACTTTATTGTCATTCCACGTTTGCACGTGCCGTGGAGCGAAATTAAGTAATCAGGTGGATAAGCCCCAGAGCTAGTAACACACACTTATAAAGACAAAAATTTAATATATAGGTATTGGAGTATAAAGTATGGAATACTGTATAAATTGGCAGTATATACAGTGTCCAATACGCAGAAGCAGAAACAGAATGGATGTAATGCAGCGCAAACACCTACCAAAACTGCATGCTGTGTGTCATGGTGTCACCATCATAGAGATTTGCCATCACTCCTTCAACGCACAATAAAAGATACAACAGTAAAAAAATTTTAAAAAAATTGACTTTTCAGGGACCATTACAGTAGGCAGACTGGTTACCTCTGGTGCACAAACAGAAGTCTGCTGTAGTTTTCTAGCCTGTTGAGATGCTGTAATATTAAGTTCAGGACCAAACCGACTGACTGCTTGGCTCTGCAGGCAAACTGCATGGGGTCTAGCAGCACGTCTGCGATGGTTCTCAGGTGAGTAAGAACCAGGAGTTCAAACACCTTCATTACCGAGGAGGTCAATTGAGTACTGTAACCTTTGTATTTTTGGGGACGGGATGAGGGTGGAGGATTTAATGCAGAAGGGAGCAGAGCAGATGTCCAGCCATCTATTAAAAACATCAATGAAGACTGGGGCAATAACTAATATGACTGGGTGGATGGGTAGACTTGCTCTAGGCCTGCAGCCTTTTTCACCTTATGACCCCTGAAGAGCTTGGAGACTTCCTCCTCAGTGGCTACAGGCTGGCAGAAGGGAAGCTAGATAGACTGGATTTTGAAGAGAAATGTCTGGACGCAGAAGTTACTATTAAGACATTTATCAAGACCCACCTGAAGCTTCCGGCGGACACTGTGGAAAACATCTGCTTCGAAAGAGTCCATCGGCTGGGAGATAAGAGGCCTGGTGCCCTAAGACCGCGTCCTATTGTGGCTAAATTCTGTTATTTCAAGCAGAAGCAGCAGGTGAAGAGTCGCGGCAGGGAGCTGAAAGGGACGGACTTTGGCCTAAACGACAAGCTCCCCAACGAGATCCTGGAGCGACGCAAAGTTCTGTTCCCAATCCGACGCAGTTACATCCAGAAGGGATCCCGAGCTGTCATCGCCGTGGACCGGCTCTACGTGGATGGGCAGCTCTACCGAGACCCTAACATCACTCCCTGGTTATATTAACGACATTCCAGATAAGAACCCGTTATATTTTTCTTTTCTATATCCTCTTCCATTAACATCGATCTACTGCATACATGTTAATTCACTAATTTAATCTTATGTCATAGCATAACAAATACATTACCGTCAGTCTCCATAGCGCTATGGTACTAATAATGTTTTCTTTTCCTTATCTTTCATTTATACCCTTACCCGCGTGTACCTCTGTATGTCTGTTTCACTTCTCCCTGTTTATATGTACGACCATGTTTATATATACTCAGCGTCACCACAACCACTCCGACCTTATAGTGCACACAGACATATAGGGTACACACACACACAAGCGCTCACACGCTCGCTCATATCTCGCTCACTTGCACGTACGATATTAACTACACACACGTCTATGGGCACACTAAGGTTTGTCTCATGGAATGTGCATGGAGCTGGCACCAGAGAGAAGAGGTTAAAAATATTTAACCAGCTGTAAAAACTACAGGCAGATGTTTTATTACAAGAGACTCATAGTCCTGCCACAGCTACAGATGAACTTAAAACACCTAATGTGTTCTCAGCCTGTTTTAACTCTAGGCAAAGGGGGGTAGCAATTTTAATACATAAAAATGTTACTTTCACAGTACTCAACACAATTATAGATCCAGAGTGTAGATTTATAATCATTAACTTATCTATACTTAACAAAAAGTTATGTATTGTTAGTATATATGGTCCAAATGTTGATAACCCTTCCTTCTTCCATGTTTTCTTTACCGCACTCTCTGAACACCTAGATAGCACAATTGTTCTGGGGGGACGACCTCAACTTCACTCTAAATAAAGAAATGGACAAGCTCAGTACAGCTACTCAGTGCAATTGGGAATCCATAAATATAGTTAGGTAGTACATGAGTGACTTTGCGATGCATGGCGTTCTCTTCACCCCAACCGTAGGGAATTTTCTTCTCACACGTCCATCACTCTTATTCTCATATGGATTATTTGATAGTCAGCAGCTCACTGCCGAGTGACATTTCAGACACTGAGATACACCCTAAAGCTGTCAGCGATCATGCTCCTGTATCCTTAACCCTAATGAATAAGAAGGCCATTCCACCAAGTAGAAATTGGAGATTTAATACATCATTGTTTGAAGATGGAAGTTTTATTAACTATTTCAAAAAAGAGTGGGCTTTATATTTAGACTACAATGACCTGCCTGGAACGTCAGCATCTATTCTCTGGGAAGCAGGCTGTCACGTTCGGTGAGCGGCGAGCAGACAAGGGAGGCAGGAGCAATCAGGATGAGGAAAATAACAGGGTTTTAATAGTCAAAACGAACAGGGTACTCACAAACATAGAGACGTCAATGACCGATCTTGGGAAACTGACTGAGACACGGACTAAATATAAAAGACAAGCTAGACTGAACGAGCAGCAGGTGACCACAATCAGGCAAAAACAGGAGGTAACGAGGTGGGCGTGGCACACAATAAGGAGCATCCGAAGCAGGGTGTGACACAGGCAAAGCTGTGATGAAAGGTAAAATAATCTCATTCTCATCATATAAAAAAAGAGAAAACAAGTGTGTTCAGGAATTTGAAGAATCCATGAAATCCTTAGAAGAAGCCTATGTAGCATCCCGGGAACAGGAAATACTGAACAAAATACGTAAAGCAAAATTAGAATGAAATGAAATTATTAATAAAATAACTCAGTTCTTAGCACAAAGACTTCGCTGGCAAAATTATGATCATGGTAACAAATCAGGTAAATTTCTAGCAAACCAGTTAAAAATAAATAAAGAGAAAACTATATGTGTTGTTAAAGACTTAACTGGGGATACAGTATATGACCCTGATAGAATTAATAATACTTTCAGGGACTTCTACAAATCTTTATACTCACCACAGGTAAACCCATCTAAAGACAAAATTGACCAGTTTCTTGATAGTATAACCCTTCCGAAATGATCAGATAATCAAACGATGGCACTTGATTCCCTGCTGACACCAAGTGAACTCCAGGAAGCTTTGAACAGTATGCCCAATAATAAGGCTCCAGGCCCAGATGGATTTCCAGTAGAATTCTATAAAGAATTCTGGACAATTCTGTCATCAATATTTTACAAAATGTTGCAGGAAACCAAGGAAAATGGTAAACTAACACCAAATATGAATTCTGCCAAAATTAGTCTCTTGTTAAAACTAGGCAAAGACCCTATATTGCCTACCAGCTATCGTACAATATCCCTTATTAATATTGACCTTAAAATAATCTACAAAGCTCTCTCTCAAAAGAATAGAAAAGATAACCCCTCACATAATTCATCCTGACCAAACTGGTTTCATAAAAGAGAGACAGTCATCAACAAACACACATAGATTACTTAATCTGAGACTATTCGTGCAATAAAAATCTTCAAATTACAATACTGTCTCTAGATGCAGAAAAAGCATCCAATATAGTTAACTGTTTTTTTATTTTTATTTGCAGCATTACACAAATTCGGTTTCTTTCATAAACTGGTTTAAAATATTATATAATTCCCCAACAGCATGTGTTAGGACAAATAACCATACGTCCTCCAGCTTCTGTCTCAAGAGGGGCACCAGGCAGGGATGCCCTCTCTCCCCTTCACTGTTTGCAATTTTCATTGAACCACTAGCAGCAGCAATTAGACAGGCTATAGTGATTAAAGGCATTAAATGCAAGAATGTAGAACATAAGGTCAGTCTTTATGTGGATGACGTTACTCTTTCTCCAGCATTCACAAACCACTCTTTCTGAGGTAATTACATTAATAGACTCTCTCAATCTCAGATTGTCAGAGTCTCAGATTATTCGATAAACCGGTTAAAATTTACAGTTCTTCCAATTAACTGCTCCTTTCAGAATTCTTCCTCCACCCCACTGCAATCTGAAGGAAAAACAAGAAAACTGTCACCCTATCACTGCAACAGGAGCCCACTACCCCACAGAGAAGGACACCCCAGAAGCCAGAGTTACATTAACACACGTGACTGCAGCGACCCACTGGCCCCGCTACCCACTGCAGTTTCCACCACGGCACACTTCACAATACTCCACTACCATAAAAGGTGAACACCACAGGCTTGAAGCGCTGCTGGGGTAGGCTGTGCCGGCGGACGTATGTTACCAGCCTGGCGGCCGTGCTGCTCTTGGGTGGGTCCGGGGCAGGCTTGGGGTTCGGGGGGCGCGCTGCCTCCGGGCTGGGGTCCCGGCTGGGCTGGGGGGGCTTGGGTCCCAGTGGGTGTGTCACCAGGCTGTGGATTGGCGCGTGCACTGGGGCCCGGCTTTGGCGTAGGGGCCTTCGGCGTGTGGGAGGGGCTGGGGGCCCCTCTAGCTGGCAGGGAGGTTGTTACCATCTGTCCGCAGGTGGTCCCTGCCTTAGGAGTAACCACTCTGTGGGGGGGGAACCAATGGAGAAGGAGAATGGACCCAACTTGGGTGTCCATTGTCTTATGTAGTCTGGGAGTTGACTGAATGGTGGGGTGGGTGTAGTTTTTCCTCTGTGGTGGGGTCTGGTTGGCTGCCCCGGGCTCTGTGGTGCCTGGTGGTCCCGCTGCTCTGGGCCCTGGACTGGATGGGCCTGGACCCCCCACTCTGGGTGGATTTCGGGGAGCAGGGGTGCTTATGGGGGTCAGCGGGGGAGCTGATTCCAGACGGGGGATACTCTGCCCCCCCCCTATCCTTTTCTCCCCATCCCTAAGTGCTTCCCTCCTCCCGCTCCATCACACCAACACATATGTAGGGCTTTGGGGCGCAAGTGCGTCACTGGGATGCAGGGGAGGTATTCCTCCTCTGTCCCCTCATGACCACCTGTATCTCAATCACACATTACAACTTAGATACTCTCATTACTTACTCTATCATGACACATACATTTAGGGCCTTGGGGGTGGGCACACAAAATTTCATCAGAAGGGCAGTCTGTTCACTCAGCCTTACCTCTGGTGTCAGTGCCCACTTCTCAATTTTAAGTTGCACATAGACATTGAGGGTTCTGGGGAGGGGCTGAGCTGACACCAGCTGTTGATTGACAGAGGGTGGTTAGTGCCATGCCCTTCCCCTGTTTTAAAGCACTTTAGAACAACACATGCCAACACCACATCTGAGCGGGCAGGGGGAAGCATGGGGAATATTAAAAAAAAAAAAGAAAGAGAAATGTCTGGTAGCCATGAGAGTGAATGAGAATATGAAAGGTGAGGCTGAGAATGTTCCTTTGTTCTCTCAGATCTGCAGTAGAATGTATTATGTTAATTTGTCTACTACAGGTCATTGAGTAGATATAAAGTATAATTTAACACTGTATAATAGCGAACATAATCCTTGGGACAAAACTGTAAAGACGTAATCTGCATCTTTAGAAAAATCAGGTCAATTGCTGCTGCATGATGTGATCAAACCTACAGCAACTATGAATAAGGACATGGTATTAGCTTAAAAGTTTCTGTATCTCTTACTCATCTTAAGCTTCCCTGGAAGTTTTGCTTTCTCACCATTGTGGGGGATCCTGAGATTCTTGCCATATGGTGAGGGCTTTTTGCCATAAATAACATTTTAAGGGCCATTTTGCTACTATCATGTTATTTAGAGGCTTCAACCAAGGACATAATTAAACCGCACATTATGAATAAAAATCAGTTCGCAGGTTCAGGTTATTTAAATTTTCTGTTTCATTCATGCTATTCTGAAAATCGTAATCGTGAAGATTAGGGGTGAATATTCTAAATGCAAATGTGTGAAGCTCAAGTTCAGATT
Organism: Brevimyrus niger; assembly: GCA_015164015.2. NCBI lineage: Eukaryota > Metazoa > Chordata > Actinopteri > Osteoglossiformes > Mormyridae > Brevimyrus > Brevimyrus niger. The sequence continues at coordinate 7,810,260 of JAABNY020000045.1, read as the reverse complement.
CAATGTCATTTAAAAATGATAGTTAGTTGTGTGTGAGTGTAAAACAGCTAAAAAAGAAGAAGTGAAAATATTAAGCAGGGAGATTTTTGTCATGGTGTAAATCACTGTGATACGTGTTCCTTAGCAGAATCGTCCCATGTTTGACAGTAATAAACTGCAGAGTCTCCAACCTCCACGGTGTTGATGATCAACCGATAATCTGATTTACTCTGATGGTTTGATGTGAAGCGGCTGGAGGAGAAGCCGGTCCCATAGCTGGGGGAGCTTGATCCATGGTAAAATCTCAACACATACTGGGGAACTCCACCTGGGACCTGCTTGTACCAGCGAGCAGCACTATTAGTAACTGTCCCAAGGTTACAGTCCATGGTCACTGTCCCTCCTTTGCTTGCCGTCAGAGCAGGAGGCTTCTGGGTAACCACTGTCACACCACTCACACCTGACAAATAAAATCGTGATTAAAAGAAGGACCATAAAACAGACTTACTTATATTTATAAAGAGAAACAAATGTTAAATAAAATGTATTGATTGTGATTTCTTACATGTGAGAGCAGTGATGAGAGTGCAGATTTTCAGAAGCATGTTGTCAGCGTGTGGAGTGCAGAGTCCTCACTGTCCAGCTGAGATATGAGCAGGTCAGAGTTTGAGCAGAAAGGCAGCAGCAGAGCCCAGATTTAAAAGGGGGATGGTGAGGGCGGGACCTCAACTCTCAGCCAATCACAGACGTTTTCAGTATCAGAACCAGGCAGCTGTATGAAAGTTGTTTGAACAGATACATCAAATCATCCAGGATGTCCTCTGGAATTATATGTTTTGTAAGTAGAAAATAACCCTACACTAATAATTACTATCTACAGTGATCACTTTTTGAGCACCACCTGTAATAATACAGATCATCGTGCTTTACAACATCACAGCAGCATCATGAGGAAACTGCAGACTGCTGCCAGTAAAGGTCCCGTCTCTCCCTGACCTGAAAGGAGCTCATCTCACTCCCTCAATTACATAGAGACAGAAACAGCATGAGAAGAGCCAGCAGGTGTCTCTCAGTTTCAGCTCCAGGGCGGCCATCTTGTTCCGCATGATATCAGCAGCTGGACTCGCATGGCTGATTAAAACCCATTAAAGCAGATCAATCATAGATTATTTGTTAGGCTGTCATTTTTCTAATAGTACTTGTGTTAACCCCTCATTCTGTTTTAATCACAAAAAGTTGCAAGCTGGTACCATAACTTTGTTGTATAATATTGCAAGAATAACAGCACCAGTTCAGTCGAATCAAACACTCTCACTGTGTAGCCTGTTCACATACTCCAGTTAGTAAATACAATGAGAGGGTAATTAGTAAATACAACATAAAATATAATTTTTTATAGTTTGTGAGGTGTAATGATTTCACCTTGAAATAACAGTTTGTTTCCTTAATGACACTAAATCTGTTTAGTAAAACTTAACCTTTTCCTTATTAATAATAGGACACAATTTATTAAGATTATAGTATTTTATGGTTCATTATTATTCACGACACTCCAATTTTTTAAATGAAAATGAACAGCACACACAAAAGCATTGTTTCGTTTAAATGCCATGCTTTTTATTAAATTGTCACACAATTTTGGATCAAGTGCTTTAACACAGAAACATACAACTGCAGATAATGCAGAAAATACTCAGAAAATACTTACAAATCAAGCACATTAACCTCAGTAGCTGTTTGGAAAAAAATTTAAGGTTGACTACAGAAAATAAAGGGGCCACAGAAACCAGGTCTGGACTGGAAATGAACAAAAGGCAAATGAAGATGCACTT
>JAABNY020000045.1:7797749-7808349 GCA_015164015.2 Brevimyrus niger | reverse complement strand
AAATAAGTCAATGAAAAATAAATTAAGTCATATAAAGTAGTCCTCCGCAGAGGGGGGGTGGTGGAGGGTTTATAAAAAAAAAAACAAGCCTAATCACACGTGAATCCTATTCGGCTGGGGTACAGGCTGCTGGAGGTGGGCCCCCACCAGTTGCAGCAACCGCAGCTCTGTTTTTGGTGGCTAAATTATACAATGCAATGTGGGCTTTAAATGATTTTTTTAATAAAATGGAGTCTTTGTAGTCCTGATAGACTTGCAGTAATAATTCGTGCTCTGCTTGGGAAGGAAACAAAGCTCTTTCCTTTCCTTCCATTCTTACGTATCCAGCATCAATTAACAAGGCTGCCTTTTATATCGCGAGGACGCGCACGAGCCTCACTTGTCAAGCTTGGCTTGAATTAGCGGAGATTAAATTTACCTGAATTTTGTTCGTGGAACTCAATGAGCCAGAAGTGAACTGTTAGACTAACTCAAGCGAGGCTATTACAAAATACTTGATTTTTTAAGATCGCTTTGTGGAACAGCCCCCTGATTGGTCACAAAACAACAACAAACCAAGCTCAAATGTATAACAAACACAATTCTCCTGATCTATTGGTTCATTTTGATAGCAATATAAAATCCACCCATCTTCCCCAATTTACCAGAATCTGTCTTGACTTCTAGACTCTACTTTAGATATGTACATGGATATTGATTATATGACGGTGAATCACTGTTAATGTTTGGGTGTTCCATTGATTAATGATTAACACATTGTACTGTACATGTACTGTCATTGAATCACTGCAAATACATGGTTAACATATGATTAGTATGATTAATATAATGATTACTTATACATTTGCACTACCGCATAACATATTGTATATTGTCTACTGCAACTATCTTATAAATATAATTCTTTGTGCACCAGTTGGGGCAGCTTCAATATCTTCCTGCAGGTGGTTTCTCCCCCTCCTTTGCTCCCCTGTCTGCCTCTTTAAGGTCCAAACTCTCATTAGGGTCTGCGGAACTAACTGAAGGCAGCTATCATGAAGCGATGTCACGCAATATTCAAACCAATCTCTTCTTGCCTAAGGCCTAGGACATAACAGACCCAATATGCCTCCTCTTCCTTGGCCTACCAATAGACAACTTTCCTTCCACAATCTTTTTTTTTTTTATAGATTTTTTATTTAACCAGGCAAGATGGATTAAGAACAAGTTTCTTATTTACAACTGTGGCCTGGCAAAAGGCAGAACCTTTTGAGAGAAAGAGGAGAACTAACACAAAAATAAAAGTTTTTAAAAAAAATACATATAAACAAAATAAATGAGATTACAAAAGTTAAAAGAAACAGTAAAACAGTGGATGGGTCACACATTAACAAAAATAACATAAAACGTTACATAAACAATGGAGCAGCAATAAATAAGAGTAGCTAATCTAATCTACAATCAGAATGCTCAATATAATGTGACAGCATTACAGTCAGCAACATCGAAAGACGTGGTGTCTTACAGTAAGTGGCAAGGCGCCCTGTTTGTCAAGCTGTCACCATCATAGAGATTTGCCATCACTCCTTCAACGCACAATAAAAGACAGATCAAAAAATCAACTTTTCAGGGACCATTACTGTAGGCAGACTGGTTACCTCTGGTGCACAAACAGAAGTCTGCTGTAGGTCTCTAGCCTGTTGAGATGCTGTAATATAAAGTTCAGGACCAAACTGACTGAGTCATGACTGACTGCTTGGCTCAGCATGCAAACTGCCTGGGGTCTAGCAGCAGGTCTGTGATGGTCCTCAGGTGGGTAAGAACCAGAAGTTCAAACACCTTCAAGACCACAGAGGTCAAGGCAACTGGCCCATTGAGTACTGCAACCTTCATATTTTTGGAGACGGGATGAGGGTGGAGAATTAAATGCACAAGGGAACAGAGCAGATGTCCAGCCATCTATTAAAGACGTCAATGAAGACTGGGGCAATAACTAATATGACTGGGTGGATGTGTAGACTTGCTCTAGGCCTGCAGCCTTTTTCACCTTATGACCCCTGAAGAGCTTGGTGACTTCCTCCTCAGTGGCTACAGGTTGGCGGAAGGGAAACTGGACAGACTGGATTTGGAAGAGAAATGTCTGGTAGCCAAGAGAGTGGATGAGAATACGAAAGGTGAGGCTGAGAATGTTCCTTTGTTCCCTCAGATCTGCAGTAGAATGTATTCAGTTATTACTGTGCTGCAGGTCATTGAGTAGATATAAAATATAATTTAACACTGTATAACAATGAACATAATCCTTGGGACAATAATGTAAAGATGTAAACTTTAGAGAAAGCAGGTCAATCGCTGCTGCACGATGTGATCAAAACTAATTATGAATGACATGGTATTAGCTTAGAAGTTTCTGTATCTCTTACTCATCTGAAGCTACCTGGGAAGTTTTGCTTTCCCACCATTGTGTTCTAAGATTCTTGCCATATGGTCCTGGCTTTTTGCCATAAATATATATAAAAAACACTTTATGGGCCATTTTGCATCGTATTTTTTGGAAGGTTCAACCAAGGAAATATTTAATCCCAAAAGACAGGGCATAATGGTGAAAACACATAGTGATGTGGAATAGCTGAGCTGTATAAGGAGAAACACAATGGAAGCAAATGTGTTCAGGAAAGATTCCCCTTGTGACGAATCTGGATATAAAAAGTGTACAAAAATCAGTGTAGTTCAGCCTGTGACATTGTCCTGCAGTTTGTCTGGTCTTGGATGTAACCTATGAGGATACAATAAACAACTGATTTTGGATTTCTACACAAGCGACTACACAGGAGTCACTGTTTGGCTAAAAAGAATTGACCACGAAAAGGAGTGGTGGTTTATCTCACCTTGTATTCAGAGAGTCTGTGGAGGCCTCTCCAGGCTGAGGACTGGCTGTTACCAGCCTTTGATTAGCTTGCCTTTATTCTACCCCTGGCTGCCTTAATCTGCTTATCAAGTCTGTATATGGACTCCTTGTCATTTTTGTACCTCGCCCACATTCTGGATAAAATTCAGTCTGCAGGTTCAGGTTAGTTAAATTTTCTGTTGCATTCATGCTATTCTGAAAATCATAATCGTAATGATTGTAAAGATTAGGGGTGAATATTCTAACTGCAGACGTGTGAAGCTTGAGTTCAGATTCCTAACGTTCCTAAATGCATGTTATTCATGTGAGTTTAAAACCGCAAAAAAAGCAGAAGTGAATATATTAAGCAGGGAGGTTTTTGTCATGGTGTAAACCGCTGTGATACATTTTCCTCAGCAGAGTTGTCCCATGTTTGACAGTAATAAACTGCAGAGTCTCCAACCTCCACGGTGTTGATGATCAACCGATAATCAGATTTACTCTGATGGTTTGATGTGAAGCGGCTGGAGGAGAAGCCCGTCCCATATATGGGGGAGCTCCATTCATAGTAAGAATTCAAAACAAACTGGGGAACTCCACCTGGGACCTGCTTGTACCAGCGAGCACCATCAGTGGACGTCCCAAGGTTACAGTCCATAGTTACTGTCCTTCCTTTGCTTACCGTCAGAGCAGGAGGCTTCTGGGTAACCACTGTCACACCACTCACACCTGACAAATAAAATCGGTATTAAAAGAAGATCATATAACAGACTTACAGTGCTACAAAAAGTGTTTTGATTGTGATTTCATACATGACAGCAGTGATGAGTGCAGATTTTCAGAAGCATGTTGTCAGCGTGTGGAGTGCAGAGTCCTCACTCTCCAGCTGAGATATGAGCAGGTCAGAGTTTGAGGAGAGAGGCAGCAGCAGAGCCCAGATTTAAGAGGGAGATGGAGAGGGCGGGGCCTGTGCTCCCAGCCAATCAGAGACGTACTTTGCATCTTTATCAGTGTGTGCTAGAATATGTAAGAGCAATGTTGTAAAATACTGATGAAACTTCTCTCCAGTCATGCACATGTTTTACAATTAGAAGTTATATTGATTTACTGGGTTACAGAAGATAACAATAACTACTGTATGCATTGATCATTTGAGTCATGTATTAAAGAGTTTGAATAGGAACTCAAAGCTACATCTAGTTAAACCGTTAGTGGTCCTACTACAACTTCACAGCATTATCATCAGGAACCTGCAGACTGCTGCCAGTAAAGGTCTCGTCTCTCCCAGCCCTGAAAGGAGCTCATCTCACTCCTTCATTTACATAGAGACAGAAATAGCATGAGAAGAGCCAGCAGGTGTCTCTCAGTTTCAGCTCCAGGGCGGCCATCTTGTTCCGCATGACATCAGCAGCAGGACTCGCATGGCTGATTGAGCAATGAAAACTCATTCAAGCAGCTCATTAATGGACCCTTTGTTAGTCTGACATTTTTATAACAGTACTTAAGCACACATTGTGGTTTAATTACTTTATTTTAATTAGTTTTGAAAGCTACAATAAAAATCTGTTAATTTGTTTTGCATCATTGTTAAGAACAACACTTTTTTGGATGGTTTGGTAAAAGACTAAAATGTTTCTTTATTTGTAGACAGTGCCATCTAGGGGCAAAAGCAGTATAAATCTGACTCTGATGACACTGCACAACGATTTATTTGAAAAGTTTTAGGGAATCAGGCCAATCACAAATCTGAACTCATCTTTTATTTGAGCTGTCCACACAACCATGCCAGTATGATGTATACAGCCGCAGGATCAGATCACAGCCTTTGGGGGCGACAGTATTAAGGATGATGGGAGCCGAAGTATGAGATCCCACCTTCACCTTCTGGGTTCTGCCTGTGAGAAAGTCAAGGACTCCAATGACAGAGTCAGACCCAGGTTCCTGAGCTTGGTGAACAATGTAAGGAGGACTATGGCATTGAAAGCTGAGCTAAAATCTACGTACAGTACTTTCACATAATTTCACCTGCCGCTGTCCAAGTGTGAAAGTAGTGTGTAGAACATAGGAGGTGGCATCATGGGTGGGTCTAATTGGGTGACAGACATACAGAAGTGGATCGTTTTTTTTGTAGAGAGGGTGGAGCAGATGTAATTTTTAACCGGCCTCTCAAAGCACTTCATGAAAAGGGACGTCAGTACAATGGGACGATAATCTAAACAGGAGGGGATGGGATTGATAGATTTTTTTAAGAAAAACAAGGGGGAACTACAGCAATGGAGGGACAGACTGAAAATTCATTAAAACACCCCAGCAAGCCTGGAACATGGAAGCGCTGCAAAAAGTTTCCGGATATATGGCCCAGGCTTGCTGCTTTTCTGCCACACACTGGCCACAGGGACATGTGGACCTGATGCTCTGTGACCAGAACCACACAGAGACCCACTTCGGGCTTCACCGGCACCATCCCCATCGGAGCGAGTGAAAAAGGCATTCAAGTCGTTTTGCAATAAGGAATTGCCACAATTCACATGGAAGGGATTACCTCTGTGACTGGTGTTTGTACCCTGAGGGTGACTAGCTGAATACACCAGCATAGTAATAAAGATGAACACCATGTCCTTAAACTCATTGGCATCATCACTGCTTGAGCTAAACATCTCACAGCTGACGGCGCTCATGGAGCATGTCATGCAATGTAGCATCTGATTGGGCGGACTGAAATTTGACCTCTGTTGTCATCAGTGCTTTCCAGACCAAACATTGCTTACACAGAAGCGTAAGAAGAATGTAGTTATGGTCACATCTTGTAAATGGCGGGAGCAAAACAGATTTACAGAGCAGATTTAAACAATGAGTAACAATGATCTAGCATATTTGCACCCCTAGTTGGGCTTGTAACATGCTGATGCATGTTTGGGGTTTTTCCCTGTTAAAATCACGAGTCACCATAATGATGGCATCCATGAGTCCAGAAGGATGTAACCCGCGGTGACAATGGCACAAGTACAATGACAAAGGCAGATAAACACACCATCTATTGTTTATCATAAAACAGACTCCCCACCCCTAGATTTATTGGCTTCCTCCGTTCTGTCAATCACAAATTATAATTTCTGTCCATGTGTCGATACACAGTTGTCCGGTACTTGGTACTTATTGATGTTTCTGTAAAACAAAGGATGTTGCAGTCACTGATGTCCCATTGGAATGTGATCCTTGCCCTGAGTTTGTCCAACTTGTTCTCCAATGGATATTGGCAAGCAGGTCACTGGGCAAGAGTGGAGAATGTGCAGAGCCCCTTAGTCTGATCCGGGCTCCTGCACCTGTTTTCTATGGTCATACTGTCGTACAATATTGTTACTGTTATGTAGTGTGAAATGTAAACATAATAAAAACATTTAAAAAGTTTAATGAAAAATTTGGAAGGAATGACCAAGGCAGAATCTGGACTCTACTTTCCCATTTTATATCTTTTGTAAGTCTTTGTAAATGACCAACTGAACTATATACTGTTGGCACAATATTATGGTATCTTGGCATGGGGGAGGGGGATCCCATGATAAATCTTGCCAAGTGGGGGGTTGCCCACGATAAATTTTGTTGATAGAAAATACAGCAGTATACATAAAATATTACTGTAATAATGTCCAAGCCTACCGTTTACCCTGTCCCCTGCTTTACAAAAAATCCTTATTATAAGACCAACTTGTCTCAGTATAATCGGCTTCACCACACCTGCGCTTGTTCTTTCATCTGCCACCACTCTCTAGGAATAGGGCTCACAAACCTGATTAAATTCCACCATGATAAATTTCGCTGAGTTAAATACATAAATATTACACAATAATTATTTTCATCCAGCACCAAGATTACTACCATGAAATTTGCCAAGTGAGGGCGTTGGTGACTAAATAAATATATATAAGTTTTATTTTATAATATTCAGAAAATCATTTCACACCCCACAGTTTGAGAACTATCTGGGAATAAATTCTTATTTGTGGATCAATACTACCCTCTACAGGACATGCACTGAAACCATCTACTCCTGGAACCAAGTTATGGGAAGGTATGTCAATGGTACATCTTAGAAAATATTTTCTATAAGATTAATGGACGCTCAGATTTTAACATGTTAGTGTGGGCGTGTAATAGAACTACTGCATTACTTTAAAAGTTATGAACAGAATCGGTGACAAAGGGCAGCCCTGACAGAGTCCAACCCTCACCGGAAACAAGTCCGACTTATTGCCGCCCATGCGGACCAGAATCTGACATCGGTCATACAGGGACCGAACAGCCCTTAAAAGGAAGCCCAGCACCCCAAACTCTCAGAGCACCCCCCACAGGACTCCCTGAGGGACACGGTCAAATGCCTTCTCCAAGTCCACAAAACACATGTGGACTGGTTGGTCAAACTCCCATGAACCCTCCAGAACATTCCGGAGAGTATAGAGCTGGTCCACTGTTCCACGGCCAGGGCGAAAACCACACTGCTCCTCCTGAGTCCGAGGTTCGACAATCCGGCGGACCCTCCTCCCCAGAACCCCCGAATGGACCTTAACTGGGAGGCTGAGGAGTGTGAGCCCCCTATAGTTGGAGCACACTCTCTGGTCCCCCTTCTTATAGAGGGGGACCACCACCCCGGTCTGCCAGTCCAGAGGCACTGCCCCCGATGTCTACGCAATACTGCAGACCAGGACAGCCCCACAGCATCCAGAGCCTTGAGGAACTCTGGCTGGATCTCATCCACCCCCGGGGCCCGGCCACCGAGGAGCTTTTTGACCACTTCAGCAACCTCCACCCCCAAGATAGAAGAGTCCCCATACTCTGCTTCCAAATTGGAAGGTGTGTCGGTGGCTGCAGCACCCCATCCCCACCATAAACAGTGTTGATGTTGCACCGCTTTCCCACCCGGAGCTGCTGGATGGTGGACCAGAATCACCTCCAAGCTATCCGGAAGTCGTTTTCCATGGTCTCTCCAAACAACAGAACACCACTCAGGTTCAGATCGGGGGGGGGCGTTCCTCCCAATCACTCCACTCCAGGTCTCACTGTCATTGCCCATGTGAGCATTGAAGCCCCCAGCAGAACAAGAGAGTCCCCAGAAGGAGTGCTCTCCAACACCCCCCCCAGGGACTCTAAAAAGGCTGGGTACTCTGTACTGCCACCCGGCGCATAAGTGCAAACAACAGTCAGAACCCATCCCCCCACTCGAAGGCGAAGGGTGCTACCCTCTCCTCCACTGCGGTAAACCCCAATGTACAGGTGCCTAGCCAGGGGGCAATAAGTATGCCCACCCCTGCTCGGCGCCTCTCCCCGCAGGCAACTCCAGAGTGGAAAAGGGTTCAACCCCCTTCGAGGAGACTGGTTCCAGAGCCCAAGCCATGCGTCGAGGTGAGCCCGACTATATCTAGCCGAAACTTCTCAACCTCGCGCACCAGCTCAGGCTCCTTCACAATCAGACAGGTGACATTCCATGTCCTAAGAGCTAGCTTCGGCAGCCGAGGATCGGACCGCCAAGGTCCCCGCCTTCGGCCACTGCCCAGCTTACATCGCACCCGACCCCTATTGCCCCTCCTATAGGTGGTGAGCCCATTGGAGGTGGGACCCACGTGCCTTGTTCAGGCTGTGCCCGGCCAAGCGCCATGGTTATAGGCCTGACCACCAGGCGCTCGCCATCAAACCCTACCCCAAGGCCTGGCCGCGTCCGGGCAAGGGAAAACGTGTTTCCATAATTTTCTCTATCGTAGGTGGTCATTTCAGCCGCACTTCATCTGGTTCCTTACCCTGGACCTGTTTGCCTTGGGTGACCCTACCAGGGGCATAAAGCCCTGGGCAACATAGCTACTGGGATCACAGGAACACGCAAACCCCTCCACCACGATAAGGTGTTGACTCAAATGTACTGGTTTTATAACAAAAATCATTACTTCATTCATTTGTTTTAAAAATATATATTACATTAGAAATTAATAATGTAGATCATTAATTTCAAGTACTAATACATTGAAACCCAAATTATAGTTCTAAAAGAGCTGTTCTGTGTTAAAAAGTTCACTGACAAGCATTACTGGGTGCATTTTAATTAGTAAAACCTTTGCAAAAACATAAAACACACATTTTTATATATAGTATCCCTTTAGGAGTCCATGACTACAGTTGCAATTACTAGCAAAATGGTAAGAACAGAACTGAATCAGTCAAAAAAAAAATAATAACAGTCAATAAAAAGAAAATGTCTGCATGGAAGATATGTGCAGGTAACCTTGATTGTCAAAGAATTTATGTTATGAAACCAATAAATTTGCAACATTATTAGAATTGCAAATGCTTGTACATTATTTTATTTTCTCACGACTTGGTTACTGTTAATGCTCTTTATACGGGTCTGAGTAATTCCTCTCTCTCACATCTCCAGGCAGCGCAGAATGCAGCCGCTAGGCTTTTAACTTGCGCTAGCCGGAGTGACCATATCACTCCCATTCTGCACACACTGGCTCCCAGAGTTTTATAGAATCCACTTTAAAATTTTTGTACTTTAGCCACACATGGACAAGCTCCTGAACACCTTCCCTGTCTGCTCAATTGTTATACAGCTTATCAGGCTCTCAGGTCTGGACAACAGGGCCTTTTAGTTGTCCCACCTACTCAGCTAAAAAACCATGGGGATTGTGATTTTCAGTCCCAAGACTGTGGAACAGCCTGCATTACGGTCTGAGTCTGTTGATTCTTTTAAAAAACTGCAAACATTTCTTTTTAAACAGGCTTTTAATCAGTGCTGAGCAGTTCCTGATTGTTTTTTTATTTTTATTGGTAATGTCTGTGTTTTGTTTGTTTTGTTCCATTTTGTATTGATTGTTGTTCAGCACTCTGTGACCTTTGTCTGAGAAGGGCGCTATATACATAAACTACTACTATTTATTACTGAATTGAGCAACTGACTCGAGACTTTCTGTGAGTACTATCTATAAAACCCATCATACCTACATGGAGAATTCCTGTTTAGGAGACTTTATTAATGTGTGTCCACAATTCGCAGCCCCTATAAAGTGATGAAATAAGGTTGTGAAGTGCAGCGTAACACTGAGTGTTATGCCCTGTAAATCAAAGTCAGGGGGGTTGGGGCTAACCGTCCGGGATGCAGTGTTTACATCAAGCCCTACCCGCGGACACTGGGGATACTGCATCTTGAGTCTGTTACCCTGTCTTGTTTTTCTCTCTAACTGGAGTGTGCAAAGTGACTGCGTGACAATACGTGCTTGTGCACGTTTGCCTTTCAGCGATTCTTCCAAATGCACAGTGGCTTTTTTTTGCATAGTGAACTGATAACCAATCATCTCCCTTGCAGCTGAAGTGGCCGAGAGCCATCAGCTGGCAGCCACGGTGATAAGAATGACGTCTGTCCTTTTCAGTCTCATCTCACAGTCAGACACCGAAAGTGGGAAAATCTCGTTCTAGTATATAAGCCACTTAGCTGCCTCGCACATTCGGGAACACTAAGCACTGTCACCTGACGTTGGGTCTTCTCAGAATTCTCATCCCGACTAAGATATCTCTGAGTAGTAGGCTCAGGTGATCACACAAGTATTTTCCTGCTAAGTGGAATTGAACTGTCATGGCATTCCATAGATTGCTCTCAACAACCCTCTGCAACCCCCCCCCCCCACCCACACCCCCACACCACTCCCCCCACGCACCCACATAATCAAGACCTCTTTGCTCCCTCCCTCTCTA
>JAABNY020000045.1:7772421-7793877 GCA_015164015.2 Brevimyrus niger | reverse complement strand
TATATATATATATATATATCCAGCAATAAATTGAATGAAGTTGAATTATTTTAAATTGATTTTAAAAACTACTTCATAAAATAACTTGATTGAATACGCAATTTTTAAAGAAAATAAATTGACTGTTAGCCATATATACACTTGATCCATAACATTAAAACCATTGACAGGTGAAGTGAATAACATTGATTATCCTCTTACATTTGTCACGCTCTGCCCAACTGATACTCCCGTTTCCTTTACCAGTCATGCCTGTTTCATATTCGTGTAACTATAGTCCCTTCGTTTGATCCTTCCACCTGCCTTCAACACCCTCATCACCCCAATCATGATAACAATGGTGTCTGTCAGAACCTGTCAGAGTACCCATGCTGACCCCTGAGCATCGCTGCAGATGCCAACAATGGACATATGAGCCTTAGAACTGGACCTCGGAGCAATGAAAACAGGTGGCCCGGTCGGATGGGTCCCGTTCTCTGTTATCATGTGAAAGGCCAGGTGCATGTACATCATTCATCTGGAAAAGAGATGACACCAGGATGCATTATGGGAAGCCGGCAAGCCGCTGGAGGCAGTGTGATGCTCTGGGAAGCCTTGGGTCCTGGCATTTCTCTAGATGTTACTTTGACACATACCACCCTCCTAAGCATAGTAGTAGATCAAGTACTCAGGCAGTGGTGTTCCTCTAGCATTATTTACCACCAGGAAGAAATATTACTGGTCTTTATAAAGTCTTTGCTCATACTATTCTCCCATTGTCTCCCACTAACACTGATCTTTTTCCTGATGGAAGTAAAACTTCTTTATGTACGGACTGTTAAAATTAATTTATTGATGGTACTTCTGTTTGGCTAAACCGCCTCCTTTTGGGCATGTTTAGTGCTTTCTTGGGTTTAATGGTCTATCAGTGAATGCATGAACCCTGTGTACTCTAATCTTTGGAATGTGACACCTTAAGGTCCTTTGTGGAGGCTGTCGCTGGTAACATGTGCATCGAGCCAGGAAAACATCCAGTGCTGATAAAGTACTTCAAAAGGCTGGGACAAGCTGGAAGGCAGATGTTCAGGCTCACTGTGTCCCAGGCTGTCCAACAGTGAGGGACTCAGACTTTGGTGGGATTAGGAGGAAGGAGGAAAGGACTAAGAAAACAATGTGGTCAAGGAGAACCTTGAGGGAAATCCATTAAATGACCATGTTGTCTTTCTCCTTTCTCTCTGCCTCACTCTCTCTGCTATGGCTGTAGATAAAATTAGAGCTGCCTGCTGACAGGATGTGATGGGATGTCGGTAATTGGCCATTGTCAGTTTGCTGGTGACAGTGCAGGTCATGATTACCATTCTAATTATGTAGAACCTGGTGGGAGGGGGGCATGGTCATGTCTCAGTGGACTCCAGTCACATTAAATAAGCTCAAAGGAAATTAATCATCATGTCCACAAAGCCCCAAATGAGAAAGAATGGAGTGTAACAGAGCACTGACATGTGGGTACTGCATGATGGATCCCTAGACCTTTTGACTTTGGATAACGTATACTATGAGAGAATGAGGAGAAGGGTGGAGTCACAATCCAGGTCAGGTAGAAGTTGTGTGCATGGATTCCTTTCGCCTGTTCTTTATTTAACTTGTTGTAACATTGTTCTAGTCTAATCCAGTCTCTCCTGATCCCATGGTTCTATTTACTGTACCAAATCAAGGATTTTCCCACCCACACCAAATGTTTTATATGAGTGACAACAACACGACTCTTTTCATCAATTTATGTATTTTGTTAAAGGTGGTGATACTGACCAGCTGACAGCGAGCTAACTGACAGAGTGAGAAGATAATTTGTTAGTGAACCTTGGCAAAAAAAAAAAAAAATCAGTTGGATCTGTACAGTTAGTTAACAGTGTCATCGACAAATAGAATGAGTTGATTTGTCATGAATTGGAAGTCTGGGTATGGTGCGTAACCACCACTATTTTCAAGGCGTAGAATCTGTTTTGCACTTTACAGTGCAGATTAATCATCACAAGACGGCCATAATTATTATAGTTTTGGTCTCTTTTCTGACTGTTGGAATGTCTAAGAGGAGGAATCAGTAGATTGATAAGGTACGAGTGTGGCGTTGATTTGGCCGGCCAGCTGCCCTTCCTTCAGCCTCTGAGGCCACTGCCCTCTTCATCTCACATTCCTGCTCACCCCGACCCTTTTGTTGAATCTGGGGGGAGGCATGCAGGTCAGGACAGATAAATATAGCACCAAAGTCTGTGTCTGACAGGAGAGAACACAGTCCACATTATGCTTGACTCCTCCATGAATATCTGTGACCTTTAGGGACTGAGCTCAGAACCCAATCTTGCACATATAGAGATTCCTCCTAGGATCCTGACCCCTCAGGATTGGACGTACCGACTTCACTGCTCAGAGGCTTTACAGTGTCTGTCATGTTTTGAAATGATACCTGTTTTTCTGACGGTCCATATGTTTATCATTTGTGTCTGAAAGAATACCAGATACAAACACGCCCTTTTCATTCTTATTTGTCATCTCTGGTACTGTGTAGGTGTCCACAGTGATGCTGAATTGTTCCTTTGGCTCTAGTGATTCACTGGGAGCTGTCTTCAAACACTTCCAAGGTAAATATTATTATTATTATTATTATTATTATTATTTTTATTTTTATTATTATTATTAACCGTCCAGGAGTAAAATGTGTCTAATTTCACTTATAGAGTGAAAGCACGATGGATGATGAGGCAGACAAGCGCTGGAAGAGCACAAAATGGCTTAATTGATGCATGCCAATAACACTTACAACAATGCATACACATTATTTACAACAGGTAACGTTAAATACTACACATGACATCAATGTACACACAATAACAGCATGATACATGATACACGACTTTTTGCATTATTTACACCTGGCATCAGTCCAGTGCTGCCTCGTTGCCCGATGGACACCCTAACCTAACCCTAACCCCAATCCCCAGCGCTACAAAATTATACTTATGCTGAGTTTCAAGCTCAAGTCAACGTGAAATATATTCTGATGCTTGATATAATAATAGCAGTTTGAAACCTACTGTCAAATTTATTAAAACATTGTTGTGTTTACATATATTTTCATTGACGTACAAATGACTCAACAGCACATTGCAAACAGACAAGCTGTCATGGAGTCCAGTAGACATCCTATGAATATGCAGGTACAGTGTAAGCAGTATTGCAGCAAGAGTTACACAACAACTTCTAACAAAGCACAAACCTAATAAGACTATTCAAAGACTAGAAGTGCAACAAAATAGCAACATGAGCACATTCAGGAAACAAAAGGGCATCAGGCTATTAGAGGCTGTACCTGCCCCATTTATTTATCTGTATGTTTCGCCTGTTGGTGTTATTAATGGCAACAAGTTTGGTGTCAATAGTCCACAAACTAAGAGCAACTGACCGTATGTTCATGAAAAAGCACAGCGGGCATGTAGTGACTTGCCCAAAAATCAAAATACCAAAAATCGCTGAGTAAGAGAGTGTGGTACCGTAGAATGTGCATCCAAGACCACTAAGGTAAAACAAGTCAAGTCAAGTCAAGTCATTTTTATTTATATAGCACTTTTAACAATGTACATTGTCTCAAAGCAGCTTTACAAAATAGAAATGAAGGTTGAACAATATTAAATAATCAAAAATGTTTTTTAAAACATTAAAACATGTAATTTTAAAACAAAATTCATCCTCCCATGCTGAAGAGCTGGTGACTATATGCCCCATGGTGACATTAATCACATGAAATAGCTACCATAAAGCATGAGGTAAATGAGCAAAAAAATGCAAAAAAACATCTATATTAACACGTTTCTCATGGGCTATTTATACAGAACAAACCAGTCTGCTCACCTGCATTCTGTCCATCAGACTCACATCCAAGAGTCCATTCCAAAACACCACTGACCCACTAATCTCATTCACTCTCAAAGGCTATATTTCCACGACTAAAATCAGAATAGAAGCTTTAAACCACACAACAGGCTCAGAGTCCTTTAACCGAACCTCCCAGCAATGTCCTACCAGCTTAGTAGCACAGAGGTAGTGGCAGCGGGCAGCAGATTCTGACCCCAAAGACTCCATAAGATTCTCTGCACCCCTGCATATGGCTCTCAGAAGAGCTTCAGCGCCTCTCTTTTGACCATTCAAATTCATACCCTCAGATCATTCCTTAACTTCCCCCGTGGAGGTTTCTCACAAAAAAAAACATGAAGAAACAAAGGATCCCTTACACTGGCCTCCTACATCACCCACTATATCACTACTGGCGTATACTTGCAATAATCTTAAATATACCATTTCCTGTTGGCAGGGCGGCGTGTTGTGAGGCGATAGACCTGTAAAACAGGCATCTGAAGTTGGGCAGGTAAGTGTCCATGCCAAGATGTGCCACACCTCCCTCACAGTGTCTGACTAGAGCGTGATTCAGCATGATCATTGGGTTCCAGCATGATCATTGGGTTCCAGCATACCATTCTGATATCTTCCTTACCACCTGCCTGAGCTGCTGTGTGTGTGCAATACCGTTATGAGACCGCTATGTATATACCTACGGGTTTCTTCTAGTCCAGAGTGGCTGAGTTGTGTTTATTTCAGCACTTTATAACCTACAGTAAGCGAATGCTATTAGAGGACATGCTGGAAGTACGGCCTAAAAGGGACTCTTTAGCGGGACCCTCCGTTTGTCTGAAGAGTGCGGCCCTGCAAAGCCCCGGCTACAGCAGACTGACCACCAAAAACAGCAGGAAGGCAGATTTTGCCGGGAGGTGAATATAGAAGAAGCATGTCACAGATATGGGCGAGTCAGGAGAAACGCGGCTCTGACTCTGCAGCTTTTATCCATAGTCATGCCCGTTGTCTGTTTATCCCTCAGGCTTTTTGGAAGCTCTTTTACTTTGAAGGCTAACAGGTTAAAATATGTTGGCATCTCATTGCATTTGAAATCCACACACTTAATTATCACAACAAAGGTATTATACTAGGAGTGGAAATAACTGTGATATTCAAAGCTTCCAAGTGTATTGTTATTGCACTATAA
The DNA here is from genome assembly GCA_015164015.2 of Brevimyrus niger. Taxonomy (NCBI): domain Eukaryota; kingdom Metazoa; phylum Chordata; class Actinopteri; order Osteoglossiformes; family Mormyridae; genus Brevimyrus; species Brevimyrus niger. The sequence continues at coordinate 7,788,806 of JAABNY020000045.1, read as the reverse complement.
TGAATTAATATGACTATATAAAATTTATATTGCTATACTTTTTCCATGTGCTCTGAAGCCAACAGATAATTATGACACTGTTGTAAGGTAATGAATTTTGGAAATAGAGCTTATTATTAATAAAAGTGACAAAATTCCAAAACTAGTTTCAGCTCAGTTCAGCTGTGGTTTGCATAACCTCCTTCCAGGTGGGGTGGTATGGACTGGTATTATCTACCATGGCGTGGCCTTCGTCCACAGTGAGGTATGATGAGTGTGTCCACTTGTGTGCATCGATGGGCTCCATCATTCTGGCACGGCAGACAGCCGGAGATGTGGGTGCCCAAGCCAAGCCGGAATGGTGGAGGTGAGGACAGCACTGCACATCTCACCTTCTTCCCTGTAGCCTCAGTCTGCCAGGCTCTGCCTGCGGCAGCCCAAAGAAGGTTCAGGGATGAGGAGAATGAAGGGTGAAGGACTGGCTCTGCAGAGGAGCTGCCCACACACCCGCACTCTAAACATGCAGCCAGCTAAGGGCAGAGATGTCAAGAGGCCATCCAGCTTGAAAGTGAAGTTGTCAAAACAACAATGCAAGGTGCTGAACGCCGAGCCGTTCTCATTTTCAAAAAGTGCCTTATCTACATTTTCAAACTTTCAAATTGTACGCTGTGTTCCATGTACTTATCATGCACTCCTTCTCATTTGCTTTTTTTCAGCCGACATATATAAAAGGGACAGTTCACTTCCATGCAGGTTTTAAACTTCCTTTAACTGCTTACCATATGAAATAATAAAATGTATAAAGTAACCAAACACCCTCGAAGAAATGAAACAGCATGAACTGTTTTAGACATTGAAGTCTTGCAGTTTGTGGGAAAATTAAAAACAAATACTTAAGACTATGATTACTTGGCAGGTTTACAAGCGCCAGTAGGTGGAGCTGAGGGCGAAATTGTCATGACTTATTTCCATAACTCAAGAATGCTTGTATCATTTAATTAAGTCATTTACTTAAAATTTCACTACCGTAATAGAGAGGGAGAAGAAATTATGCGCAGTTAAAATAGAAATCATACAGCAAGCCCTCTCAAGCTACAGACGTAGACACAAGGCAACCGAAAAAAGACGAAAAAATAAGAGCCTGACCCTCGACGAGGGTCTATTTCTAGAGGCGCGTTCTCGGGCGCGACGTTCCCGAGGCGACGAGGGGAGTCTCTGCTTTCTGTCACCGATGTCAGCTAGCGGCTTCCCTCTGTGGCCCCTGCGCAAGCTGGAGAGGAGAGGCGGAGGTTCTGATCGTCGCCGCTTCCTCCTTGATGACCTATCCACGCTTCAAGTCTCCCCTTGACTTTTAAAAAAATTTATCAGTGTTTTTTGTTTGTTTTTGAGAGCGCCGTTTCTTCTTTGCATCTAACAGCGTTTCCTGCATCGGCACCCAGACACGCACGTGTTTGATTTCCGCATTTTGTTTCAAAGTCTCTAAGCTGCCTTGTCCGTGCACCGGCTCGAGTCTCCGCTCCTGGACGCCAAGCCGCCTTTACTCACATCCATCTCCGTCTAGAGTGAGGACGTTGTCTCGCCGGCACGTGTTTATTGGTTCATTGGTTATGGTTATTGGTGTCGTAATATGCTTTTAATTTTTGTTTATTCGAATTCTTTTGTTTAAATAACGAAGGAATAGTCTGCCGTTTGATGCGCGGGATAGGCGAAATCTTTCTTTTGCTCCAAGATGCCAGTGAGACGGGGTCATGTAGCGCTCCAGAACACCTACCTGGACACCATTATACGCAAATTCGAAGGGCAGAGTAAGTAAACTTGATTTTATTCCTCATTTAATTTATAAAGCAAACTGGTAAAGACTATGCGAAGTGACTGCTCCGGTCCATCTGAGGGAGATGGTGTAACCGGCTTGTTTTGCAATTCTTGGAAGTACAGATGCACTGGGATTCGTGGAGTTGTAATATTAGTGATATTTTGTGATTTTTTTAAATTATTGGTCATTTTTAAACACCGATGTTCTCGCCCCCATCAAATGCGCTGGCTCACCTGTTGACTTATGAATATTCAGCAACACGCAAATTTCTTTTAAATAATTAATACACTGATTATCATTAAACTTTCGTTATAATAGGATAAATGAAGTCAGCAAAAATGGGACACTTTTTGGTAAATGTTAAAAGTGTGCCTACTGTAAAAACATATATCCACATACAGTAGTGCTGTTTAATAAGATTGAACCGGTCTCTGCTGTCCTTAAGCACTGTTCATAGAGCCAATATAGGTTTTAATAAAAAGATTCAGACATTCCAACAAGATGAGTACAAGTTTCTTTCTCAAGAGGCTCTTTCAGGTAAATAGGGACAGTATGGTTGGTAAAGTGGAACATGCCATTTTAATTATTTGGCCTAGTTTATACTCCAGTAATAATTTAGTAATGTTTATTATTATTATTTCCTTAAGCCTTAAACCAAAAATCTTAAATGTTAAATATAAAAGCCAGCCAAAGTATTAGTGAAATTAAAAAGTGTGTGTCTGTGGATGTGTGTACTTTTAGGCTATGCACCTTAAATCTAATATAAGTAGCTATGAACTTCACTCTGTTGTTGGCCTGTTCAATCAGTGGGACACCTCTCTGTGACAGTAGCTTCAACACCACAGTTAATTCTCTCTTGAATTATTTGGATAGATATGACTTCCTACCAAAGGCATAACAAAAGTCCACCCTTCGCCTGTTTTTGAAGGCTGGACATTGGAACACATCACACCCCCGCAAAAGCATTGGTTCCTGGCCTACTCCCACTCTTTCCCTATATTCATTTATTGCACCTTTCATTATTTCATCACTCCATTGGTTGTACCTTTGTCTTCCACTTTGCTTAGCCCTATGCATGTCCTCTCCCTGTCTTCTGCCTACAAACCTGCACCATTTTCTGGAAAAAATGACAAATTCTGCATCATTACACAGCTTCTCATACATGTTACACCTTGACTAATTACTTTTATTTGTTTTAAATGGTATCCCTATTTTGCTAAATGCTACTGTCCCAGTTTATCCACCATGGTCAGATAAAATGGGACAGTTACAACAATGCAGTTTTAAGAAAAGAATAATTCTGAAGAGTAATGGATTAAAATTGAGTTATTATTAGACAACTGTTGAAAATGGAATGGTATATTGTTGATCAGACTGTATTGGTGTCACACACCATTACATTTAAACCCATAGCAGTTTGTACAGGGAATTACCATGTGCGTCTCCAGATCATCTTGCAGTTCAGATAAAACCATACTCACAAGTTGACCAATCACGTGCTGATATGTAAATATGATACCATTGTAGGACCATTCTGAGCGTGTTTTTTTTCTTGGAATTCATTATTTAGAGAGCAGTAGCCGCAACATCTTATTTATTCCATTTTAGCTGATGTCTCACTTTTGCTGACTTCACCCCATGTAAATATCAGAAGCTCACAGTGTGTGGGATGTTTTTGGTTAAATGAGCAGTTGATGAAATTAGAGTGCTTTTGTATCTCTGTGGTTTTTCCCAGAAAACTATACAGAACAGCACAGAAATAGATTGAGATCAGCAGCGGCATTTGATGTTACATTTGCACCTCATAAATGCAACTTTGGTTTGGCTATAATGTATCGATTAGGGCAGCAGCTATTGATTATTTTAGTAATCGAGTATTCTATCGATTATTTCATTAATTAATCGAGTAATTGGATAATAAATACTTCTGTCTTATTAAAGAGCAACAAACTATTCAAAAAAGAAAAAATAGACAGAACTCTAAAAATGAGTGAACTCATGGGTTTTCTTTTTAGGAACATTTTTAATGATTGAACTTAGAACAACTGACAAAAGAACTAAATATGTACATATTTGTTTGGTTTTGTTTTTTAAAAGAAACACTTTCTTAAATGCGAAAATAAATCAATTAATGTCAAATAAAATTACTGAAAAAAGGTATACATATATCTTAAACTAAGGCATAAATTAAAATGGCCTTTACTCGCTGTATTTTTGTACATTAATAGGAGGCATAAAAAATTCTGACAGGATTGTATCTCCTGAATGAGGTAGGAATGGTGTGTGCTTGTTCAATTGTGCATAAGTGAATGTGAGTGAGTGTGTGAGTTTAAGTGTGTTAGAGAATGAGTGTGTTTGTATGCCTTTAAAGGAGCATGTGACGGTTGCAATGAAGAAAAGTGAGCATATCAACATGCTGAGAACTGAGGCTCGCCCTCCGCTTTGACGCAATGTTTCCTGCTGCAGAAAATAGATGTCCTGATAGCGTAGATGTTGCCGGAACACAGAAAGCACTTTGCTAGCTTTGCCAGGGTTGGATATCGTGCTGAATGTTTTCCACCATAGACAGAGGGCGCATGTCTGTGGCAATCATGCTCAAAATGCTGCCGGTCAACTTAGCAGCTTGCAAAGCTGCCCATAAGACACTGTGATTTACTTTAAAAAGAGAGGAAATAATTCAGTGTCTGAGTTTTACTGGGGCAGGGGGTGGGGTGGGTAATTTTTATAAAATGTTTATATTATATTGTTTATATTATTATAATTATGTGATATTTTTCATATTAATCTAAATCTGCAAAAATATATTACTAAAGCCTTGAAATACAGACCCCATGCCCCCCTTTAGTCTCACTCTGAATGCTGCAGGTATCACTGCGACAAAGTGTGACGGCTGCTGTCAGCCTGCTGCAAGTGGCCAAATTTAAGTAGTGTCAAACTAAGCTAACAGTTTATCTGCATACAAACATACTTTATTACATACTTTACTGTGGCCTTGCTGCTATGGAGGACAAACGGCGGTGGATGGGAGCCGCTGAAAATATCACTTTTCTCCACCTTTCAGCCTGTTGAACAGCTGGTTTGATTGACTCCCGCCAGCTCTTTACCAGTAAAGGTTTAGTAGTGATTACAAGCACTGTTGAGTTCACCATCTCTTTTCCCTTAGTGTATAGACAGGCTTCAGCTCCATGTTAATTAAACTACAGCAGCATCATTTTCACTGCTGTTGTATCATCAGTGTTTTTTGTTGAGGAAAAATAGGGGCTGCTTGGGCTGAATCTTGTTATACTTTTTTTATTCACACATATGCCCATAAATACGTTTCTATCACAGGTCTATTTTTAGTCACAGTTGTGAGTGAAACGCTCACGTTTACCTTGTATTGGTTCCGCTCTGTGGACTGGATGCATAGACTGGGTGCTTTCTGCTGAGATGTTGAATCATTGACTTTGTGCTATTGTGGTGAGCTAATTCAGTTTTACAATGGACACACTGTGCAGTATTTTCACTTTTCTTTTGTTTGAAATGGTCCCAAACTTCAGACATTTGTCTTTTTCTCGGACTTTCCTCGCTGTTCCCCCTGTCTTCCTCCATTGCGCCATCAAATCAAACCTGCTACGTGCAATGCAGCATAAGCACACTGCGACAGTAATAATCCTCCGAGTGAAACACGGTGATCACAAAGCAGCACATAGCTTTTGTCAAAAACGACACACAAGTGAGGCAAATAACACAGTACAAACATACGGTGTGAGGCTAGGAATCTGTGCCAGCCATTGGAAGAGCACTGGTCTGATTCCTGTAAATACCAAGAGTGACCCCACTCTCTTGGGCCCTTGAGCAAGGCCCTTAACCTGTAATTGCTTTGTCCTGGATTTGAAATTAATCTACATCCAACCCTGCAAGCAGGTCGTCCAACTTCCAGGGAAATTTGGTGGTTGGTGGCAGGATTGACACTCCAGCCACCGGAAAAAACACGCTGCTCCGTTCAGACTAGCGTGGTGCTGAGGTACCAGCTACCACACGGCTGCACTCAGGTTCTCATCCCAGAGGTGGTTTGTCATGTGGTGGGTGCAGCAACGCACTGGCAGCACACGCTCCTGACCTACCTCTACACATCTTTAAAAAAGTAAGAACTTAAGACAGATATTTTATTCTGCAGATAAAGCGCAACACTAAGGGCATTCAGGGGAGCTTATGCTGCAGTGTTTATTTTTGTACGTCTGCTGCATCATGGAATCTTGATCAGCACCTGTGACTTACAAGATTCCCTCTAAACAAGTCTAATGTCATTTTGACCATCACCTCATACCTTTTGCCATCTTTGCTGGACACCAGATGTCAAGCCCCACCCATATGCACTTTATCTACCACTTTCAAGTCATTTTGCTGCCATTTATTGTGCGATCGCATCATATTCCCCTTACCTGGTCTCACTAGGAGTAGCCCATGTAGCACATGTTCAGTAGACTGACCATGGAGGTGTTGGGCTAAAATTAGTAACAGGCAGGCCTGGATCTAGACTGCTCAGGCTAGGGGGGCAATTAGAAATTTTGTTTAAGCACCATTACACACGATGGACTATACAGTGCAATAACAGCTATTGACCAGAGAAATCGGTGGACATTTAGCTCTCCTGGTCATCTCTCTAATCAGGAAAGACAAATTTATTATTATAATTATTTTTGTATGATTTCTATATGGTGCTTTGGATACAAGTGCTGCGATAGGCTGGTCGCAGGGTTGTTCCCTGCCTCGTGCCCGTTGCTTCCGGGATAGGCTCCGGACCCCCCGCAACCCAGTAGGATAAGTGGTTTGGAAAATGGATGGATGGATGGATATAAGTGTCTGCTAACCAAACATAAGCTTGTGTTTACGTTAAGTTTATTTACTGCCATATTAAAAGCAAATCTGAAACACTCAAATTCATGAATTGGAATAGAGCAACAAAAGACCAGTAATATAGTGTAAGGAGGCTCCTTAAAGAAAAAAAAAGCATTAAAAGATAATTACCAAACCATAAACAAACTGACATTGCAGGCAAGGTGGAAGCGACTGGCACTGTGCCGGTGCAAAGTGGGCAGGGAAGGTGTAACATCACTGGCTGAACTACCCACAGCAGCAGCCCACTTGGTTCGAAGTCACCGATCCGGAAGCTTGGTGATTCAGGCTGTAACTGAACTGCGGGTAGCGACCTTTGCTTTGGTAACCAGGAATTGTTGCATGTTGTTTGATTAGTCATACACAACCACAAAGTGAATTATAGCATGTAATCTATCTAAACAGGTAGCTTTATCTATACTGATCGTTGACAGGGTTGCAAACTCGCACTCTTTCTGACAGGATCTCATGCAAGTCTTATGGCAAAACTATATTATTCCACTATGAACCTACAATTGGCCGCGTCAAAACCTTTGGGGTAGTTTGCAAACCCTACAGACTATTATTATTTATATTTTATTCGTTAAGGAAATAAAACTGTTGCATAAATGTATGCTTGTGCATGTGTGCGGACTTGTTTCGAATGGAAACTCTCACTCCAGCCAGCTGACCACAGTTGGCAACCCTACGCTGATTGAGGTCATGTTAAATACAGTGATCCAAGCCCTACAGAACTACTGTAGTAGCGAACACTATAAATGACCTGTTTTCTGTGTAGTTACATACCTATGAATAAGTTTAAGTTATAAATTACATTGAGACTGCGGTTACCAAATCAGCGGATATGGGGGTTGCACAATTCTGTTCTAGTGAGCTTCCTAACCAACAGTAATGTCAGCTAGCTAGCTCATTATCTAAGAGTTAACTAAAACATTACTAGCAAAGATGATTATTCAACACATTACAGCAAACTACAGCAAAAAGGAGCTTTAACAAGAATAAGGCAACATTCCTCTTCCACTTTTTCAGGAGACTACAAATGCGCCGCAGAAGAATATCTGATGGGAAGAATGAAATCAATGAAATTGGCAGATTCGCATGGTACAGGCAGAGCAGAAATTTGGGTGGGCGTTGATCACCCCTTCCCACTCCTATAGCCGGCCGTGGCAACAGGGCGTTTGGTTTTTCTGTGAAGACCCAGGACTCTATAACAGAAAAAAATATCACGATTATTTTGCTAAAATTTTTTATCACGATTAATAATGACGATTATTCCTTTGGTAATTAACTTTTATTCACTTGTGTATTCTTATTGCACTTTACAGCCACAAATAAAAAAATCCAGGTAGCCTGACTGCAAGTAAGATTCTAGCTCACAGGCTACACTGGATTCCTGGTTGTTGAGTGGCAAGGCTTGTTCAGCAGTTTTAAAGTAGCTTCCTAAAGTCATCCTTTTCTTTGGGGCACATCCAGCTTCAGCATCCTCCTCGCTGGTCTCTTGTGCCGTTTCTTGTGATGGCACCTAAACAAAGAAAAAGGCATTTAGAACAAAATTAACTAATTGAGACTCAGAACACTAATATAGATCTCAGTGCAGCTCATTTTTATTACCAAGTCTCAAAGTCTGCATCCCAGCTTTGAGTCTGGATTGAATTGTTGTTTTGTTGTCCTCAGCCGTGTCTCTCATCTTAAATCGTGGATCCACCGTAGATGTCATGTCCAATAGAGCTTGGATGTCTGGGTCACTGCATTTTTCATTTAGGTACTCCAAAATTTTAGACTTGATTGCTCTTGACAGGACAGTATGATCATCCTTAACTTTCAAGATTGATGCGTTGCCAAAAATAAATAATAAATAAACACTCACTTATTCTCAACTCATCTGGGTTCACAAACATTAACATAATAGTACCGTATTTGACTAATCAAATATTTTTTTAACTTTTAAATGTATCTAATTTGATAGATTAGCAGAATAAAAATGCTGATTATTATACTGTAGACATATGACTCATTGTCATTATAATATCACTAAAACGACAACAATTAATATTTCAAAATTGTCAAATTGTTTCAATATATCTGGGGAGGAAAAAACATACAACTTAACGATGGCTAAATGAAGTCTGTGACCAGAGCAGTGTAGCCTCGGCAAGTTATTCACAGATGCGGCCCTAATCATATTAGCTGCGTTGTCCGTTGTGATGCACACAAGTCTCTCTTCCACCAAGCCCCAAGCAGATATCGCTTCTTTGAGGCCCACTGCAATAAACTCCGCTGTATGATCTTGTGGGAAAAACGAAGTTTGCAAAAGCTTGCTTTTCATCTCAAACTCACCGTCAATAAAATGAACTGTCAGGCTCAAATACGGTTCCGCAGTTCTGCTCGTCAGAAGTCGTGGCAGCAAAATATTCAAGGCTGAGAATTTCTTTTTCGGGCATTTCACATACAGCGAGGGTAGTGCAACATTGGAAAAAAGGTTGCGTGAGGGAATGCTATATCTTTTATCAAGTGTTATGATCTTTTTTTTTAAAACCCCTCACTGCTCACGGTGGTTATTGGACACATATCCTTGGCTATATGGTACGTGATCATCTCTGTTATTTCCCAGTGTCTTCGCAAGCTAGTCAGATATGGTATTGCGTTGAACAATGTCCCTGATATTGTTGTCTGCATTGTGGATGGCTGGGAATTTTTTGTTGTTGCCGTTTGTGCCTTCAGTCATTGAAATTCATGATAGTGTACTCTGTGGTGGCTTTTAAGGTGGTTGATGAGGTTTGTTGTGTTACCTTGGGACGTTTGGACAGAACAGGAGCAAAGTTTGCACAAGACTCGTAAACATCACGTTCCTCAAAACCGAAATAGTTCCAGACAATTGAGTATGATCCCTTTTTAGTAACCAATGGTCGCACTTCTGCACCTTCCTCACGTTGCTCCACCATCATATGTTTATTCTGACTGACTGTTAGTGCTGCTATTGACTTCTACTGCTTCAGAAAGCGCTTGCAATCTAAAGCAGTAACATCATAGTGACAGTCCAATCCGTAAACTCTGCCCATAAAAAACAGTTTGGCCTTTATACTGCAAAATCGTGACAAAATTTATTAACTGATCGTGGGTCATAAATATCGTTATCATGATGAAAATACAATTAATCGTGCAGCCCTATCTAAATGTATTTTTACTACATTTTTAAATACAGTGGTACCACGGTTTTCAAACTTAATCTCTTCCAGACTTCGGATTGAATCCTAAGAAGTTCGAGTTCTGATGGATTTTTTTCCCTTAAGAAATACCAATTAATTGGTTCCTGGGCCCCTAAAATTATACCTAAATATGCTTTTTTAAGCATTTAAAAACAAAATGAACAGGATTGAACAAGAAGAGCATTTTTTTCTCAATGGCTTCCAGAACGATAAAGATCCCAACATTACCAGTGTCCTGCCCCGATCGTCGGCTCCTTCCATGTGCCACGCCCCCTTGTTAACCTCGTGTGGGATCTCCATGAGATCAGCAGTTTCTGGTGGTTGTTGTCATTAGCCCTCTGTATTAAGTCCGCGTTTTAGTTTGTTTCCCCAGTCCGGTCATTGGGTGCTTTAGACTTGCTTTACAGCGCTAGCTTAAAGAAATGAGCCCTCTCTGTTTGCAGTTATCGATGTTCAAAATATGCTGAATATAGACCTGAAGACTTCAAAAAAATATTTTTAAGGGCTTTTACAGAAACTTTAAAACCTGCACAATACTGTGAAAGATAAGACTTTTGTAATTTTGTTTGTGATACTGGAGTGCACAGTGCAATTGTTAAAATAAAGAAAATTTAAATAAAATATTGATTTTTTTTCTCCAAAAATAAAAAACACAACAATCTTTTAGACTAATCGATAAATTAGTCGATAGATTACTCAAAATAAAAATAGTCGATAGTGGCAGCTGTACTGTGGTCCCACCCTTTTCACTGAATTTAACAGCGTGTCTTGCACACTCATTAGTGTTACATCCTGGCCCCAATGATCCTAATTGTGTGCCACACCCACCTCGTTACCTCCTGTTTTGACCTGATTGTAGTCACCTGTTGCTTGTTAAGTCTAGCTTGTCTGGTGTATTTAGTCAGTGTCTCTGTCAATAGTCCCCAGATCTGTCATTGTCGTTCATATGCGTAAGTACCCTGCCTGTCTTTGTCTGAATAAACCCCTTCGCTACCCTCGCCTTGAGTACTCCTGCCTGGTGATTCGTGCGACACTCACGCCGGTCCCAACAATTAGCATGTATTGCTGATAAAATTGAATCAGACTGGAGTTCAATGTAAATTAGAGAAAAATGTAGATTTTCCATTAATATTTGTCTAACGCATTGCAAAATAGGTCTACTAAGTTTAGCTTATATTTATTCAGGGGGCTGAAACCCCCTAATTTTCAAATCCTGGAATCGCCCCTGAGTAAAACAATTGACAATACAAAACAACTGAAGAGATTAACGTACATCTTTGTTGATTGTTTACTGTGGGGTTACTTGCAGTGTAGTGGATCAATTTTTAAAACTATTTAATCTAGCCTTCTGTTATTTGATCTTGAAACTGCAATGGTATAGTGTCTATTTGGGGGAAGCGGTTGAGCAATCCTTAAATCGGAGCTTCATAATTTTAATATAACTGCCTATTAATGTAATGTCAATTAATCTGTACAAAATTCAAACACTGTATTTTATTGTAATATGTTTTGTCGAAGGATTCACGTTCTATTGCAAGGGTCACCAACCTTTTTGAAACTGAGAGCTACTTCACAGGTACTGAGCCATATGAAGGGCAACCAGAACAGACTTTACCTAAAGTTATCTAAACTTCATGTATAATAAATGTTTTAAATGGCTTATTTTTAGACATTGTCATTTTCAAATCTATATATAATGCAAATGTGATTAAAGAAGAACAGCAACAGGATAAAATTATATTTTAGACACTGTTCTTTAGTGAGTTGTGCTATTTTTAGAACAGGTCTATGGGCAAATCATGTGGTCCTTGGGGGCATCCTGGTGCCCACAGGAACCATTTTGATGACCCCTGTGACCTGTACTACAAAGCAGGGTTACTGGCTTATTGGGGTAACTTCTCGGATTTAAGCTACTCTTGGCAAAATGAGTGAATGAATATGAAGTCCATTTAAACTGTGGTACCTTCAATCTGACAAGTTCCCCTGATAAGTTAGAAACCCTGCTTTATAGTACAGTCCATTGATCTATTGTTGTCAAAATAAAAGGGTCTCGGCAGACTTCAGTTAGGTTCACAATGTAAGTGAAATTCTTAATTGTATTCTACTTTTTGCACTACCAAGCCTTCTTTTTTGGGTTAAGTGTGGCGGTCGTGTCCACGATGCTAAGGGTAGAATTAATGTTTCACTCAAACGTGTGAGACCTTTTAAGCAATTTTTTTGACTAAAGTGTTTGATGGAAGAATTGACCCCTTAAAATTTTGCATTTTTAAAATTCATTCATTTATTTATTTTGCTTAGGAGTGTACTCTGATTACACATTAGTCCTGAGCTCTGATAAATTTAAATACCCTGCGTTTAACGAATCCACACAGGATCAAACAGCAATGCTTGATTCTGTCACATAACTGGATGTGGGAGATTAGGTTCTCTATGATTTTGAAGTCTTGTAGATGAACTTGCAGACAGATTTTTACAGAAATAGGAGTCAGTGTTGATCCACTCAATGTTAATAGCTTCAAATAAACATTTCCAGGTTAATTTGTGTTTTATGTGAGATGTGATATTCTCTGTAGGGTTCAAATCTGGACTCTGACCAAGCAGTTTTGGGTTTGGCGCATTTTTTGCCCAGGAGTGTATATTCAAACTGTTTTCCCCTCTAAATTGACCACAGATCAACTTCTTAAATGGAAAAGTAACTTCTGTCCCATATATAATGTCTTCTTGCACCCCTGTTCCCAAATGTGCCGCATGTGTCAGTGTGATAGAAACCAGGTCATCTTTGTTATCTCAAAAGAGTTTGCGTGATGGGATTGCAGAGACGCCATTGTCCATGAGTCAGATAGCACAAGTCAGTGCTTCACTGTGCCCGAGTCGGTGTCATTTGCCAAATTAGGCTAATGTACATGCCGGGGGTCAACTCAGTTTGGTAGCTGCATAACATACGAGTCAACAATGGATGTCTTCACCATGAAATCACACAGAACTGCTATTTCACTAGTTAGTCGTTTTTAATGACAGTCTATAGCTCATGTGTTAAGAAATTTTATTTGTAGTCTTGACCTTGCTTTTGATCATTAGTTTTAAGTTTTCTAATTACATTGGCATATAATTTTGAATGTGTGTATTAGTATGAGATTTGTGATAGGGATCTGGTGGGGTAGTGGGGCAGGCCATTCGTCTTGAAGTGGTTATCAAGGTGTAATAATGCTGGGAAGCTAAGCTGGATGAGAAAACCAGTGTTTCTCAAACCAGTCTTCAGGGACCCCCAGATGGTCCACATTTTCACTCCCTCCCAACTCTCAGGGAATAGGGTCAGAGCAAAAATTTGGAACATCTGGGGGTCCTCGAGGACTGGTTTGAAAAACACTGATAAATAGCCTAGTTCTACTCTCAGCGGTTCCGGGTAGGGGTAGTACCAGCAGGTAGTCCTACTCTCAGCGGTTCTGGGTAGGGGTAGTACCAGCAGGTAGTTCTACTCTCAGCAGTTCTGCGTAGGGGTAGTACCTGCAGCTAGTTCTACTCTCAGCAGTTCCGGGTAGGGGTAGTACCTGCAGCTATTTGCCTGTGCTCATGAGGTTTTACACTCCTGGCTACCAGTCCTTCCATCCTGCCTGTCAGATGTTTCATGGACCCTTTCAGAGAGTCACGTTTTTCATGCTCGCCTACACGCAGGCTCTGTCCATTGTGGTTAGCTATTGGCATGTGGAAGATTCATTTCTCTTACACTCCATTTGTAGGGCCACCCAGATACATGGCGGTATCTTTGTCTCCACTGAGAAGGAAACATACCATTGCTGCCTAGCAACAGCCTAATTGTGCGGTTTAATTACATACTGTATAATGCCGGCAGACTTGCACTCAGTGGAGCAGCGTTCCTATTAGCAGGGTGCATCTTTTGGGGATTTTTTGTACCTGCCTACAGTAAATGACTTGGTTTCTTTTACTCATGTCATCCAGTTAGCCACTTGTGAGAAGGTGTATTGTATAAAATAGCTTCCAAGTGTATACAGTGAAGCAGGTATTGTATAAAAGTTTATTAATTAGGCCAACCAGCCAACCTTTCAGACTGTGGTGTGTGGTGTGTGAGTGTGGTGTGTGAGTGTGGTGTGTGAGTGTGTGAGAGAGAGAGAGAGAGAGAGAGAGAGAGAGAGAGGCAGGCCAAGGGAACCTTACTATGACTTCCGCATGTTTGGCAACAATGGGATATATTTATGCGCTGCTGATTTGCACTGAATGGTAAATGTCTCCTAAGAGTCAGTTTCTTGAGAAACCTGATTCCATGACACAAGTAAGTCCAGTGCCAGTGGCTTTTAAATTGTCATTGTCATGAAAAATGTAAATCAATGTTTCCCAATCTGGTCCTCGGGGACCCAAGGGAACTGACAGGGAGAAAAAAGGCATACTATCTGGCAGAGAGGTGGGAGGGAGCAAAAATATGGACCAACTGCGGGTCCCTGAGGACCAGATTGGGACACACTGACGTAGATAAGCACAATGAGGAGAACAGGTATAGAATGAGCACTCTGGCTTTTCCATTTTGTCTAGCAGATCTATGGTTGCCTTTCCTTAACATTGATTTCTATTGCTTAGAACTTCTACACTGTGTCCTCAGACCGCAAGTTCCTGATTGCCAATGCGCAAATGAAGAACTGCAGCATCATCTACTGCAATGATGGCTTCTGCCAGATGTTCGGCTTCTCGCGGGCAGAGATAATGCAGCAGCCCGGCACCTGTCAGTTCCTAGTGGGTCCAGGTACCATGAAGGGCGCCTTGGCCCAGTTGGGGCAGGCGTTGCTTGGGTCTGAGGAGCGCAAGGTGGAGATCCTCTACTATGCCAAGGAAGGTAGGGATCCAGCGCCAGGCCAACACCCACCTGTCTTGGTGCTTCACATGCAAACATTGCTGCTATTATGGTGCTGGTATGATGTCATGAGGATGTCATGTTTTTAATGTCCTGCTCTATGTAATGCACAATTCTTCACTCTTGGTTCTCTGGCACTCCTGACAACCCACATGTTACCATTATTTTTCGTGGTACTTTTCTACTGCCACTAAGAACTGATGCATACCCGAGTCATATCGTGAGGAGGCTGTTTTACATTGTAAATTAACCAAGTCATACATACGCCGACACGGCCCTGCTTACTACCAGGGCCGAAAGCGTGACTAAACTGGACTGGTTGTGTCACCACCATCTCATTGGTTGAAATGCACAGAGACAAGAAAGAACTGGTGATTTGTCTCAACATGCATTGATTATCTCAAGGGGAAGAGGGCATATGCTATATCAGTGGCTCTCAACTTTTTTTGCATCATGACCCAATTTTTACCGTACCAGCTCAGTCACGACCCTATATCAAATATAGGTTTAAATTAACACCATGATCTAGGATGCAGTTCACTCTGCAGTTTACGTTAAATCGATGCCTACTGCACTAACCTGATTGGACGTGCTAGTGAATTTGTAGTTTGGCTTCTTGTATTGGTTAAGTGTTAACTAGTTTTGCGGCAACTTTTGCAGACCTGTGACAAACCTGCTGGTCTGTCAGCCCCGCCCACTTCCTACCTTTGTTCTTGTCCCTGTTTTTTTGAGTAGGTCGGGGGTGCCCAATTGTATCCGCAAAGGACCGGTGTGTATGCAGGTTTTTGGATAACCTGTAAGTCAGCTGTTCTAACCCAGGTGTGAGGACTCTTCAGCCAATCAGTCCTCTAATTAGTAATCTAGTTAGGGAGTTGCAGCGAAAACCCACATACAGTACACACCGGCCCTTTGCGGATACGATTGGCCACCCCTGGAGTAGGCGATCAGTTGCAGGTGTGCCATGTGAAGCGTTAATTGTTAGGGGTATGAAGAAACCTGCATGCTACTCTGGGGGGGCTCCCATTCTCTGGCGTTTTGTTTTTGGTTATGTCTTTGGGCATTCCTAGACATACTTTGCACCACTTTTGCTTTACTTATACATTATTGACTTTGCATACGTTTATTATTCCTTCTTTGAATAAACCCTTTGATTAGATTGCGTGTGGTTTCCTTTTATATTGCTCTGCCGTTGAACCAGATGGTCGTAACATATGGAGGGCTGAGTGCCAAAATTAAATAAATAAGTACATCAATAATTGATTAAATGTGTCATGAATTATTTAAAATAGGAAATAAAAATACCGTTAATTAAATGAGCCATGAATTATCTACCATTAGAAATAAAATCATTAATTACGTGTCATTTACAATTATTTCACTATTTATTTAATTTTGGCACTTTCACCACATCATGAATTAATTTTATGTCAGTCTAACCCAGGGGTTCCCAAACTTTTCAGCTCACGACCCCCAAAATAACCGTGCCAGTGATTCGTGACCCCCACTATCCTCGGAAGTGGTAAAAAATAATTTTTAATTTAATTTGCATGTTTTTTTTTTAATATAACTATTAATTTTTATCTTTTGGTAGTTATGGATAAAATGTTAATATAAAATGTTAAAATGTTGATAAAATGTTATTTCTAAT
>JAABNY020000045.1:7715849-7737315 GCA_015164015.2 Brevimyrus niger | reverse complement strand
GGGCAGGCGCAGCTGCCCCCCCCCCCCCCCAGCTCCTTAGCCGTCAGCACCTGTTTCCGTCGAATCTCTCTGTCAGGGCCGTGACTCCTAAGCCACGTTGTCAGATGGTCATGTTGTTAAAATAACAGCTCAGCTGGGTTTGTCAGGGTCACCCATCGGAATGCAGCATTCTGGGAAACAGCCACGCGACCCTGAGCCCAGCGAGCACCTGTCCGGATGTGTATGTTGTACCACACCAACACCTCCATGTGAATGGCGGTCATTTCAAACACGTGCTTCCCTTGTAAATTGAATCCAGATCCGGCGACCAGAGTCGACCGCATTACCTAGGTCTGTTGGTCTTGATGCCGACATGATCAGCCTCTTCACACCAAGCTGGCACCAACAGACACCACTGTGGGGAAGCGTCTTAGCTCACGAGACCAGCCACACGAGACCAGCCACCCAAGACCAGCCACCCGAAGCCCTCGTCGTCACCGAAAGGCACCACACGCGGCACTCCAGCCCCCCGTCTCAGAAGAATTATCATTTGTGAGGTTCAAGAATGTTTCGTAAAACACAAGTACATCTTTTTGGCTTATTTATAACACAATACAGAAAAGAAAATGGTGATAATGATTGTGTGCGTGTGTCCCAAGGCCTGCCCAGGCCTCTCCGCGCGTCACAGCAGTGCTCCTAATCGGGATGCCCATCCTTACTGCAGTCTAACTGCCAGGAGCTGCTCAGCATCATGCCGCCACAGCTATTGGGGGCCTGGCGGCTGGCGTGAGGAAGACCTTTTATCCTCATTCCCAGATCACATCGCTCCTGCCTAAAGGGCTCTTCCAGTCCAACACAGAACACGGTGTTCCGCTCACTCCTGGCATGAATCCGTTGTTTACAGGTCGCTCGTCCTTAGTAACCTCCATTAGTGAATCATCCTAGTTCTGCTTTCCAAGTATGTCAACACTGTATGAGCCAGTTCTGACTATACTGCAGGGAAGCTGTGACCATTTGCTTTTAAATCACACTTATGTTTCCGATCGAAGGCTCTGTCATTATTTACAGCTTAGGTTACACTTTTGGTAAAGCACTCAAGTGATTCCCCCCCGAGTTATGTTCTATACCAGTTAAATTTCCATCAACCTCATAATGGACTTAATTTCAGAATACACTGTTAAAGAAAGACACTGGATTCATGGGAGACTATGTACAGAGGAAAAGAGTTTATTTAAGAAAAGACAAGCTGTAAATTAGCATCCACTGCACATCATTCACACCCAGCTGCACACAAAATACAAGTCCGATATGAGATGGGGGCGAGAGGTCGCCACAGGCAGCCAGCCCCAGAGACGCATCCCGGTGTGACAGTGCCCCCACCCGGTAGGCGTGTAGTCTAGTGAAATCCTTGAAGGCTCAGCAAGGGCACCTCCTGACATTGAGACACCCAATACACTATAAATCTCAATCAACCCAGGCAATTCTGCTTATTATACCAAGACTGTTAATGTGTAACATTAAAGGATACTGTTACCTCCACATGTAGGGAGATTTATCCAAACTGCTTTCTTGCCCAGTAGAGAAATGTTTCACATTAAGTGTGACTTGTGGTCACCCCTAAAACCGATCACACTGTCATGAAAGGTATTATGGAAAAGGACTAGATACCCTTGAGAACAAGCCCTATTAAGACTTCAGTTAATGAGGAACAGAATTATATGCTACCTTTCTCCTAATACAAACATGCTAGAAAACGTAAGCTTTTATCACAGAACCAGGAATGAATGTGGTGTCTGGTTCTGTCCATCCATTTCACAATCCAAAGAGACTGTGTCATTTCCTATTCCATTCCGGGTTGGTGGCACCAGAAAGCCTGGCCTATAAGTAGAAGTGTCCACCATGCAGGGGCCATTTCAGCGGAAGCCAAATGGACTGTGACGAGCCTAAGAAAGTCTTCGCGTCGTGAGTCAGGTGGGGTACAGCAACACACTCCCAGCTTGGCATGGCCATCACTCAGGGGCCATAGATGACCCCATTCAAGCTGTTGCTATGCCTTTTCCACACAACCTTATTTATATGATAAGAATCAACATCCCTAAACTATTAACTTGTTTCAATAATATTGACAATTTGGACGATATACAAGTAAAAAGAAAAATATGGTCTCCAGGCTGATCAGACCAACATCTCCGTTTCAAGCAAACATTGTTCAAAAAACAGTTCAAGCTGTGGAATTGCACGCAAGTGTTGATGCAAATTCCCCACAATCACAACCAACGTTTAGACAACGGTTAACAGTAATGTAGAAACACAACCCTTTTGAGTGCAGAGAGAGATTGAATTGTCAGACTGTTTCATTACAGCTTAACAGCCTGAAAACAGGACTGAGGGTAACAGAAATGTCAGTGATCCCTTCATTTATAAGCATTCAGCACCCAAAATATTTAACTTTCCTTTTATCTCCTGTTTACTGTAGTTCATGCCCCAGGGATAAAAAAATATCACACAAAACAGTAATACCACACATAACAAAGTCTCACTTCATAGCTTTGGGATGGTATGAGCCTGGTCAACAGATCTTCACCTGTTCCTCTGAAATTATCATCACAGGACAGGTCAAATAGACCTGCTGGCAAAGCATCATGGGTAGCGGTGAATCTAAAATCCAGCTTCCTAACGCCGCTCATTAGGAGTGGTTGTTCAGGAACTACACATAGCTTTTTAACTTCAATGCATAAACAGCCATACAAAATAACAATAACAAAATATCTAAGGGCATTCGGGCCTCTATATATACACAGATACAAAAATTAATACGCTCAGAATCCCCACCCGCTGCTGCAGAACCACAAGCCCTATGAATCCCCCCCAGTGTCAGGCCTGGAGATTAGACTCGAAGAATCTCCAGACAGTTGTTGTAACAGATGGCGATCCAGTCCGGCTGTGTGGAAGCCCACTGGACATTGTTGATCTCCCCCTCAGCAGTGTAGGCTAGGATGGGGTCCTCGATGGCCCGGGGCATTTGCTGGATGTCCCAGATTAGGGCCTGGTGGTCATCCGCTGGTGAGACACACACACACAAAATTAATAAACACTTCAGCATCGAAGCCCATTTTGCCAGAACTGTCGTCATGGCCAATTCTACCAAAAGGCTAGATCGCCATACGGCAATGACACAAAGAGGGCAGGTTTGGTGTGTAGGGCCACGCAGATGTGCCTCACCGGCTGTGCAGATATGGCATGAAGAATGCGGCGCCCACGCGATGCCATTGACACACGCCCGGTGGTTGTTGAGCCTGGCGACTGGCGTGCAAGGCACGCGCACGTCCAAGATCACCACCTGAAACGTGGAAGCAGACGCCAATGGGTGGGCAGGGCCAGACAGAGATACCGAGACCCGGGAGCTTATGATGACTGGGAGGGGACCGACCTCCATGCCATCCATGGCCATGGTGGCCAGGTAGTTGGGGTCCTGCTTGTTCCAACAGAGGCGCAGCAGGGGGTGGTGCTGGGGGTCCTCATAGATGATGGTGCTGTGCTCGAGGTGACGCAGGTCGAACATGCGCACGGAGCCGTCCGCCCCCACCGACGCAAACATGTCCCGGCCACCACCGGCGCGGCTGAAAGCGATGTCATACACCTGCACAGAGACGCCACATCAGCTCACGAGCCTTAAACCAGGACCTTAGCACACTGGGTCAGAGACCCCCCACGCCCCCCCCGGGACACACCTCCTTATCGTGGGCAATCAGCTGCGTCTTCACGTGGCCAGAGACCAGGTTCACCCGGCCCAGGACCTGACCCGTCTCCAGGCCCCAGATGGTGCAGGTGGTGTCTATGCTAGACGTACCTACAGGACCAAAGCGGAAATGGGGTGTGTGAAAGGGGCAGCGCAGGTAATGGGCTGACCTCTAAGGTGCAGTGTCACCCAGCTCACCCAGCAAGTTGGGATCCACCTCGTTCCAGTCGAAAGAGGTTAGCGGGGCACAGAAGTCCGAGTTCTTGTTGTTATTGAGAAGACACTCCAATCGGGTCTCTGTGTCACCGACCTGACACAAGGAGGCACACTCAATACCTATGGAATCTACCGAAAACACAGCGGCACCAAAATTCAAATGTGCCAAGTCAAACCCTCACCCTCCAGATACGTAGGTAGTCGCCACTGGTAGCCAGCAGGTCGGGATATACCCCCTTGGTGTCAGGGATCCACATTATCTTTGTGGTGGGGTAAGGGTGATCAAAGGTGTTCCTGCATACAAACTCGGAGCTCTCTTCTTCCAAACCCACAAGCTGCACCTAAAACCACACAGGTAAGGAGGGGTCAACCTGAAAGCGTCAGGATAGGTTTGCAATCCAACAAACTGATTTTTATACAGCTTTAAACACGTTGACACAAATTTTCTGTATCTATAACCGGACTCCCATAGTTTAGAACGAAAGAAGCTTGCCCTGGTTTCACAGCACCCTTTGATTAGTTTCTCTACACAAACTAATACCCAAATCCTATTAGGAGAACTTAATTAAAATGGGACTCGGAGGCGCTTCATAATACGCCAATTACTGTTTCTTTGCATTTCTGGGACTGCATCTCAAATGCCTGTGGAACAAAGACTGTGGTACTGCATCCCTATAATTTAGAAGAGTCGATGACCAGCGAATATACAATACAAGGAACATCTATTTTATCTTAAACGGACAAACAAAAGAATAATAATAATAAAGTATTATTCTTATTATCGATAGATGGACTTACCTTGTTGTTGTACTCCTCCACGAAGCTGCCCAGCGCCAGACGGAAGCGCTTGTCCGGCCGAACGCTCCAGTTCATGGCGTACACAGTCCATGGCGCCTCGTACTTGTAGATCTCCTTTCGCTTGCCGTGGAGCGACATGGCCGCGGCGATCGGCGACTTTTAAGTGGCCAGAGAGATTGGTTGAATGCGGATTATGGTTCTTGCTGGGCTCTTACGGCCAAGGCCGCTGATTACCGACTGTCCGCAAAACGTCGTCGCTGTGAACAAAGAAACGGCGCCGAACTTGATGGGACCAGTGAAAACAGATCCAGAAACGGCAGCAAGCGTCCGGGCTAACAGCCGAGAAGCGGAGGCATGCCACTGACGGACAGTTGCCCGGAAAGCGAACGATTGGTGCGATCGGCCGCCTGGGCCCTCCGGGCGCGCTGCTGGCGAAGCGTGGCCGGCTGGGCGGAGACTTCGGCCTGTTCTTCCTCCCAGGCGCACGATCTTCCGCCTCTAGTCAAATGCAACCCTCAAATTTTTATTTGTGATCCACTTATCGCTGCACCAAACTTGTAAAAGAAGCGAAGATTCTTTTGTATTTTTAGCACGTCTGACAGCAAATTAGACACGGCAGTGCAGAGCAGACAAAAGCCTGCCGCATGTGTCTGCGACATAGTGAGACGCCATTCGCTGGAGGGAGCTGGGGCCCGGGGCTGCCGCGCCTTCATTGGGTGCTGGGACTGTCACTCAGTATGATGGACAGTCTCCTAATATGTGACACGCACAGTCAATGTCGCTTCGTCCAAGCGATTCTGCAGCGCACAGTGGGACGGAGATATCTCTGGATCTAAGCTTTCGACTGTGCATATTTGGCTTTAAACACATGGAAGATAAGTTACATGCTACGTCAAACGGCGTGGTTATTTTAGGCACTGTCCTTCGGATTTCTGGTTTTACTAAGCTTTTTTTCGATATGTTGCATTTATTACCGCGCCGTGATCCAGCGGAAAGGCGTATTTTTATAAGAAAACTGGACACTCTTTAACGAAGGATCACCGTTCTTGCTAACATGTTCCTGTGGTTTAGCCTTTATTATTTTATACAATGTTATCACCCGTGGCAGAAAACGAAACACCCCCCTTATGTATAAGATTAATGTGACCGGGTCTTTGAACCTTCATTATTTAGGCGATTATTTGATTACTATTTGATTCGTTTTGCAAAATGTTAGAGCAAGTATCCAAAAACTGATGTGACATTTATGCATAACATACCATTTTAGTATACTGCATAAAGGCTTCATGTCCGGCGAGCCCAAATGAATGATGAGAATACACAATAATGTGTTCTGTATGAAAATTTTAAGACCCATTTCTCAAACGCTATATGCAGGCGTCGTACGTATGTACGCACAGACGTACGCAAAGCCGTATGCACGTACGGACGCAAGAGAATCTGCAGATCACGCAGCTGCCAAGATTTGTACTAGTCATCACGTTAACTGGTTAGGCACGTTACGGGTACTGGCTGGGTCATCTACTGGAAGAAGTAGGTATGAAAGACATGTAGGAAATACTCATTTTATGCTGCGGAAGTTCGAGTTATAGTCCATAACCGTGTGATTGTAAAGCAGGATAGATTGTAACATTAGCCGTATTAGTTAGCCAGCTAATCTCATTCTCTTCGTTCTTAAACGGGTAACTAAACACCCCGCTTACGGCTGTTATGGACCTAGGACTTACTTTACTATTACAGACCACACGGGGTGGGAAATTATGAAATCGGATTATTTACATTGATGATTGAATGTGATGTTGTCCATCGCCTTGTTCACGTTAGATGGCACTGAGCCACCGTCGACCAGTTAAATATCCTTACGCTCTTTGTATCTACGGTATTTATCAGTATTCGACCCCGACAAATCTGCATGTCAAAAATCGTCGTTTCCCCTTGTATGTATTTCCGCAGAAATTGTCTATGAATCGACGGTCTGACTGTCCATTGGCAGTTGTCTAGCACTGGATGGCTTCGTGTTCGATTAAAGTACACACCAACATATTTTATACGACCGTAACAGAGTTATAGTACACAGTCGTTTTAAGGTACCGTTAAACGCTGTTAGTATTTCGTTAGTACGTGCCCCTTCGCTTGTGCGCATGCGCATGCTCAAATGACATTTGAGGGCAGATCAGAGGGATATGAGTTATTAAAAACACAACAGGATGCCCTCTTACCCATTACCCCTCTTACGCTCCTTCGGCTTGTCGGCAGATTGAAACCGCGCAATGTTCGAAATAGAACTGCAAGGGTCTTTATGATGCCAGCAGTCACGTTGGGTCCAGTACTGTTGCGTCGTATTGCATCACATTGGAACAACAGATACTGTAACCTGAAGTAACAGAAAGACTCAAGTGTACAGTTCTGTTTGAATAATCATGTCTAGCCTGTCAAGGGTGAAATGTTTCTTGAAGAGACAGAGGTCTGCTGTATACTACCTTCCCCACCTAACAATTTTTCATTCTAGAAAAGTTTACCATCTGTTACAATTTTAGTATGGAACCAAAGAATAGGGTTCTCCATATCTTTTCTTAACGTTGTCCCTGAATTACAACAACTAGACTAATAATATGAAAGGAAATGAAGGACATGGTTGGACAGCGAGTAACACCTGCTGCTTTACACACCAAATGTCATGGGTTACAAACATGACAGCGCATTCGCAGGGTATGTCTTTTAGAAAAATGCTATATTGCATTGTAAAACCATATATTTAAACATTGGTTATGTTAAAAGAATGTTCAGGTAGTAATGTTAACGTGCTGTGATCGACAAAACATTTGTTAAAATGTAAAACATGGAAATTAACTTCATGGTAAGGACTTATTAAAAAAATCTTTTGTATTTTTTTTAAACACGTTCATGCAAAGGGTTAAAATGACAAATTAGGGAGTATGGGGTCATATTAACGGACATTTACAGAAAAATGGGAAGTATGAAACGTGTCATTTAGCTTCTCATATCAAACAAAATTCCACCATGCATTAAAAAAGGAAGAAAACACAAAGGATTAGTCACAACACCAAGAAGTTTAACAATGAAGTATATATTTTCCTTGCTTTTTTGCTGAAGTTGTTACATCACAGTAAGAACATTCTTGCAAACATTACGTTAACTAAAGTCCTGGGACTGTTTCCTGTTAACTGGGTTCATCTGTGGATGTACATGGTAACAGTCGGGTCGTGTACAGCAGTGATACCCACCAGATCCACAGAAGCTCGCTATTGCAGCAGATAAAAACCCCGTGGTTATATGGGTAAACGTTCATGAGCAGTTTAAAAGTTGTTGCTAGGCTTCGACGACAATGCAGTGTTCTTTGGTATTTTAAATTCTCTGGCACAAAGTTAGCCAGAATAGCATAGCTTTCGGAAATGGTGTCAAAATACCATATATGCGATATAAAGTACAGCCGTTAATGAGCTAAATATGACGTAGACAGCAGATCTTTGTTTCTATTATTATACAGATTCTCTACACCGTTTAAAAAATGTTATCACAACTGGCATTGAAAAATCACTGCACATGTTTTTTTAAATAAAGCATTTGCAATTTCCTTTAAACCCTGTTTTTAGGCCAATCAATTAGTTGATTGACTGATCATATGGTTAATTGATGGGCTCAATATGGTTAATTGATGGCTTTGTTGGGATTACTGAAACAGCTGTCAGCCCCAGGTCACTCCGCCTGTCCTCTGGCCCAGATTCGGTCATGCGCCTTGTGCTCCTGCCCCCGGTCCTGCTCTTGCTTCTGCTGGTGCCTGCCAGCTGCGGCCGCTACGATGATTTCGACGACGGCGAGGACCTGGCCGAGTTCGATGACAATGACTTTGCCGAGTTCGAGGATATGAGTGAGGACCGGGCGCTGGAGGAGGAAGAGGAGGAGGAGGACTCGACCCCCAGTCCCCGGCCCGCGGCCTCCGTCGGTGACGAGGAGGACGACGAGGCCGTGGTGGAGCTGGAGGACGCCCACGATGACTTTGAGGACGCCGAAACGCCGGTGAGATAATGGGGTCTGAGCTGGTGTGCATCAGCCATCAGGTGGTCAAGCTAGTAAGCTAGTAACCACAATTATGGTTGCCTTTAAAACAAAATCCAGCTGTTTTAACACAGCGTGCTGCTGGGCTGACTGAAGGTTCTGTTCAGCTCTTTGATGTTTGTTTTTGGCCTAGACTGGGGGAGACAAACAGGTCTGACTCTTTAATTTGCCTTGGAGTCATACCAGAATATTTCTAAATAAAATGCTGCATCATGTTGCACTTTCCTGGCAGCAGCCTGAAACTCTGACATGTGCCTCGTTTATGTAAAACTAACATCTGGAAAGAAAACTGGAGGAAACGATTTGGCGTTTGAGTCAGGGATGCGTGTGTTTCGTGTTTGTTTTGTCTCATGCGTTTTGGAAGCGAGTGCCATGTTGGGCCAAGTTTGACTGTTCTCTCTTTGCTCCTTCTGTAGGATGAAGATATTAAGTATGACACAGAGGAGTTTGAGGGCTTCGAGAAAACCAGCCCCTCTTCCAAGGACCCCATCAACATCTTAACCGTATGGCACTCGCATATCATAATCCTTCCTTGTCTTATGTTGTAATGTAATTATTTTTTCCTATTTAGGATCTTCCTGCCCTTGTCCCTTTCGAAATATTGATTTCGGGTTGGTAAGGCCATAAGTTGCATCATTTAGGAAAGCTGATTTGAGGGAATCCTACGTCCTATGGTTTATGGTCAAGTCACGCAATAGAAGCTCATTACTGTCAGTTCCCTGCTCTGGTGTGTGTTTTGGTCCATGCACAATGTTGAACAGCTTGCATTCTGAATACTTGGCTTCATCAAGGACACTAGTTGATGTGGTGTGATGAAAGATGTTCCCAAAAAACGCGATTCACTATTGCTCAGAGAATACTGAAGCTGGCCTTTTTAATCTGCATGATAACTACAGAGTAAAGGCCTGTTTTTTCTGTGCTGTCACTGTCGCCCAGGTCCCGGCCCACCTGCAAAACAGCTGGGAGAGCTACTACATGGAGATCCTCATGGTGACGGGGCTGCTCGCCTACATCATGAACTACATCATCGGCAAGAACAAGAACCACCGGCTGGCGCAGGCTTGGTTCAACTCGCACCGAGAGCTGCTAGAGAGCAACTTTGCCCTGGTGGGTGAGTGATCCGAGGGGTGACCCAGATCCATACCCCCGGGAAGGGTGAGGAAGCGAGGGGTGACCCAGATCCATACCCCCGGGAAGGGTGAGGAAGCGAGGGGTGACCCAGATCCATACCCCCGGGAAGGGTGAGGAAGCAAGGGGTGACCCAGATCCATACCCCCGGGAAGGGTGAGGAAGCGAGGGGTGACCCAGATCCATACCTTCTGGAAGGGTGAGGAAGCGAGGGGTGACCCAGATCTATACCTCCTGGAAGGGTGAGGAAGTGAGTAACCCCGGGGTAACCCTCAGACACACCGGATAGGGTTAAGGTTCCAGTTTAGTTCAACAAATTTCGATAACTCCAAAGATATTTGACCGATTTTTTTCGATCTCTTCGAAAACGCTGTGTATGTGATGAGATTAAATTTATAAAGATCACACCGAAATTGAAACGGCGCCCCATGGCGACAGCAAAGGTGACGGTGGAAGCAAACGTTTGAACATATAAATGTGATAAATCCAAAGTATTTAATCGATCGTGTTGCTGGTTCACAAAAAACATTATACAGATGAAGATTTACATCTGGTTTCATTTTCAGATGAGTTGCCCAGAAAACGCAGCAGCATTGTGTCACAGCGAAAAAGGAAAGGGAAGCTGTAGAAGGCATTTTGTCATATGAAGACAGGGATTCTAAAAGTGTTGCATAGATCTTTTTCTGACAAATTTTAGCAAAATTGATGCAGTGCCATAACTACAGAGATGGGCAGCCTCAGACACCTGATCTTTTCAGCATGACAACTGAATTATTTGTCTGATTATTTCCTAGCATTAGAGATGCATTGCATGGGTGAAGACCTGGAACTGTTCACTAGACATGTAGCAATGAATTGCGAATCAGTTAAAAATTGATGTTAATGTATGACGATTTAAACCGGCTGATGTGGATAATGAATCGCTACTTTAGGAATACTTCATAGTACTTTAACAGAAAAGCCGGTGTAATATTACATTTGATTTCATGACTTGGATATCACTGCGTATTCACGTCTGTTTTTGGTCTTGACCAAAGACGGTGAGCGAATTTGAAATTGAGGACGCACGGCTGGGCGGCATGGTGGCGCAGTGGTTAGCGCTGCTGCCTGACAGCAAGAAGGTCCTGGGTTTGGTCCTGGGTCCTTTCTGTGTGGAGTTTGCATGCTCTCTCCGTGTTCAGTAGGGGCTCTGGTTCCATCCCACAGTCTAAAAGCGTGCAGGATAGGTTGATTGGTGAGTCTAAATTGGCCCTGTGAGTGTGTGTGTGCCGTGTGAGTGTGTGTGTGCCCTGTGGCATGTTGGCGACTGCCTGGGGTTGGTGCCCGTCTGCACCCATTGTTCCCAGGACAGGCTCCGGTCCTCCCCGCGACCCCAGTTGGGATTAAATGGTTTCAGACAATGGATGGACGCACCGCCCATGCTCTTAGATCAGTAGTGTGGCAGCATTTTAGCTTTCCGCTAATCATAAACAAAAACGGCGAGAAAAGCACAGATGACAAAAACTGATAAAAAACAAAGACTGATAATGTACAGAAACAGCACAACGAAGATGCTTCAGCATGTCCACAGTGAGCTGAGAGAAGATTAAACCGCGCTAAAAAGCTGCACATGCAAGCCACAGTTTATGTATTTGAAGATTTTATTTACTTACTTACTTGTTTTGGGATTTAAATCAATATTTTAAACAGTATTTTAATCAATTTCATTAATTTCATTTCAATTTCATTTCACTATTAAGAAAAGGACATTTTTCAAAAGAAAATAAAGGAATATCTTTTAATAAATTTGCCTGCAACTCATTCTGCTAAAAAAAATAAATCATAAAAAAAATCGTGTTGTGAACTCAGAATCGTGAATTGTACCGAATCGTTAGTTGAGTGTATTGTTACATCCCTACTGTTCACATTTTGAGAATAATATAATTGAAACGGAGAGTTTGAGGCCTTCACACTTTTTATTAGGCTTGGTCTTCCACCCTATGGCTGAGTAATCGAGAGATGCATTGATTATGCGATTATATAGGCAAATTTGAATCATGACAGCTGCAATATGAATATTTACATACATTAAAAAACGATATAAATTACATGCACAAATATATACAGTTCACAACCTAATTGGGGGGGTAAAGCTTATGCAAACTAGAATGTGCAGTAAATTAATAGGTGTAGTTTCAGAGATGTCAAAACTAGGATTCAGATAATTTTGGTAAAAACACATTTATTGGCTTTCACATTTCCAGTTGGTCCATCCAGTAATTCTGGAAATTCTAGAGGTTGGGGGTGTCAGAGGAGTAAGGATTAGATGGAGGGAGGGGTGACAGCTGTCCGTGGAACACCTTGTTGTCCCAACAGCATCTTTATTTAAAAGGGGTGTAGGAGTCGCAAGACTCTGAACTTACAAAAACATCGCTGAAACTATATACTAATCTCTTTTAATCCTCTTATTTCATAAAAATAGCCTAAAGCCTCCCCCCATATAAATCTGGTCTTCAATTCTAAATCCATGCCTTGTTTTCAGTTCTCTCCGGTAGCTAGTTTAATAATTATTGATTCTGATTGGTCAGAGACTTCATCCCTGGGTCACAGGCAAAGGAAGGCTGGAAAATCAGCAGGGCTAGGCTCTTGAGGACTGTGATCTGAATAGCCCTGACCTGAAAGTGTTTTGGGGGGAGGATCATCCCTGGTTTACCAGAATTGTTTATTTTTCAAATGCCCTGTGCACAATATAGAAACAGGAAAAACTTAATAAACATAAGTCACCATGAACAGAACTTTGGGATAAAATCAGTGGCATCTTTTTGACTTTCCATAGAATGGCCTATGAGATGGGATAGGAGGTAAAGAAAGACTAGCTGGCAGCGATGTATAAGTACCATGAAACTATTTTTGGCCTTTCAAACAAGCTAGAGCTGAGCTTTTTTGCTACCCACAGTGTAGGAAAGACTATCTCAAAGGTTTTTTTTATTTTTTTTAATTAAAGGTAGATTTCATTCACGTGCCAAATTATATCAGAATTAAATTTGGTGATGCAAAGGCCATTTATCATATACATGGCAAAACCTGGTTTCAGAGATGGCTTTGCTTTCCCCTGAGTAACTAGATAGGGTCCAGGTGATATTATGGCTGTTTTTCACTGGCATACAGAAACTAAACCTGGAGTTGTATTGCGAAGAGGTTTGGAGAGCGACATACTTTTCACATAATGTATATCATAATTTACTATGTGCAAATGACTGGTATGTAAATACATATTCAACTTTAAAAGCAATACATGCAGCAATCGATTGTTATAACAGATCATTTCTAATTGGTACATCTGTGAGAATCATTGTATAATGCTAGTATCAAACGCTACTGGACTTAGCATTCACTTGCATACATTTGCGTTATGAATCCATTTCGATTAGTTGTTCTGTAGGTGATATTACTAATAATGAACAATAAATAGGATATGCCCTTTTCCCCTTCAGATAATCTTTGCACAGAATATTTGTTTCTCTGTGCATTTTCACGAATTGGATGGTGGTAACAATCAACTTGGCTTGGTCACATATTTGGCTCTGCTCACTAGCCAGGGCAGGTAAAGCTTGGGTACAGCTTGCATACATTAAAATGGAGAACCACAAGTTTGTGGTACTGCTGGGTACTTGGTGGCAGTGGAAAAGTGCAGTTGGTTTAATACCTGTTTTAATAGGACAACAAAAAGTAAAGATGTGTGTGATATTTATGGGAGTCATTATGGTGAATGGGGCCAATTTCCCTAAGGTTGCCATTATTGCTAGTTTTTCCTTAGACCTGTGTGTGTGTGTGTGTGTGTGTGTGTGTGTGTGTGTGTGTGTGTGTGTGTTTTTTTCCCCTTTAATGTCCTCAAACCCCCCCCAGGCGATGACGGGACCAGCATGGAGGCGGTGAGCACAGGGAAGCTGAACCAGGAGAACGAACACATCTACAACCTGTGGTGCTCAGGCCGCGTCTGCTGTGAGGGCATGCTCATCCAGCTGAAGGTGCAGCCCCCCCCCCACCTCCGCTTCCCATTCCTCACGGTCTGCCTGCTGCCTCCCTTCATGCTGTGATAATGCAGTCATGTCTGTACATACTCACTCTGGCCTGCTAACGAAGACCCACAGAGATTTCCTGCACTCGCCGTTTAGTTGCTCGTTTCACCAGGCCCACTCTGGAGTCTCCAGCACAGCATGTCCCCAGGTAGTGCTTCACCTTCCTGAGCTAAAATGTTCTCTTCTGGCCCCCTTGCAGTTTCTGAAGAGGCAGGACCTGCTGAATGTGCTGGCCAGGATGATGAGGCCTGCCTGCGATCAAGTGGTAGGTGTGGGCATGTGGCGCCGCCCTGTGTGTTGGTCTGCGCAGACGCTGGGGCTGCCTGCTCACCATGAGCACGTCACCAGGGAGTGTTTATGTTTCTGGGGGTTTGGAAATGGGCCTTAACAGAGCTGCTATTATGCGGACGTTGGCGAGACTTAAGGACGACTTGATGTAGATCAGGGTTTTTCAGCTTTTCTTAAAGCATGAAGTCCTAAAAGAAATTAGAAAATAAACCGTATTGCATCTCTGGACCTGCTCTAGGACCCCCAGCAGGTCGAGACCCCCCCCAGGCTGAAAATCCTCTCTGTAGATGAGTCGGGATGGTGACAAGATCATGTGTTTGGTTGCTGTCCGCGGTCCGTTCCAGGCCAGGCATATCCGCCTGTGGTACTTTCCACCCGTTCAGAGCCTCGCAGTGTGAACCTGCACTCTCTCCCATTCCCTGGCCTCTACAGCAAATAAAGGTCACCCTGAATGATGAGGACATGGACACGTTCGTCTTTGCCGTGGGAAACAGGAAGGCCATGGCGAGGCTGCAGAAGGAGATGCAGGACCTGGTGAGAATCCCATGACTGACTGACACGTGTTTTTATCGACCGTCCTGTAACCTGACATGGCTCGTATTTCAGTCTTTGGATGTTCAGTTTTAAAAATGCTAATTGCTAAACATTCTGTGGATATAGATGGATAGCATTAATGTACCCAGCTAAATTAGACCTTTACTGCAGATTTGGATTGGATTTGGTTTTTTATCTTCCATTCTATGAAGTTTTAGGTTTCTGCCTCTATCGCCTTATGACATTTGCTCTTATTCTTTATTTCCCCCATCTCATGATCCATATTGTATCTATGCACTAATAATGTATTTTCACATTTTCCTAAGTACAGTGGTGGCGACTGTTGTGAAATATTAGAATGAATTGTGTCATTCAATCCAAAAGAGAGAATTTTCCCTGCACTGCTGCTATTGGACCAGTGTATTGCCGTGCTATTGTGCACGTCAGTGGTTTTGCACTAGGCTGTGGTGTGAGCAGCCCCTTGAGGTCTGACCGTGGTTGTGTTCTCATGTGTTCACCCCTTTCTCTTTCAGAGCGAATTCTGCAGCGACAAGCCCAAGTCAGGAGCAAAGTACGGGCTGCCAGAATTCCTGGCCATCCTGTCTGAGATGGGAGAGGTGTCAGACGGCATGATGGACAGCAAGGTGATGAAGGAGCTTCTGATGGTCACAGCTCAACCTAATAGATCTTGCAATTTGAATTGGGTTTAACATTATCAGTGGGCCGGTGTAACTTAACTGGCTCTTTTAAGCTGCGTCCACACCGACACATTTTTACTTTTCGTTCACACTGCTACAGAGTTTTCAGCCCCCCAAAAACAGAAACTAGAAAACACTCCCAGAGTTGTTTATTTCAGAAAACTCTATTTTAACCTTACTGTGTAGATGAGTGAAAATGGAGACTTATGATCCTACTACTTATACCCTGTTATTGTCTGATCGTTCACTTGCATAGAAGTAAGTAGTATTCCAACTTGATGGATATGGAGGAAGTGGTTTTCAATGCCACAAAAATGTTCTGAAGGCAGAACAAAAAATGATTGGTTCAGAAAGTTAACCAGTCAGATTGTAGAGGGCGTGGGTCCAAGCAACTAGAGGATGTGGGACCGACTAATCAGATCTCTTGGTTTTCGTTGTGTGCTCAGAGCATTTTGAAACATTTATGGTCACTGTTGATGAACGGTTGCCCAATGTATGCCAATAGTTACGTCATGTATGTTTTTCCTTGTCTCAGTGTGATTGGAAATACTTGTGGATGGAGGTTGTTGTTGATCTCAAAAACACAGCAGTACAGATGTAACCTTAGACAGATTTGACAGGAAGGTGCAGGGTATGTCTCTAAGTCTATTTAAGACCTGTGTTTGCGTGTCTGTCTTTCAGATGGTTCATTACCTCATCAATCACGCCGACAAGATTGAGTCAATCCATTTTTCGGACCAATTCTCTGGTCCAAAGCTTATGCAAGAGTACGTGAGTTTTGTCCCTGGCATGCATTGTTTGTAAACCTATTCGCATGATTCTATCCAAAGACGATGGTTGTGCTGAATCTGTTTGCATCTGTGTTTTAGGGAGGGTCAACCCTTAAAGCTCCCCGAGACTAAGAAGACCTTACTGTTTACGTTTAATGGTACATGCTCTAACCAGTTAGGCCCCATGCACACTTGATTACACACATCACTGTCATGGAGCCTCATGTCTTATCTAGTGACATCTGACCTGCTTTGTGTTTGTAGTGCCTGGAATGGGCAACACGTCCCCCAAAGACATGGACACCCTGCTTCCACTTATGAACATGGTCATCTACAGCATTGACAAGGTCAAGAAATTTCGCCTCAACAGAGAGGTGAGCAGGGAGTTCCTGTTGGCCAACCTGACTGGTTGTCAGTTTGTCTCACTGACTGACTAGCTCCTAGTCTGAGCACTTTTCCATTGCACCAGGAACCATACATTTAGTACTAAAAGTCTGGTATTTTCCCATTTCCATTGACTCCCGGTCCAGTACCAATATCAAAAGTACCAAATCAGCTAGAGTACTTTTTTGGTACTTCGATACTTTAGGGTGGGATTTACAAACATGTTCATTGTCGATTTGGTCATGCAGATAGCCAGCCCCTGAAACGCAATACAACTGCCATCTTGGGAAAAAAGCTGCAAACTGCAATAAACAAAGGGAGAAAAAGTGATTATAATGGATGTATGGACAAATGGAGACCCAAGCTTTAATTGTGATCTAGTTGGAAGAACAGATTCAACAAGCTCTACTGTAAATGGCATCACAATCAATAAAAGGATTTTACTTTTAGTATACAATGGCTGCACTATAGTCTGAAATATTTCAAATATCCCAGTGTGATTTTGTTGCAATAAAGACTCTGATATTTATAAAGCAAATAAAAATAAATGCATTTCTCCTAAATCCATCCAGGAGTGATTTAAACATCCAAGATGAAAATGATTGTCTGTAGAGTACATGCAGAGTGCTGTAAGGGCTTAGAACAATCTCCTGGATTGTTACGCCTTAATTACCAGCAGCGGTTTGCTGTGTGTAATCTGGCTGGGTCGGCCTGTCTGGTGAAGATGACCCCGTGAAGGTGCCTGAGCCCCGTGAAGGTGCCTGAGCTCATGACCCCGGCCCGGGTTCTCTTGCCGTGTCTGTTCCCAGGGGAAGCTGAAAGCAGATAAGAACCGGGCCCGTGTAGAGGAGAACTTCCTAAAGCAGACGCACGCCCAGCGGCAGGAGGCGGCGCAGACGCGGCGTGAGGAGAAGAAGCGGGCCGAGAAGGAGCGCATCATGAACGAGGAGGATCCCGAGCGACAGCGTCGCCTGGAGGTGAGGAGAGCTGGGAGATTCGGTGAAAGCCCACATGCACATCCACGTGAGTGACCTCAGGCTTCCACTCGCAGGAGGCGGCCCAGCGGAGGGAGCAAAAGAAGCTGGAGAAGAAGCAGATGAAGATGAAACAGATCAAGGTGAAAGCCATGTGAATGGGGAACAGGCAGCTGGCTCCAACAACTTCCACTGGTCCCCTTTTCAGCCTCCACACGGCACCCCTGCCCTTTACCAGACCCCAGACCCCCTCCCCTCACCCCACTCCCTCACCCCAGGTAGGACTCACTGCAGTCCTCCACACTCTCCCATTGGCTCATGTCTCATCATCATCATCATGGAAATGGACATCCTATAGGGTGGCAGATGGGAGGACTGAGAGAGGTTCTTCCCCTCTGTGGGGCCAAGTGTATGTGTTCTTTGGCCAGGAGGAACATTGTTCAGGGAGCGTGTTGGTCAGGGAGAGCCTTCTAGACTACTCTAATCGCACTACAGCTGGGGTGTAATGATCGTCTGATGATGTTAGGCCATCGTTTAGTAACGATGGTTCTGTTTTTAGTGTTAATGCCAAGGTAACATTTAAAAAATGGACATTCATTCTGTACTTATAAGTGAAAGGTAAATATTGTGAAAGGTATAAATTCTGAAATATTTATTCTTGCTGGAATCTTGTTTTTAAGGCGAAATCCATTGGCAGCTCTGTTCTCAATAAAAAAATAAAATACATTTGTACTTTCTGTGAGATTTTGTACGAAGACCAACTTTATTTAAATTGTGTGAGCAAAATTCAATCTCTATTTTGTTACTTAAAAAAAAAAAAAAACAACATTTGTATGCAAAGTTATATTATTTTAGTACTTTAATGCAAATCATTTGCTGGCCCATTGATACAGGTTCCAGAAAATAAATTGGCCAGATTTACACGCAATACAAATGTACAAAAAAATGGTATATCACTTGAAAAAATAGGAGAAATTTTCTATAAAGTGTACTGTACAACATTCAGAAGCCCCCCTGCCACCCCTACCCCCACAGCTCCAGACTGCCCGGCACGTTCTATATGCAGACGGCGGCGGGGGCCTGCTCAGGTTACCACATGTGGCATGTTTCACATAGCCGCACCTTTTATTTTTGGACTCTGGCTGGGAGATTTCCCTCAGGGGGGCGCTCCTGCACACGGCCCTCAGATTCACAGGGTGAGATTCTTAACCTGTCTTTCAAAGAAAACAAGTGTACCGGTATCACCAGATGCGCATCACAGCTTTGGAT
This sequence comes from Brevimyrus niger, assembly GCA_015164015.2. Classification (NCBI taxonomy): domain Eukaryota; kingdom Metazoa; phylum Chordata; class Actinopteri; order Osteoglossiformes; family Mormyridae; genus Brevimyrus; species Brevimyrus niger. The sequence goes on along the minus strand of JAABNY020000045.1, from coordinate 7,718,403 downwards.
TTCAGTTTGATAGTGGTGAGAATGGGGGCCTGGAACCGGAATGAGGGCCGTGCCGTTTCAGTGACAGAGCTGAGCAGAGCTCAGCACTATAGACTACGGTCATGCCGCTCATTCTGGCACTGAGACCAGCCCAGAATCTCCCCCTCCCTCCCGGTGCATATCTCGCATTGTTATCAGCTTGCTCTGTGCTCCTAAAGAACTGTTTCCATTTAACTGCAGCTCTCGGAGAGAGAGGAGATGCCGATAGGACCCGTTTACTGTCCGCAGCACAGGTTGCTATAAGCACTCCCATATTCCGAGAGCCTGCGTCCAGCCAGCTGGCATCTTAATCCCGCATAAGCTGGGACAGCGTCAATGATAGTCGGGGGTGGCGGGGGGGCCTCTAGATGCCCCTCCCTCAGCCCTCTGTGCATTGTTCAGGGGCCCACCAGCCAGCCGTATATCAGCCGGCATTGTGGCGGGGACCGGGTCGGGGTACAGCCCGGCTTCCGGCAATAACAAACGGCTCCTTTCACGCAGGCCTTGCCCCCTGAATGACAATGAGTCCCCCCCTCAGGCTCACAGGACACAACAAGCAAGTATGCTTCTGTCTGAGGGGTCGCCATGGCATGCGGGGGCCTTCCTCAGCCAACCGAAGCCCCCAATGAGACCCTCACCCTCTTCCTCCAATGCAGCTGATTTGCATCTTACAAACATCCATCCTGTATCACTGCAAGCACATTCACCCAGAGAGACTCTGGGAAGCACTGCAATCCGAAGATGGCTCTTCAGTAGCTGCAGGATGAGCCTCAGACGGAAGCGGAGATACATTCTTGGTAGCTGTGGGAATTTGGCTTTTCTGAACCACAACGTGGCCAGTTTCTGTCCTGGCTGCAGCACTATGAGCACGGGCCCGAGCACAGAAATACAAATGCCATGCAAATCAGATCCTCACATAACCTGGCCCAGTCCTGCAAGTGCTGAATGCCCTTTAATTTCACATGCCTTACAAATCAGATGGTCTCTGCAGAATGTTCTAGCTGGAATTACGTGCATTTGAGGCATCACACATGAGAACAGAGCTCTCATTAATATTCAGAGATGGACCAGAACATCAGTAGTCTCAATAGGGAAAAAAAGTACAGAACTCTTCAAACATAATATAAAATTACCTTTCATTTCTACAGTGTCAAATAGTCTCTACATCTCATATATTTATTATCTCCTTCATTTTCTTCTCTTCCAGTGAATTTGGCCACTAATGACAGTTACATTTAGTTAAGCTGAGGCTCCTAAGCAAAGCAAATTTCTTCACTTAAACACCTGCACATTGTAGTGGAGAGATTCAGGTGAGCAGCTCATTCAAAAGTTCCTAAATAGCTTGGTATTTCACCTGGGATAATCCTAAAAAGTCACTGAAGTGTGACTGACACAAGGATTTCGTTATTAGGGTTAAATCACCCGACCGTGTTCTGTGATTGTTGGAAATACAGCATTTTTTAGTTTTTGTTAGCAATTTAATGTCATGTTGAGTCACAGCACAAAATACCCACCAAAAAAACCATCTGACCTCAAATATGGTCTGGGGTAAATATCAAAAGCACTTCTGTGATAACTTCTGATGTGATTAAGAAGATAGACAAGTACATCTGTGTGTACCTCCAAATAATACACACAACTTTCCGGCATACTGCATTTCCTGCATATACTGCATACTGTTTGAGACATCAGGACCTATGTCCTTCCAAAGAGCTTATAATGGCCAGGAGATTTCTCTCTTCTCAGTAAACCATTGACTTTTTTTTTTTCTTTTGTTATAGACCAGACGCTACATTGTGCTGCCCGTTGGACAAAGGGGATACATATTACTGCAAAAGTCACCTTCCAGTCCACTGGACCTACGAATCTCTCACATGTTCCTCCATTCCATTTTGGGAACAGAGACCCTGCTGGAGGGGAGGAGTTTCACCCCCCCCGCCCACCTGGACCAGGAACCACAACACCCTGTCCTCTCTGGCTTTGGGTTAATGTGTGGGAAATGGGATCGAAGTTGTCTAGAAAAGGCTTTGAGATGGGATGCTGAAGGGCGATCAACCTAGACATCCGGCCATTTGAGCTGGGGAGATATGGTAGGCTGGCCCAGAGAGGGACGAGGATGGCCAGGTAGGACGGGTAGAAAGGTCATAGCTTAGAGGTGGCACAGCTCAAGTGTGACCTTGCTGCCTACTCCAGCTGTCTGCCAGTCCCAGATACTCGGGGTTCTCTGCTGTGGGCGTGGCGAAGCCATTGGTCAGTCGTGGGATGGGTGGAGCCGACGGGCTGGGGCCCCCGGCACGGGCCTTGGCCAGGTCCAGGTAGAAGGGGTTGTCAAAAGCGGGTGACGGACCTCCAGTCGGCACCAGGTACTCAGGATTCTCTACGCTGTTGCCAGGCATCAGGCCACTGCGGAAGCGGCGTGTGGACCCAGATGCTCGCCGTGGCAACGTGCTGGGGCGCTCTGCGTAGCTCACTCCACCGTTCTGCACCACCTGATTCACGTATTCTGGGGGCCGAGGGGGGGGGGGGGGGGGGGAAA
>JAABNY020000045.1:7675526-7701571 GCA_015164015.2 Brevimyrus niger | reverse complement strand
ACACTGGTATTTCCCTGTAAAACAAACCAGCCCTGCTGAACAGGACTGGCAGGCTCTCTCCCGCTCGCACACCGCCAGGGCAGCCTCACGCAGCACGTAAACACCAGCTCAGGCCTGACATGCACTAAAGCGCGTACACGTGGGGGAACCCTCGGGGTTAGAACCCAGTCATGGCCCCACGGCCATGTTCAGCGCCGCTGGCAGCGTCGCAGGGACCTTTGGACTGTAAGTTGCTGAGTGCAATGATAAGAATGACAACAAGACTGTGTATTGTTCCTCAGAATGATAAACAGCAAACTGAGAACCTTACTCCCCGACCTGCAAGGTGCAGTCAGAAACAGGCCTGCTTTGCAAAGGCTTTTTTTGTCCTGAGCCTAAACTGCATGATTTTTATTATCGCTTAATCTGCGTTACCGCAGCCGAGAACTCAACGTCTCGTCACAGTATTATTGTCTTTTCCACTTTCAGTGTAATCTGACTCACCAGGTAGCACCGGGTAACCATCCAAAATGTGATTAAGTGTCTTGCTGTCTCTGAATCGCCCCTATTGTGTGAGTGTGTGTGTCCGATGACGGACTGGCCCACAGCCCCGAGTGTCCCCTGCCATATACCCTGTGCTGCCTGCAATATGCTCCCTGTCATCAGGCACCAGGGGTCTGGGAAGCTGTGAGGTTCGGCAGCTTCAGAAGGTCGTCGGTTTTAATCTCTTGCTCGGCAAATCTGATCATATCTGCACTGAGCACTGATCAGTCTGCCCTGGGTGTCAATAAATCATGGACTGAGGATCACTAATTCACTGGAACGCATGTCTAGTCACCTTGGAACAACCACAGAAACATAAGGAGGACATGTGTGATGCACACAGAGGCGCGTGTAGCTGAAGCTCATTTATATCTGCAGGAAGACAAAGAAAAAATGACCCTAAATTCAGCTTATGGAGATACATGAACACCTAACCAAGAGGAATCGAGGCTTAAACCACAGAAAATCCCCAGTCCACCTGCTGGCTATTTGGCAGGTTCACCTAAATGCAAAAAATCATGCATCGAATCTATGTATATCATAATGTTAATAAACTAATTACTATATTATGTATGGTTGCACGAATACGTTAAAAAGAAAACATGCATGTATTTATCAAATCAATACATTTCACTATACTAGGGGATGTCATGAGGGGGGAAGGTTATCAGGATTCCTGTAAAAAGATTTGGATCATAACCTCATTGGTCTGGGTTGCAGGCCAAATACGATATACTCCAATGGGGCATAAAATCCCTAGCAACACACCAGCCCAAACCTGCATTCACCCATCTTCCAATATTCTACCAGTGTTGTTTTTTTTTAACACTATGCTGAAGGTAATTACACTTTAAGGTCACTCACTTCATGATGGTCATCCAGTCAGGAAGTGGTCACAAAGATTTAAGTCTGGGCAAGTCCCGCGTTCAGCTTCCGTTTAATCTCAAGTCATTTTTGGATTAAGTCAGTCTCTGACTCAGTCACCCTCACGGCTGCTTTGCATGCTATCGATAAAACACAACTAACAATTAAATACACCGGTAAGTATGGGATTTAAAATGCTTATTTTGTGCATACAGAGCCACGGGAAAGGCTGTATTCTCTCTAGCATATCTTAACTGTCTATTGTGAATAAAAATGAAGTAAACCATTTAATTCCCTAAAGAGTACAGATAACAAACATAGCAAAAAAAAGTCAGCTCTAATGCTGTGGACTTCGTCAATCACAAAACCCCAAAGTACTTTAACAGCTGATGTTACAGTGATACTGTTTGGAAGGAAACTCACAATCCGGAGCTGTAATGAGGAAAGGGGCCGAGACGTAATACCATGTCCATTCCTGTGGAATTACGTAAATCTGTTTATCGTTTCAGTCAATGTTTCTGTGCTTCAGCCAGATAATAATGTCAATGAGGAAGACCATTTCTCATGGTCAGTAAATAGCAAAAAGTTGCAAATGGTCAGTAACCTACTTGTGTCGGTGAAATGTCCCATGTGGGAAATGGCTACTTCAGGATGCAGACTTAGATCATCATCTTCTGGTCAGTTTGTCCGTCCTGAGATTTAAATTTTCAACCATGGGTGCTTGGGCATTTTGGGTTGTGGCCCCCAAGCTGTGGAATTCCCTCCCCCAGAGCCTCTACTCCTCTTCTCATATTAAAAACTCAACTCAAGTCCCATCTCTTTTTCTCTCTCCGCTACCATGATCATTGACTGTCAATTTGTCCATTCGTTTTCATCATGGTTTGAGTTAGTCTGCTGCATTTGCCATGTTATTAGTGGCTATGTTGTATTTCTTCCATCTCTTATCTGTAATGATTACCTTTTTCTTTATTTATCATTCCTCTATAAAGTGTCCTTGGATTGGTGAAAGACACTATATAAATTAAACTTGCTGTTGTTGTTGTTGGAACATGTCATCATACGTTGCTCTCATGCAGAAATCTACTGTCAAGTTAAATATTCATTTGAAATATGTTGCTTTCGGATTTAATAGTGTCAGACATTCCGTACAGGTTTGGATCCTCCATCGTCACCTTACGTGACTAGCTAGTCCGCGGAAGGCATGGGTCCATCTTAAAGTGCACAATCAGTCCTTGTTTTATTAAAATTTTTACACGATGTCGCCTTTATACGCTGACGTGTTTTTTTTATTTTCAACTAACAAAATGGGGGAAAGCCCCATTCGTGAAGTGACTGACTTAGCATTACTTTGTTATGTTATTTTCTTCCGATTTGTTCCCAGTCTTCTCGTAGAAGACCTGAGAAAATTGTCGTTTTCCCCTAATTTTTTTTACCACCGTCTATGGAAAAGTTGCACAAGGAAGACGCTTTCAGTTAGTAGGCTACGCTCTGTTGTGACTGTAGTTGTTTTTCTTGTTACTCTCCGTAAAAGTTGCAGAACTGGTTACAGTATAGCGACGTAAATAGCTACGTTTTTCCTCACTTTGTTACTAAGAGTTCATATTTTATAATCACAATCTATACTTCCTCGTCACATTTCCATAAAGAAAAGTCATGCATTTCTCAAACGTCTCAATCGCACGCATATTTCACACTTATTTGTTGATCAGTAAGTATTGGCTGTTTGGTCAAATCCGATGCCATTAACCATGAAACCTTTATTTTCCTGTGGGTCTGACTGGCGTTATTGGCTCTGACCGTCATAACTTTACACAGTGTTACTGAACGTCTTACCTTCCGTGGCCGGATCGCTCGCGGCTCCCACCAAAAGCACTGCTATCAGCAGGCAACTTCTCACCGCCTCCATAGATTCTTCTACAGCCGATCACTGCTTCATATTAACCGCAGTGTGCCCCTCCTGTCCGGCCCGTCCGCGACAATCACTGAACTTCAGCTCGTTGGAACGTCCGCAAGTGTATTTGCTGTTATCTGTTAGTTATTAACGAAGTACAGTCCGACCCAGATTTACCATGCCCCGATTGAAACTGTGAGATTGGTAGTAAAGATTGTCACCAAGGCCCGACCAGGGGAGTGGCGCTTCACTGTCCCGGCCCCGCCTCACTGAAGTCGCAAAGTCATTAAGTCTGGAATCTCTCTTTGACTCTATAGGTCCAAGTAACCAGCAATTCAAATATCTAAAACCTTTTTAAAACGATACTATGTGTTATAATATCATGAAGTGAAAGGTCCAAAAGAGAGCACTCTGAAACCTTTTCAAACACTTGACACTATGTTGCTCGTCTTTGAAGTTTGATGTTTTTTTTTTAACAAACGCTAGTGAAATAAGATAAATATATGCAAATATGTTTTTATATAATACAAAACTGTGAGATCTAAAATAAAATTGGGTGAGATTTCGCATCGATAGTTTCTCGACCCACTTGCACTGTTCTGAGCAGCCAAGCACATGAAGAATGACCTCCATTCATGACGCCCCCCCCCCGTATCGGTCATAGCGCAGCCCACGAGTAACTTACCACAGCAGCGCTCAAATATGTGCCTGTTTTTCTGCTCTCTGTCGCGTTTTTCTGCACTTCTACGGTCAATATGAAATTAGCTAGGCGTATTTCGAATAATGCCTTTCCACGATCAGTTATCTCCTTCAGACATTTATTCTTTTACCAACGTTCAGTGACTTTCTGTTCCCCTAACTTGCAAATGGCAATTCAGATTTTTTTGTCCCCCCTTGGTTAATTGTTGTGGTGTGTAGGGTAAGTATATTTAAATTTGAACACCTGGCAAAGTGGGACAGTTAAACTTAGCCCTTAATATGTGTTCAGTAATACATATTTTTTTCTTCAACATGGTGTTCAAAGGGGCAATAATGCATGTGTTTAGAATGGTATCAGTTTGTGATTCCGGACATTGAGATGATTCTGCAATTTTTTTCAGAAAGCAAATTTTCAGAAAGTGTCCCAATCCGACAAACCGTAAATAAAATATACGAATTACCAGAACATGATGACTTGACTTGTGCTTTAAAAAAAACTATAACTGATAGATATTTTCTAAACTGTTATAGTATTGAAGAGTGTTGATTTTTTGATTTGCTGGTGTTCGGGGTCCACTCCTGGCCTGCGTTTCACCTCTTAACACCTCATAAATGGTGTCAGCTTTATCCTAACGGATGATATCTATTAAGCGTAAGCCTTTCATCATGCTCGCAAATAATGCTGCATCCTGTAGATACTGTTTCTCCCAGTTGACACGCTGGTAAGTTGAACCTAGTTATTTTAGACGGCTGCTCAAACAGGCTAATCTCCACTTTTGGAACTGAAACATCTTCCTCTGGTCTGGGTACCCGGGGCAGTCGTCCCCAACCACTGTCATGCCATTTTCCTCCACAACTCCCTTGTAATTTGCAGTTAAATACAAAACGATTTAGGTAATTAGACGTTAAATGTACCGTGGTCGGGGCTCAGGCTACTGCACCTACGGAATATTATGGATTAGTGACGTTGTTTTTACTAAACATAGTACAAAAGATATATGGCATGAATCCTAGCCTGTTTATGACCCCCTTAGTTATTCTTTTAACAGATTTTAAAGTATGAAAGCTGCGAAGGTTGTTGTGCAAAATGTGTAACTGGGAGACACCAGGGGGCGCCATCGAGCCAAAAGTAGTCTGTTGTATCTTACCTTGTCGAATATGAAAAGAAACTAAAGCATTGCCTATCATCTGGCCTACACCAAAGGGCAAATAAGGAATACATCATGTAAATATTTACCCAGCTCCTCCCCTCTGAGTTTTTGCCCTTGCAGAACTGACAATCAAGAAGTATGCTATGAATTAAATTGAAACTGTTTATATGTGTCTCCTGGGCTCTGATAAAATGTGCTTCACCCCCCCTTACCACCTATCTTACTTTCTTTGCAAACTGGCTCACAGGGGCTATATTTACCCAGGGTCTTTCTTCCCTGAATAGCTGACTCCCTCGACCACGACTCCCCACCCTCTGCCCGTTATAGCCACAAGGTCTGTCTGGCAAACACGAAGGCGATGCATTGTTCATGCAAGAGGCTTCAAAGGAACTGCAGGGTAGTAGATAGCAGAGTGGGTAAGGACGTCGGGCAGTCACTTAAAGTTGGTCAATTCAAGGCTCTGCTCTGCTGCTGAACCCGAGTAAGATGTGAAGCTGAGTGTGAGAAGATCTCTGGGTCTGCAGGCAAAAAGAGCCAGGGAGAGTTTGTAGGGAAGGAAGGAGTTCGCAATGGGGTTTGGGTGCCAAGGAGGCCAACAGGATACAAACTTTAAATATAAAAAATAAAAATGCAGGCAGATATGCCAAGAAAGAGAGACAGAACTAACTTCAAGGCCAAGCTTTTAGCATGGTGTCTTGCTGGAGATGAATAGAATAGAGCAATCTATATTTATGTGGGGATTGTGATTGAGGGGTAGGCAAGTTGAATCGACACGCAAAGCCTCAGTTGCTGATTCTGTTCCCAAGAACGCCACAAACCACCCTACAACCCCCGCCTCCATAGATACTTAACCTGAATAGCTCCAGTGAAATGCCTGCCTGTATTAATGGGACAAAATAGTGAGACTTTGGATACATGCTTTTCATATCAGCAAAGCGACTCTTTGTGCAGGTGTGCAGAATTACGTCATTTCTGGCTCCCAGAGTTGCATGCAGGCACACAGTTGTCAGTCTTGGCTGAGCAGCTCACAATCAACATAAAGTCACGCCTCCACCTACCCAAATCCTGTCCCCAGACAGTTTTTGCATGTCAAGGACACACACAACCATAAGAGCTAACACGATCTGATAGTGTGCAGATGTGTTTTGCTGATGTAAGGATGCAATGACAGTGATTCAGCCCAAGATGCTGATAGATTTATCTAAATCTTCACAATCATGGTGTTTGGGGAAAAAAAACAAACATGAAAAACATTTAACAATTTCAGTTTAAAAATAATCCAGTTAAAATAATCCTGCTTCTCAAGACTATGTAGTATACTGCAGAGGAGGCCCTCTTCTGGCCATTAGTAGTAGTGCAGTAAATAACACGTGAGCTCGGTTCGCGGTTCTTAGTGTCACACCTCCAGGTGAGAGGGTTCCGTTTCTGTCCTATAATGAAAGAGTGTTTAAATGATATTTGCAGATATTTTCTCCAGGTTCGATGTTTATAAAAGTGGTGAACTGATATCTCTCAATTGCCAACTGCCCTGTGCTTTTTTGGAGAAACTGCAGGTGAACCTGAACTGTGAAAGTAATGATTTTAAATTTATGGCTGGATATTTTTATATATTTATATTTGTACACTATATTGCCAAAGGTATTGGAACACCCGTCAAAATTGAATTCAGGTGTTCTAATCGCTTCCATAGCCACAGGTATATAAAATCAAGCACCTAGGCATGTAGACTATTCTACAAACATTTGCGAAAGATTGGGTTGTTCTCAAGAGCTCAGTGAACTCATACGTGGTACCGTGATAGGATGCCACCTGTGCAAAAAAAGTCCACCTGTGTTTCAAAAAGTCCATTTGTGAAATTCTTCACTACTAAATATTCCACAGTCAACTGTCAGTGGTATTAGAACAAATTGGCAGCAACTAGGAACAGCCACAAAGTGGTAGGCCGCATAAAATCACAGATTGGGGATAAGGCACGCTGAGCCACACAGTGTGCAGAAATCGCCAACTGTCTGCAGAGTCAATAGCTACAGACCTCCAAACTTCATATGGCCTTCAGATTAGCTCAAGAACGGTGCATAGAAAATTTCATGAAACGGATTTCGATGGCCGAGCAGCTGCATGCAAGCCTTTCATCACCAAGCGCAATGCAAAGCATCGGATGCAGTGGTGTAAAGCACACCACTGGACTCTAAAGACGTGTTCTCTGCAGTGACAAATCATGCTTCTCTGTCTGGTAATCTGATGGACGAGACTGGATTTGACGTTTGCCAGGAGAACAGAACCTGCCTGACTACATTGAGCCAAGTGTAAAGTTTGGTGGAGGGGGATTATGGTGTGGGGTTGATTTTCAGAGGTTGGGCTTTGTCCCTTAGTTCCAATGAAAGGAACTCTTAATGCTGCAGCATTCAAAGCCATTCTGACAATTTCATGCTCCCAACTTTGTAGTTTTCCGATGGCCCCTTCCTCTTCCAACATGACTGTGCACCAGCGCACAAAGCAAGGTCCAATAAGGACATGGATGGTCAAGTCTGGTGTGAAGGAACTTGACTGACCTGCACAGAGCCCTGACCTCAACCTGACAGAACACCTTTAGGATAAATTTGAGCGGAGTCTGTGAGCCAGGCCTTCTCGTCCAACATCAGTGTCTGACCTCACAAATGCTCTCCTGGAAGAATGTCAAAAATTCCCATAAACACTCTCCTAAACCTTGTGGACAGCTTTCCCAGAAGAGTTGAAGCTGTTATAGCTGCAAAGGATGGGCCAACTCCATATTAAAAACTTTTGTCAATATAATGCATATATAGTTATACATTCAATAGAATTCAAAAGATATATTCAATGGGAATAGTCTCTGTGTAATGTTGTTATGGAAGACTGACAGATAATAAAAGAAGGTCATTGCATCATTTATGAAACGGAAGAGATAAATACTGCAGGAATTACGTGTTGGTGTTTTTTTTGCATTAGTGAGATACACTGATATGTAGAGGCTGATTTACAGGCCCTTGGCTCCTGGATGTTGCTACACAGAAAACCACATCACACTTATTGAAAACAGCTGATCTTTGTTAAAATGATTTCCTTCAGGTTTAAATTTACATTTACATTTAGCTGTGATGTGTGCTGCTTTCTGGACTTCTCAGTTGTTTCCACTGGATTGATGATGGAAAATACACTTGCATTCCCCATCAATTTTCGATAACCAATTTTCCCAAAGTGGGAATGCTTCTGTACTACAGCATTTGTGAGGAAGCAAATGAAATGAGATGGGATGCCAGTTTTGTCAGAGGGAAATGCAGCTATATTCCTGAAATAAAAATCAAAAAGACAGACAGAAAATTTAAGTTATGCAATATGTATATTTTATTTCAGCAGAATGTCAGATTTGGTAAATGGCATGCTTCAGACATTTCAAATTTAGCTGCAAGGCAAATATCACAGTATTTGTTAATGAAAACATGCTACTTCTCTGTTAACAAACGAAAGCACATTGTAAATCTTATTGGAAACATGCTACTTGAGTCCACGTCTACGTGTTGTTTCCTGAAGCACTGAAACACAAACTGGCGATCCTTCGCCGCAAGGCGCTGATCCCGACAATCAGGGTGACGGGTACGATGGTGGAGAGGGTCAGGTTGACCAAGCAGTAGCTGTTCATGGAGACCTCAGTGAGGCCATGGTGAAAGATGGCGGCCAGAGTGTGCCTAGCGAAGGCGCATGCCACAAACTCAAAGGCCAGGAAGAAGATCATGAACGCTGCCCGGGCCACTCCATGCTGCTTCACCTGGTCGTTCCCTCGCATCTTCCTCATGTGTGCGATTAAGTGGGCCATGAGTGCACCGCTGGAAAAGACCATTAGGGCAAGCACACTAGAGTAATTAAGACTCTTCCAGAAGAGCTTCAACGCTGAGAGACTCGGTGGGAGCTTAGTATAGCTGCAGTTGAGTCCCTCAACACTTTCTTCGTGATGCTCTTCAAAGAACAAGTCGATGATGCTGGTGATTAGATTGCACACAATGCCCACTAGTATAATATTCACAATCAGAAAGCTGAAGTGGCTCTTCAGCCAAAGAAACATGGGACTGTTCCCAGGCACTATCTTGAGGTAGAAGAACACGCAGATCAGACTGGTGACCCATTTTTGAATTCCGGATGTCACCTCCCATAGAAAGAGCAGTGCCATGTGGGGACAAAGGTGTAGACTTAACAAGAGTACCACTATAATGTTCAATACACCAGCAAGTAAGTTCGACAAGATGATCAAAGTCACTATGACGTCAATGGTCTGAAGGTGTCTTTCAAGCTGGAAATGTAAGGCATTGCACACTAGTATAAATAAACCTGTGATGAAGCCTGGAACCCACACAGTTAAACTGATGATGTAGGTATATCCACTCATTTTTGCTTTTGTAGGAGGAAATGTGCTTGAGATGTGTATCTGCACTAGGTTCTCTGAGGTTCTCTGAGGTGTATCTGGTTCTCTGAGGTGTTCTCATATGAAAAATCTGTTGAAAAGAAGAAAGAAAAATACATATTTTTTATAAGATTTCTAAAATTTGTACCCCTACTTGAGGTGGAGATGTTTCCTGGGAGAGCAGCAGCCATATGTTGGTCATACGATGACTGAGCTAAACTGAGCTAATGTTGGGAAGCAGAGTGTTGTGCATCTCCCCGCATCCAGCCCTCCTCGCACAGTGACCTGCATTCATATCCACCGAGTCCTACACAGAACAATGGGCTACTTTGTACTGCTGCATATCTAGAGGTTTTTCTCTAACAGAAAGTTTGGTGGCATTTTTCTTGTAACTGTTTGAATCTCGATAAAACTGAATATGTTATTTGTCAATGGTTGATAGGAGCCAAAATACTGTAGCAACAGGGATTTTAAACGTTACCAGTCCCTTGTGGCATCCAATACTCGCCTTGTTCTTGTTAAAATCCATCCCACTGTCTGTCTGCTAATGATGCCCTAGTGACAAAATGTCCCAAATGTGGAAATCCAATGGTAAGAACTTATCATATAACACAAATGGCAAAAACATGCCATTGAAAAGACCCAGTATCATGAAAAAATACTTCTGTAGAGATAATATTACATGTAGGAAGTGTGGAGAGGGTGACCTCAAGAGAATTCATGTCTCCACACTATAAACATGTGCTTCCCAAGTTTTCTGTTTAAAAGGTGAACGTTCCCATGGGAATCATCAGAGCCTTTGGGCTTTTGCCTCTGTGTACAGCTGGTAACCTCTGAAACTGCATTCCTGATAAAACAACGCTGCGATTATTCATATGCTGTTCACATTCCAAGGCAAGAAAATCAAAAATATTTTATTTAGATTCTCATTAAATCTGGCAGATAGGGGAGAAAATTCATTACATCATAATTATTCAAATGATACATAATTTGATGTTGGCTCATTGATGCTTATTTTGGTGACACATCAATATAAACAGCACTGTTTTTCTGCCGTATAATCTTAGTATGTATAAAATCAGAGATGCAGCTAAATTATGGTCTCCTAGGACTGAACTTGATCCCCCGAGATCATACTTGATCACCCAGGATCTCCCGGGATTGTACTAGATTGCCCAGGACAACACTGTCCCTGTTATTAGCCTTGGACAGATATATGAAGTCACGTTGGAGACTTAAAAACTAGCCACTGTTCCATAGGCACCGAAGCACAGAAATCCGCCCTCATCCATTCCCACAACATTACTCTCCCTCAGTTACAGACTCCCGTAGCAATAATATGGACTTACCTCACGGAGTGGAGGGGGTCTGCAGGTAACAAGGTCCATCTTCTAAGACGTGTGGGTGTGACTCCTGTGAATATTTACAGGTGAAGCCTGTGAATATTCATGAGTGACAAAATAAGCAAATAGATCAATAGGCAGATGCTGGATTAAGCAGGGGCACAGAGTGGCTGGGTTGTACTGTATAGCAGGGGGTCTCCCTTTCACTGGCCTTATCATTGCCATTAAAGATTCATGCCTCTCAGCAAATCTGATAGTTGTACAGCTCCATCAGGCAGGAGATTTGAGCTTTGTTTAGAGCGCTCAGGGCATGGATCACAATCAAAATCTTTGTAGGAATGCAAAAACACCGGAAATGTCAAAGGAGAACTATTTTAACATTACTTTTTGTTAAAAGTGCATGCATCACCATGCTATTTTTAACTGCATATGTATACATGCTGTAAGGGGATCTACTGCAGGTTTTATGTGGACCCACATGACTGTAACGCTAACATTTTAAAATGTTAGGTAATGTTTAAAATTGATTCAGAAACAAACTGAAATCATTATGGTAGCAAATGCTGTCAATCCATCTAAAATACCAGCTCATATAAACACTGTTTCTCCAAGCTGAAATCGTATTCTGAACGAAAGCTTTTGATTGACAAATGCAGAATATATATGGGAGCTGCACTGGCATCTGAGTGACGTGAGTGAAATTGTATTTGTGAATTTTGCTTTGACGGGCAAATGGTCACGCTGCATTCTTGGTCATAATGTTACCTATTCTAGGCTCAGGTGCTGCAGGGGCCTCGGGGGTGGGGACATCGGGTTCCCCTTTGGAAGACAGCAGGTGGGGATTTACATAGGCATTGGACAGTGAGGAGTGTTATATTATAGGGTGATGACATCACCACTCTCGCTCAAATCGCACTTCTTACTTGCAGATAGAGAAGAGGTATCTGATTAGTCTTCACTATACATTAAATCCTGCCTGGGATGTAGCCCTGCCTTGTGTACTTTGTTGCCTGGGATAGAATCAAGGTCTCCCACTGCCTCCATTTCAGGGGCCAGGAGCTCAATGTATTTATCCATCCATCCATCCATCCATCCATCCATCCATCCATCCATCCATCCATCCATCCATCTTCTAATTCCTTATCTTAGTCAGGGTCACAATTGAATTTCAACCCCAGGCAGCATCAGGTACAAGCCTGACTAGCATTTCTTTGAACAGAAGGATGGATATTCTCCATGACGTCATTTTATGTGTTTTAAATCTGCTTCGATTGTTTCTGTGTCATTTAAGCATTTTGCTCAAATGTTGACTTTGCAGCCTCACATCCTCTGCCCCTAAAAGCCTGGAACACGCCGGAAGCTCCTTGGCGCGAGGCACTGAATTCGGCGATGAAGGTGATGGGGACAGCACTGGAGAGGGTCAGGTTCACCAAGCACAGATTTTTTTTCTTTCATGATGTGAGTGTCAAACACAGTGATGGAGAACATGACGTTGACCACGCAGAAGAATTACGTATTTTGGGTAACGTACTTGGCAGTTAAATAGATCCTGGCATCTCTCCATATGAGCAGTTTATCTACTGCATTGTCTCCCGTATCACGCTGGCAAAGCATGCGCAGCAACGTAACTGCAGAACCGACAAACAGGATGGACACCATCAACATGTAGAAGTGGCTCGTGATTGAGTGCTACCTGCAACTCTTCCCAGGCACAACCTTGAAGAGAGGCAGACCATGGAGATGCCCCAATTCTGTACATCTTAACAAAGTTCCCAGGAGACCGAGACAGGCGGTGGACAGGTGGCCAAACTCAGCAAGAACATCCCAGGGCTCAGGTTCCTCGCGGAGCTGAAATACAGAATGAAGTCAAGCGGCTGAGGTTCCCATTCCAGGCAAAGTTGAACTACATTGCTTATCATAATAAACAAACTGGCAGCAAAGCCTGGTTTCCACAGAAAAATGCTAAATAGGTAATTAAACACGTCCATATTGCTGCTTGCTGGAGTTTAAATGAAATTCTGATTTATTTGCTCTAGTGCTAACACTGTTATGGGGAAATATTATGTAATGTAAACTTTTGCATTGTTAATCCATTTACTTCATAAACTAATACGACCAAAATTTATCTCAAAAATATTATAAAAAATAGGATTCCAGTTATCAGAAATCCAGTTTCATTCTGTATTGATACCATTACACTGTAATACGTTTTATTATGATGATGATGATTATAACCTGACGTATTATGGGAAATGCTTGGCCAATAATTATAACACAAGACACAAGCTTACATTGAATCAGAAAAACACTGATCCCCTCTCACCAGCCCCAACTGACACTTAAAATTAGTAAAATTAGGTAATACAGATAAAACTTATGTAAATTCACAGGTTTAACACTTGTGTCAACAGCAGTATACTGGACCTACCTCCTGCAGAGATGAATGATTATGTCAAAGTGAATCCTCAAAGGGTTTTCCATTCCACACCCTGCATAATCATAATTAATATTCAATCATAATAATAAAAGACATCTGTAATGTAGAAGGCAGGAGCAGGTGTGACAACATATGTGGGATATATACTGTACAATTACAGGTCTGAATATTCAGATTTATGTATCATCCCAAGTAGAACATTTATTCTAATGCATTTGTGTCCAGCTCTAATACCAGCTATTTAATCCTTGAGTACATAAATAGAAATACTGGAGTGAAAACAGAATAAGATGTGGTAAATATTCAAAAGTCCAACAACAAAGTATTATAACTGGCTATCTTTACTTGAAAATATAGAAACACTGAATGTTTTGGTTTACTATTGTCAATGCAGAATGCTCAGGAAATAGTCCTGAGTTGTGAATATAGAGGCACATTAAATTGTTCTACAGACTATTGGTAACATGAAATGACTTTAAAAATGGCAAACCGTGGAGAAAGTGATCCGATATTACAGTGAGGGGCAGCTGCCGGGGATGTAAATACCCTGTTTCATTTTCATAGTTATTGCAGAGGGTGAAAATGCATTTAAATAACGAAATATGTTTAGGTTCTATTTAAAGTAAATCTTCTAGATGCTGACAGTGATTTACTCAAGCATAACAAACATTGTTGACTTGAGATTAAATATGGAGTTATTTTTTAACTCGCATAGTGACAAGTAATCAAACCATACAGAATTCTGTCCTAATATGACAAAGCAATAATCATTTATAAACAAGGCTGCAGAACTGGGACTAAGTATCGGTCCTGGACTTTGAGCTCCTCCGCAGGTCAAAATTTAGCCAACCTCTGGTGTGGTAAAGAGTTACTAGAACTAAACAGTAGCAGTGAATATCAAGATCGACTTTTCCCAACCATGTCCACTATCAACTTGGAGATAAATCGATATTTATCAGCTGAATAGGAGTGGGGTGCTGATTCCAGCAATGAAGGTGTTGGGAATGATGGCGCTCGGCGCGACGTCCAACATGCAGAAGGTGCATATGATGTCCTGGGTGATGATGAGCTGGATAGGTATCTTGATGGTGTATCTGGAAATGACAGAGGACAAAAACACCAGAGCCAGGCACAAGATCCTGCCTCACCTGCCTCACCTGACTCATTCTTCCTCATCCCACTCACATGAGTGAATAAATAGATTATCAGTGCTCCACTACAGAAGATCATCAGACTAACCACACAAGCTAATGACAGACATTTCAAAGATATCTTAAATAAGAGCACATTACTGGGAAGCACGTGATTGAGCAATTCCTGCCACTGGTTCCACCGGAGGCTCCGCTGGAGTTTCCCTCCCAGAGTAAATCTATGACACATATAACTGGAGATCAGTCACGTCCAGGAAACAGAACAACTCCCACCGGCAAGGAGAAGCGGCTCTTAAACCAAAGCAAGATGCTGTTGATGTGAGGCAGCACCCTAAAGTAGAAGAAGATGCAGATGAGGGTGATTCTCCACTTTGGGAGCCCTTCACTGAGCTTCCACAGGAAGGTTAGTGCCACCAGTGGGGCAAGTAGCCAAGCTCAGCAGCTGCACCACGGCTGGGTTAATGATTTCAGTACCCAGGTCCCCCATGGAGTTAGCAGTCAGTATCACACCGACAGTCTGGAGGTGCTTTTTGAAGTGAAACTGAATTGCTGGTGACGATGGATAAATTAGCTAAGAATCCTGGCACAGACAGCACAGCAGCAACTATGGGAATAAAACCACCCCTGGCTCCTATGAGGATGCGGTACCAGGAACAGCCTGTATCTGTAAGGGATCTTGCTCTGTGGAGTGTAGCTGCACATAACCTGTCAGGAAAAAACAGTGACCTTCAGAATTTCTGAAAGTACAGTGGAACCTTGGATTACGAGTAACGCAGTTGACGAGTGTTCCGCAAGACGAGCAAAGATTTTTTAAATAAATTTTGACTTGGAAACCGAGTCCTGGTTTACGAGCGCAAAGTACAGTAAAACCTTGGATTGCAACTAACTTGCTCTGCAAGTGTTTTGCAAGATGAGCACATTTTTAAAAACAAATTTTAACTTGATAAACGAGCAAGATCTTGCAATATGAGTATTACGTATGTCTGTTGAGCGTCACGAGATCACAACTGAGCTGATGGTTCTTCTCTCTCTGTTTTGGTATGGGATTGTGGGTAATTGTCTCCCATGTCTCAGTCGGCGTGCCTCACTCATATGGTCAAAATTTAGTAGAAAAGCAACACCCGAATCGTAGCAGTGCCAGCGATGAATCTGTTTAACGACAATGCAATGTCCACTGTCATTGGATAGGTTCCTTGTTTAAGTCACACAAAAAGAAAAAGATTCCAGTGAGCCAACAGATAGCAGTGATTCCGTTATTTAAAGTGAAAATCAACAAACTGCCTACAAAATAACCCTTCTTTTCTCCTCTCTCTGGTCTCCCTCACACCATCCATGATTCTTTTCAAAGGTAAAGTTTTACCTTTAGTACATTAATACATTCATTTGATTTACATATATTTTACTTTATATTTTGTATAAATAATTTTTATATGAATATTTTAGGGTTGTGAAACAAATCATCTGAGTTTCCATTATTTCTTATGGGAAAATTTGCTTTGATATACGAGTGTTTGGATTACAAGCACATTTCCAGAACTAATTATGCTCACAAACCAAGGTACCACTGTACAAAGTCATCAGTACATTATTTGCCTTCCACAGCCTGGGTTTAAGAATGTAATTTGTATTTGAATGTTTTAAATTTTATGTGTAATTCAATTTCCTAGTTTCCCTTTTCTGTGAATATATTAGTGATCATAGAATTCTTGGATTGTAAAGCAGACCAGGAAAACCTATACCATCAATATCATGTGTACACTTGAAATAGTTCAAATATGAGTTTTAACCTCCAGTGGTTACTGCTGAGCTTCCCCAAAACCTTATTGGTGAAAGGCCTTACTCAAGAACCATAGAGACAAGGCTCTGGGAAACAGTAATAGACATATTTACATAGTTCATAATTCATATATAGGATTTGGCACTTGTTTTTGTATTAAATAAGCTGACTCCTCCAAATTATATTCATGATTGAAATAATCATGCATGGCTACCCACAATTCCTTGGAAAACTTCAGCTTGCCAAATCAATAATTCAATTATTGGTAGCAGGGTAAGATGACCCAAGCACTTTATCATTTACTGAAGGTATGAAAGGTAAACAGTAGTAACAGTGACCTCCCTCTAAGAGAGAGTTTGTGGTGAGGTATATCACCTGGGACTTATGAGAATGGCTCTAAGAACTCACCGCTTCTGAAAATAGATGAGTTACAGATAATGGAAAATGTTGAACAGTGACTTAGTCCACATGATGTTTGTAAGGCAAGTGAGACTCTGAAGAGGCGTGAGAATTTACTCACAACTCTCTATGCCTATATATAAGTACCTGAGTCTGCTTTGGATTTATTGTTATTGCTGTATAAATTGTATAACTAAGGTCCTATAAGTCAAATTTATATGTCAGCCAAGTCATTAGGCAGAGGGGGCAGTGGTGTGTGTATATCACTGTGTATGTACCTGCCCGTGTTAGTGTACATCTAATTCTGTGTGTATTCTCTTATTTGTGAAGGGTCTCAGAGTGGGGAGGCACACTGCCAGTGAACTGAGTTTTTATTAAATACAATTTAACACATCATTGAGAAGGTAAAAGTTGGTAGATCTGAGCTGATGCGAGAGAAATAATTTCCAGTTCTGATTATGCTTACTTGAAGTTATAATGTGAATCAGAATGTAATTCTCTCATCCATTACAGAAACTGTGAATTGAGAAGCCACTGTAAGGTGCAACCGATTGCATTACGAGGCCTAGACTTTGCATGCGAACATCCTCAGGAATAACACAGGCAGCGGGAGATCAGCTGTGGTTTCTGCAGGTGTCCTCCTGGCTTTACTTCATTTTCATGGAGAATATTTTCAGTTGTTATAGAGCATCGGGAAAGATAATGTCATAGAAATGGTCGCATCCAAATTAGATCTATGTGTTGACTTTTTTATTTACTGGACAACAAGCACCTCGATGGTTTGTGATTTGCTGTTGTTTCCGTGTTTATTAAATGATATGGTTTGACACACTTGGGGGGCGGGAGGGTCAAACATGAGTATGATTCAGCTTTTGTGGCTCTACTCTCCTCTCAGGGCCATATCTTGTCTTCTTAGCAGGCTGCTGTCAAAGCCAGTTTGATGCAAAGTGCATGCATGTACCGTGTGGCTCTGCAGCTCTGGCCTTTGTGCCCTTGATCATAATCTAAATCTTAATACTGTGCTTGGGAATAACCAATATATGCAAGCATGGGAAATAGTACATGAGCCCATGTCTTTAAAATATTGTATAATACATCTCCCATTTGGAATTTATTTTCCTGTACTCTATTAATAGACAAAAACTATGCTTTGTAGTCATTTAGTTTCCATTTACGTATCTAGTCATTTTTTAAAATAAATTTGTATTTTATTTTAATGTGTAGATTGCACAGCTTTGCAATGACGCTTTGCCATAATTACATTGCGACACAAACACATAACAGCCAGATCACCATCATAGCGGGAATGTACATCCATAGTTTCCTTTGTTGTCCGGGTTTTCACTCTCATCAGGTTCCCTAAATACCAGCTACCCAATAATGACGTCGCATTAATCAGCCTTTTCAGAATTTCATAGACGGCGGCTGCAGGCTCTGTTTTCAGCTGCCCTCTGTCATGCAGTTTCAAATTTGGGTGGATTTCGGGGGAAGATTTTCAGGTGTAGATTTTCATCCATATGTTTTTGTGAAGTGATACTAAGATCCATCAAAGATCAGAGTAAACAGACCAATACCTTTAATAATTATTCTATTCACAAGGTTAAGCCTCATTGGCTGATCCTTCTCTTTGCTGTCACAAAGCAGTACTGATAGTAACTCATAATTTGATCACTTCCAGTTTGTCGCCTCTACAAAGTGCCAGAAAAAAAAGACCCAAGTGTTTTTCATCTGCCGTTTCCTTCATTTCCTGTCATACAGCACTACTGCTTCATTTTGGGACAGTCTCTCTGAAAATGGAATCAATATAGATATTCATCCATATGAAGTTTTTATTAAGTAGTAATGTGATCTATGAAATAGTTTTCGACTTACCACATTCACAAGGTCAAATGCCATCTGCTTTCCTCCTTCTCTTTGCTGCCACTAAGTGGCGTTCCTTTAGTTTCTAGGGGATAAGTCGGAAAATTTAATCAGGTCTAGATCACTCCTACATTCTCTCTGCAAAACCTAAAAAAGATTCAACAAATGTTCTCTGATTTATGGTCTTAACAAAGTGTCTGCAGCGGACCAGTCCAAAAACAAATGACTTTCCTGTTAGGGAAGTACAACAATGTCGCAGTTGCTTGGAAGACAGCAAGAACTTTGGTGACATCTGGTGGTGACTACGCCAGAACTGTAGGACAGTACTTTGAATTGCTATTGAATAGGACAGCTATCGACAGTTTGTACGATGGCATTGGTGGAAATGGTGGAGTGGCAAGTAGGCCTTTTCTTTTTACAAAGTAATAATTCACAATATTTTAAAACATTACGTATTCTTCCCCCCGCGGCCCTGTTTGATAAAGTGGTTTAGATAATGGATGGATGCATTCTCCCTTATACTATTACTAACGTAAAGATGTTGCCATTGAGACACCAAAGTTAACCAAATCAAAACCTATTTTCTAAATCGGAGGTCTCTCGTTTGAAAAAGCACAAATTATTATTTATGCTATCGTAATAATTAGACTTTTCGACGTACAATATACCATATCCTATGAACAACTAGCTTAAGGTTGCCTGTGTGACCAAAAGGTTTGATTACTTAGTTAGTTCGTTAGTTGTGAATTATTCGGGATTGTTCGAAGTAAATATAAACACCCCTCTGCATCACGTGTAGATTACTATTCACAAAAATAACCCTGCAGAACATTTATTCAATACTTAATCAAATGCACTATTGAAGAGAAAAAAACGTCCGATTTTTGTGTATTTACAATTAAATCGAACATTTTGAGTGGATTGCACAGAATCTGGATTTTTTTCCCAGACGAAAACCTTTTGTTTCTTCTAAACTACCTAACCCAGCTTTATCCACGTCATTTGGAGCACTTTGTAGCGTCGTTGCGCGATCATTACGTACGCTTTATGTACGCTATCGTCACGATTGGCAGATTCGCCTATAAACCATCCGTGTATTTCGCTTCATAAGAAATTGGTATCCTTATAACAATAGTGCCACGTACCGAATACATTTATGAACACAACACAATGTCATTTTAACGGTGATATATGTTAGATCCTGCATCAAAAATTAGTTTTTAAAGTAAGGTGTAGAGTTTAGAAAGGAAAGTCAGTCGTCGGGATGTGAAGAATCTGCTGCAGCGAAACGCCAGCAGTAAATCGCAGTGACTGATGGAGAACAGGCGAGGCTCGCAGGTTAGTGCGCGATGGCCGCTCGTACTATTTTATTATATTTTTGTCGCGAATTGCTATTGCACGGCAGTTTTGGAGCAAGGTTGTTTTAACGGAATATTTCCGCCACCGAAATGTCCCGCTTCACGGTGTAAGGCTGTCCATTTTGGTTTAGCGTAGCCCTGTGTTTTGTCCGTACGTTTAAGGCCTCCGGCGAAGCGGCGGGCTCGGAGTTTCGGGCGATGCGGCCGGCGAAGCGCTCGGGGGGCGGCGCGAGATCGCCGGCTGCCCACCTTTGATTGGAGCTGAACCGCGTACCTCGTTAGGACTGTCTTTGCTGCAGTTGGCCCGTTGCGTCACCTTCTGGCTCCCCGAAACGGTGGCCAAGCTACAGTAGACTCGCTTTCACTGGCAGCATGGCTGCGATTTTTGCAGTTGAGCGGGACCGTAGGGTTACCGCCTCGGATGCGGTCTGTGCTGTGCATCTCTGCCGATTCCGACATGGTTACGCGATGGTGCGTTGACGCAAATAAAACGGAAAAGTCACGGAGCGAAGTGCAATTTGTCCGCGGCCCATCGCGCGTCCGGCCGGTCGCTTTGTTAGACGCCCCACTCGTCGTTAATCGGACGCCCGATTACCGAGAGGCTCCGCGCCGAGTGCTGCGAGCGACCCTGTGACCGGCAGTCTGTCAGTCGGACCTCGGGTACAAGTGGGGAACAACTGAATGAGTTTAAACTTCTAAAGACAGGCTGTTGATAAGGCCGAGCGGGTGTTTTGTCCTTTTCGTACTAGCCCACCTCCGAGAATCGAAAGGTGCCGCAGTCGCTTTTAAAACCTGCCCTTCGTCGGACGTCAGTTTGGGAGCCGCTTCGGGTGCGCGTGGAGGTAAATGCTATGTTGTTCCTGCCCCTTTCCCAGTGACAACATGGATCCTGACAGTGGGGTGGAAGCGCAGCGAGCTGTCAGCCTGCAGTGGAAAAGCTACAAGCTGATCCAGGATCCAGCCATCCGCAGGGTCGCACAGAAAGTCTACCGCTACGATGGGGTGCACTTCAGCGTGCCGGTCAGTGGGTCCCCTGCAGGTCGCCAGACCTCCTTCCCTGTGATACAGAGCCATACGTACACGGCCTGTTTATCGTGGTTCTCATGCATATGTTAATTTGTTTGTTCTCGGCGCTTTATAGCATTTAAACTAGGATTCAGTTTTATATGCTTTTGATGCAACATTCGTTTACAGCAGTAATTTCAGGTCTAAGAAATATTAAGCAATATAATGGCTTAGATGATTATTAATAAACTCATCAATGCTGGGAAAGTTTTTGTTGTTTTTCTTTTGGGAGTGAGTTAAAAGCTATGTCATGTCTGTTTGTGTTTGGGACATTGTCAGTGCAAAGAGGAACTGATCTGACAGCCCTGCTTACCTGGACTTGGCCAGCTGCAGTATTCTTTTTGTTACTGTAGGCAGTGGACATCAATATACCTTAGGATGGGGTAATAAACATATGCAGATCTGTGGACAAGCATTGAGAATATTGAACAGTGGCTGTCACTACTGAACAAAATGCTTAAATTTGTCCTCTATAATTTGTAAGTGCTGGTCTTGCTGTTTTGTCACCTACCTGTGTGCATGAGATATCTTTTTGAAGATAGGCTGATACACTATCTGTTAAGTTCATGTTGTGTTTTTCTCCCTCGAGGGGGGCATGGAGTTGAGTTTGCATGTTCTGCATGTGGCTGACATGTCTGCCTGTCTCAGGACTCGGGGTTCACCCCAGTGGGGGATCTGCGAGATCCCCGGCCTCGCAGGATCTGGTCCAAACGTGCAGAGCTGTCCCTACCGGTGCCCAGATTTAAGGTCTGTGTCCTGGCCCCAGCTTGCACCCCCCCCCTTCTTGCCAAATGTGCCCAAAGTAAAGGCCTCGCATATATAACGAAACACCCTGTCTTACTAAACAGCTGGACGAGTTCTACGTAGGTCCGATCCCCCTGAAGGAAGTGACCTTCGCGCACCTGAATGACAACATCCGGGAGCCTTTCTTGGCGGAGATGTGCGCCAAATTTGGTGAGGTGGAGGAGATGGAGATTCTGTTCCACCCAAAGACACGGAAGCACTTGGGCCTGGCCCGCGTCCTTTTCACCAGCACCAGGGGTGCCAAGGATACCGTCAAGCACCTGCACAACACTTCTGTGATGGGCAACATCGTCCACGCTCAGCTGGACATCCGAGGTGCTCCTCCATCAGCCTCACTCCCGGTTTCTGTCTATCCTCCATACGCATGTGCTTCTGTTATGTCGTTTACGTGACATTATTCCTTTGTGCTGTTCTACAGGTCATGTAGATCCAGGCAACTGTGCAGTTAATTTCTGGTCAACATCCTTTAAAATTTTTCTGTTTTTTTTTTTTTTACATAACTGACCTGAAGTATCACCACAGATTTTTTTTATATTATTATTGTTTAAGGTCAATGTTTTGGGACATTTTGGAGACTTTGGGTCAGAGCTGAGCGATTGGTGAGCCCATATGGGGTTTAACTTTGGCTAAGGCAGGTCAGTTAAAATCAAGAAGGTGCTGTTGAGTGACTCAACTTTAAGCCATAAGCACCTTTTTGCTGGTGGGAGTGGCAGTGGAGCAGTTGTTTTTATCGCGTTTCCACTGCAGCCTGGTGCTTTAAAGTTTTTCTAAAATTTACTTTGAGTGGATTAGGAATCTGGGTCAAGGTTTGGAATGTCATGGGTTTGAATCTCGTGGCAGGAGGCAGAGTAATGATATCACTGTTGGGCCATTGAACGAGGCCCTTCACCCCAGCTGCTGCAGGGACCCTGGATACTGGCTGACCCTGTGCTCAGAGCCTAAGCTTTCCTCATATGTACATCCCTTTGGACAAGCATCTGCTCAATAAGCAAATGCAAGTGTTTGAACTTGGAAACCCGGTTGTGAAGCAGTGAATGTTACTGACATGCAGATTTGCTTGGTGTTTTCTAAGCACAGAAAGCTGTTGATATTTCTATTTTATTTTTTTCTCCGGTGCGGGCACGGACATATTGTACACCTGAGCTCTGACTGAGCTGACCTCGCGTTGTGTGGGATGTGTTAATGCTGTGTTAATGCTATTCTGTGTTCCTCCCCTGACCTTTCTCCATGCTCTCCTCTTTCTCCATGCTCAGGCCAGCAGAGGATGAAGTATTACGACCTGATAGTGAATGGTACCTACACCCCCCAGACCGTCCCCACTGGAGGGAAGGCCCTCTCTGAGAAGTGCCCGCCTTCTGCGCCCACCAACCCCGACACGGTAAGGGAGAAGGCACCCCCCCCATGGTTATTCACGGCTTTCTCAGTCTTCCTGACGTCGCTCATCCCATGCTCTTCCACTCCACAGTCTTCTGACGTGCGGCGGAGGCTCTCCGTCGACTTCATGGGCTCAAGTGTGCCCCCCCTTACCCCAGGCAGCACTACCCCTTGCTCTGTCGATACAGGCTTCAGTGAGCCGCGGCTGGACACTCCTCCTTCCTCCCTGGGAGGGCCCTTCACCCCGGGTTCCTCTGCGTCGTCCCAGGGCGGGGGCACACCCTACACTCCTCGCTCTGGGACTCCCTTCTCCCAGGACTCGGCATTCAGCAGCAGGTCTGCTTGAGACAAAGCTGGTGTCATGCATTCGAAGTGCTTAAGCTGCTAGATTCCTTACACAGGTTATTGACAGTTGTATTTAATCTGGACAGCGCCATCTACTGGCAGTCCTGCTACTGCTCTTAGCCGATGTATCCATATTGTTAAAGTGGTTGATGTTGAGTGTGTAACCCCCAGTCTAAGGGACCTGTCTCTGTCTTGTAGGCATGGGAATCTGGGTTACGGAGGAGCTGGCAGCGCTATGAGCAGTAGTTACCCTTCTCAGGACATGTTGCCCTCTTCCTCCTGCTCCTCCTCTGCTGTCTCCTCGTCTTCTTCCATTGGGGGATACAAGACCTCCCGCTACCTTGATGAAATGCATGCACCTCCCCAGGAAGGGCCCCCCTTTCACTGGGGTCGCCCCCCTTACCCCCCGCCTGTCTCATACCGCCCCAGTGAGCCCCCTTCTTACCCCGCCTATCACAATGCAGGGGGCAGCGGGCAGCATTTGCACCTCCACCCCCCGCTTCCGCCTCCTCCTCCCACGTCCCAATACGAGCCCCCCATGGTGTTGGAGAGGGACAGGGAGCGAGAGAGGGACCGGGACAGAGACAGAGACTCCGTGGGCCGGTATTCGGCCGGGGTAGGCTCCCGACGCTCCTCTTACCACCATCAGCCGCCGGAGGCTGGTGTGCCCTCTAAGTCGTCGTCCTATCATTCCCATCACCATCACCATCACCATTCGGAGCGTCGGGACGAAAGGGGCTACCGCAGCGGGAGCAGTGGAGGCAGCTCCAGCTCGCGGTCCGGAGAACATGGCCACCAGAGACACCGGAATCACCACCATTCACACAACCACCACGGCGGGGGCAGTCGGCGCAGGGGCAGCCGGGACAGGGAGCGGGATCGAGACAGGGAGCGGGATCGGGAGCGGGACAGGGAGCGCGAGAGGGATGGCGAGTTCCCCAGCAGCTCGGACTTGCGCTATGCCCCCGGGGGCTCCGGCCCCGGCCGTCCAGCCACTCCCATGTCCTCCAACAGCCTGTCCCCGCTCCCCTCTTCTTTCCCCTTCACGTCAAAAGACACGCCGCTTCCCGAGCAGGAACCCAGCTCAGCGTACCGCCCACCAGGGAAGGAGCGCGGAGCAGCCGCTGATAAGGACTACCGCCATCAGACCCCCGTCGCACCGCCGCCTCCCCCGCCACCACCCCCATTGCCCCCAGCATCAGTCATTGCAGCAGCAGTCGCGGAGAGCTACGGCCCTACAGGCTATGATCAGGAAAGCCCCCCACCTGAGGAGCAGTGGGCCAAGCTAAAGCGTCGGCCCAGCACGCCGCCATTGCCTCCTCAGACATCCCTCTCCTCCAAGCCTGTCCCGTCCTCTCCTGCCCATCCCTCCATCACCTCCTCCTCCTCGCCATCCTCTACCTCCATTCCCCTCCACGGCCCACCACTGTCTCCCCCCAGTCCCGCCCCTGACCGCAATTCGTCATCCCCGGAGCCAGACTCCACCAACGAGAGCCTACCCTTTGTCTATCATAGCAGCAGCCTGGACTCCCGAATCGAGATGCTCCTGAAAGAGCAGAAAGCCAAGTTCTCGTTCCTGGCGTCAGATGATGAGGACGAGGAAAAGAGGGACGAGAAGCGTGCCGACGGGGATGAAGCCCATGCCAGGGGAGTCCCCGTGGATGGTTCTGGCGAGGGGGTCTGTGAGGGGGAGGTGAAAGAGGGCGGCGGGGAGGAACGAGACCGGCGCAGGAGGCGCGATGGGAACAGAGGGCCAGGCGAAGCAGATGGTGGCCGTGCACGCCGTAAGGCAGAGCGAGAGCGAGAGCGTGAAGGGCGCCGCCGGAGGGCGAGGAAGGAGGGTGGAGGTGAAGGCAGGAGGAGCCCGGCAGTGGCCACCGCCCCCTCTTCCACCTCCTCAGCCCACTCGCCTCCCCCAGAGGCTGCCTCAAGTCAGCCGGGCCAAGACCAAGATGAGGACCCCAGCTCCGGGTCAGCTGACCCTCGCAAGAGACATGGAGCACACACGCCCCCCACTCTCAACGGACAGGGTCAGGTAAGAAATAACCATGCCATGCTTGCAGGTGTTGTGCATTAGTGGTGTCTGGGGATATGGACCCATGAAGAGCCCTTTTCTTTGCTGGGGCTGTCTTTGGATAGACCTTAGAAATAGTGTCACATTGACATTAATGTTAAAATGACATTGAAGGAACATTTTTTGCGCCCTCTAGTGGCATAGAATAGCGGCATCTCTGCCCAGTGCCTTGCTAAAGCAGTGTGCCATTTGGTGCCTCCTCTCCCCAGGCTTCTCCCCGCTCCTCTGGTGAGGACATGGAGATTTCGGATGAAGATGAAAATCCAGCGCCGGCTGGTGCTTCTCACCACGCTGCCCTTCCCTCCTCATCGTCCTCACCCACCCCCTCATCCCAGTCTGCCCCACCCTCCCAGACCCCCGACCCCTCGTCTTCTCCCCCTCCCCTCTCTGAGTCCACTCAGCACTTTGGCAACGTCCTGCCCCCACCCCTGCCCCCATATCCCCCCCCCCCCCCCCCCCCCCCCCCCCCCCCGCTCCCCCCCCCCCCCCCCCCCCCCCCCCCCCCCCCCCCCCCCCC
>JAABNY020000045.1:7647281-7662832 GCA_015164015.2 Brevimyrus niger | reverse complement strand
GCCTGGGTAGCTGAGGATGTTCTAGATCCGATCACATTGCCCCCGTCCCCCCGCAGCGCTGCATCGCTGTCAGGCGACCTCATGCGAAGAGAAAATGTAGTTCATTCCAACCTGAGGCTGGCTGTTCCCTGTCCATTTGGACATAACCAGGCCCACATTTCTGGCCAATTTCATCTGGGCCTAATCGTGCAATTTTTTTTATAGTTCTTTCTAACCCTTTATTCACTTTTTTTTTTTGTGAGTTGGAATAAGGGGGGGTGTGGAGGGGTGGGTCCTGCCCTGAGGTCCCCTTTAGTTTTCCACCCACATAGAGCAGGATACTCCGGGTTTCCCAGACCTCGTGTCTGAACAGTTTCTTCTCCTGTATGGTAGGGCAGAAATCGCTCCTGTTAGAATGTTTAAAAAAGACTAGCCCGTTCATTTTAACGTGTTTTATCAAAGTTTTATTTTAGTATCCTTAGTCCGCCATGTAAACGACTAACCCCCCACCCCCCCGGGCATGGTAGAGCCTGGAGTTAGTGTGTCATAGATGTGGCAGCAGTCTAGCCGCAAAGCGCATTGGTTCCATTCTGCTGCAGTCTGGCTTCGGATCGGCTCCACTGTGTGACTCATCTACAACCAGGGTGGTCTGTAGCTCTCAAGACATGTCAGTATTCAACCTTTGAACTTTTATCCTCCTTTTTGTTTCTCTAGGAATATGTTAAATGTTGGAATTCCCCTTTAGGCTGCCTCTTCCCCTCCACTAAGCGATCCGCCTCACTGGTATCCCTACTTCTGAGTTTATCCTGTAAGCGCCAGCCCTCTCCCGCTTTCATGCGACTCCGCCTAGTCTGGGGATGGAGCGGGACACGCCTCTGCTCACAGGAAGCTAGCCACACATTTTCCAGGGCCACGCACCTCGTAACACGGTGTCACGTCCCGGAGAGTGTTGTTCGGCCCACTGGTTTATCTTGTTTTAGATTTCCCTTCCCGTAAGAAACTCTCAACACAGAAGTCAAGCCCTTCCGGTCTTCAGTCGGAGAATCTCATCGATCCTTTTCCCACGAAGAAAAAGATCTGTACGATAATTCTCGTTTCATTACACACCAACCTGCATAGTTGTAACAAAAAAAGTGAAAAAAAGCTCAACAAATTAAATGTAAATATTGTAGAGGTGTTTGTTTCTCGTAGAAACACACTGGTATGAGTCTGTAAATATGTTCTTCCTTTCCTACTCCCAGAAAACTGTACATACATTTCCATTCAGTTCTTATTTTTATTGTTGTTTTAATTTGATTTATTATTTTAATATTATTTGCAATATTTCTCTTGTATTAATGCGTTGGACCCTTTATTAATGGTGCATTAAAGTATTTTTTAAAAAAAAAGCAGCTGTCATTCAAGGCTGAAATGGACCATGGCCATCTTAGGAGCGACGTGTCCTTGGTGCCTCTTCCTTGTGGTCCTGCAGTAAACTACAGGTTAGCATGGGAGGGGGAGATGGATGATGCTGACTTGTGTATATTTGGGCCACATTCCAAACCTCATCTTGGTTTGGTTTAGACGGCTGTAAACAAAATGTTTTCTAACTTGAGTGAAAAACTGGCAATGACGTGTCTGTGGTAAGTTATTTAAAAGTCTTAATGTGTTTGAACAGGTGACCGAGTTTCCGCTCATCCTGTTTTGCTCTCTAAAAGCTTTTGGGTTAATCTTAATATAATTGTAAAAACTAGAATTCAGCAGCTACTTTTGGCCCCAAGTTAGTCATTCCTTACTATACTAGATTTGTGCTGCTATTGAATTCAGTTTATTTTTATTTGCCGCCTTTCACAACGGTGACCCCTGGGTGCTTTACATGGGTCTACATTGTGACACATTAAACCATTAAGATGAGAATACAACTTTGAAGTCAATCCTAAACCTAACAGGAAGCCAGTGTAGGGGTTATCTGTTCAAACTTCCTGCTCTTGGTGATGATTCGAGCTGCTGCGTTTTGAGACCTCAACAGATAGTTGACATGAGTGTTTACTTGGTTAAACATTTTAAATGAGTATGAGAAGAGTGATTTGGCGAAGCCCGTCTCTTGGCCGTAGATTGCATCAACTCTGAAACCGACAGATTTGGCTGGGCAACCAGGCAGGACGTGAAGGAGCAGGACGGTGGCGAAGGGGAGGAGGCAGGCGAACCGAACCGCTGTAACGGCAAAGAAGTGGGTTAGACTTATGCTTTATATAGAACCTGGACTGATTGACGTGATTGGACACGTTGGCGTTCAGTAGATCTCCTTGTTTAAACTTGCGGATTCACTTTCATTAATCCTATTAAGATGCATTGGGTTTAAAATGGTAGCCTTGGCTAACTTGATGTGAATCGTCATGGCTGTCTGGAAATGGAAAGTGATGAACCAGCTGCATTCCTGAAACTGCTGAATGTCACGGGACACCAATCAAGACTCAGGCTCCCATCACACTGTATTTAAGCACAGGGTGATTTTTATAATTGCTGATCAGTGCCAGTTGGCAGTAGGTCTTTTATTATTTCAGACAGTCAGCTACTTATATATAAATTGAACTGTCCTTCCTTTTTGTAAGAAATTATGTATTAAGCTAAGCTCGCAAGGACAGGAATGTGCCTCAAACCGCATGAATCTGAGTGTGAACAGTGGGATTGGGTCAAAGATTGCTAATGAAGCACGGCATCCGGGGAGGCTCGGAAAATGAGTAAGCAGAGCATATTCACTACTAAGCTTTTTTTAGACAAAGCACACAAGGATCTTCCATAGACTCCCAGTGAATCATGGCATATATGGGCTGTATTTATACTGGTTTCAAAGACAAAATTTATGTAAATGTTTAATTATGAATTATGACTATAGTTCAGTCTCAGCCCTATAACACAAACTTCAGAGGTCAGGGAGCAGCCTCAAGGGCCAGAGAGAATAATGCAGAAGAAACGTTGCTATGTAAGGAATAAGATTTCCCAACAACAGCATATATTGGACACATTCATTCCAGCTCTCTCTCTCTCTCTCTCTCTCTCCCTCCCTCCTTGCGTCTCCCCATCCATTCTCAACTCTCTTGCATTTTTCACGCTGCCTTTCACATTTGCACCGCTCACAGTGTTGTTACTGTTTTTGTCTTATTCTTTTTTTGGTATTTTATATTTAGTGTATTTTTATTGCACTCTATAATTTAGATATACATGCTGTGTAATATATAATATATTCCACATTTATATAGCACAGCTGGTGAATCTGCCAGTACATTGTGTGTTGTACAAGTTTGACTGCATGTGACAAACTTTGAACTTGAACCTTGAAGGCAACTGAAACAATCAGTGCTGTGGTTCAATTAGTAAGACAGATCACACTTTTAACCACAAAATACAATGAATTGACAATTTTTGCAGTTTTATTAGGGTTAGGGCCCACGCCCGTGTAGCTATCAGGTAATCGCTTGTGATGCAGACTTGGTTCATTACAGCCTAGTGTCATATCACGATTGGCCAATTACGATAGCTGAGTCTAATAAAGTTGCCTGGAAGGGAGGGAGGGAGAGAAGAAGGAAGGGGTGACTGTACCAGTTCCTAGGCACAGATGTTGGTCGTACAGATGAAAGTAGCTGTTTGTTAGCATTACTGCTTCTCCGTCACGCACAATCATTCAAATGTTTAATCCAGAAGGAACCATAGGATGAGCAAAGCTGGCAAAAGCAGGAAGGAAACTGTATAACGCAGCTTTTATTAGGAGTGACTGAAATGTGGCAGAGCGCAGCAGATGATTTTGCACGTAAGCACAGAACCTACAATGACTCCCTGGCAAGATGTGATGTAAACAAGGAAACAGGATGTGTGGATAATATAAATTTTGCAACTTCTGTTCTCTACCATATAACAGAATTATAATTTTGTATAACTAGCCTAATGGTTAAATTGTAAACTAGTGAGAAGTATCATATTCAAAACAAGACTAGTACTTCTAGGAGAAAAGCGTTAACGGTATACATATATGACAGTGTCTCCCAACTCAGTCCTCAGATACCCATAGACAGTAAACAATTTGGCTCCTTCCCAGCTCCCTGCCAGACAGCCCAGTCCAAAACTTGGACTGCCCGTGGATCCCCGAGGACCGCATTGGGGAACACTGACATATGATATTAGTGTCATATTAGTATGAATGTATGTATGTAAACATGAGACAGTCGGCCTGTAAGGAGAGACTGTGGGTATTTTTAGTCTGAGCTGAGACACGCCGAGCAGCAGAGTATGAAGTGTGAAAAGCTGCCTCAGATGCTCTAGTACCTTTCACCCAATAGCAGTAGGATAAAGATATTTTTTGTTGTATAAATAATATGCTGAAGAGCAGGGAGTTTCCAAACTAGATAATAACCGCTGCCCAGAGTACTCTCTCTGACGCCCCCATAGATTGTGGTGAGCACAGGGGGTAGAAGACTTCCACACTGCAGTCACTGCAGGAAGTAGAGAGACTGCTACATCCTCCTGGGTAGGTGGAGGTGTTCAGAGAGAGACACCTATGGCCATCACATTAACCGGGAGGAGTATGCAGCAGCTGTCACTGGCTGCATCAACAAGGCCATAGATGATATGACTGTCTCCAAGATCATCACCCCACAGGTCAACCAGAAACCTTGGATATTGTTGGAGGCGACCACATGGCTTTATGTTCTGGAAACAAGATAGCCCTTAGGACAGCAAAGGAAAATGAATAGCACTTGTTGTGGGACATCCTAACGATCCAGGACTTCAAGACCACAGGCCCATAACGGCGATACCACCTTCTCAGTTAAAAGCGCCGAAAGACATGCCCACGATGACAACGGTAGCCCTTTCAGAGCAACAAGTACCATGACCGCCCACAGCTGATGTGTCAAAATGAAATATAGCAAAAGCTGCAGGCAGTGTATGTATAACACTCCAGTGGTAAACAGGAATCTCCTTGTGGCTGGATTTACATTTACTGGACACGCTTATTCAGAGCAACTTATTTTTCTTGCTTAAGGACCCAATGATGATGGAGGCAGAGGTGGGACTTGGACCTATAATCTCTTGGCCCAAAGGCAAGCATCCTAACCACTAGACCACCAATACCCAGTGGACTTGAAGTGAGTCTGGCCCAGTTTGGCCTGTTGGCAGTTGAGGGCCTGCGCACGGCACCCAACTTGTCCTCCCATCCGCTGGGAATGTCCAGGTGCTGGTAACATCTGGGGAGAACATCATCTACTTGAATTGTAGCCTTACTCCTTATGAATTCTCTAATGTTAATACACTGTTAGGTGTTTCTGTAATCTTGAGTACTATCAGTGTGTATATGTATTTATAATGAATGCTAGCGTGTCATCCTTAAATGGAGGCTTGTCCAGGATCCTTTGAAATCATCCAGCAATAGATGGTCTTGGATTCTATGCAGTCGGATTTTAAGGGATAATGCAGTTTAGTGTGGAGTCATTCTTGGCCAATCCTAGCTATCAATTGCTTACAAAATTGAGGAAATTCCAGTTGTTAATACTGGCTATGCATTTAAATATTCCATTGACACAGCAGGATCTTAATGCGTTTATTAAATCTCTGGTTGCTGATAGAATAATGACCTACTTGGAGGAAGGAAAACTTGCAGACATGGAGGCGGCTGATCCTGAGAGAGTGGAGCCTGTTGAAGGGACCCAGGCTGAATGTAGAGCAAGGCTACCCTGTTTCTGTCCAACTGTGACATGCCCCACCCCCAAGCACTGAGTCAGAGTGGTCAAGCAGATTAATGAAAAGAAGGCGATATTGGAGGCGGCATGCGGCAAGAGACAGCAATCTAGGAAGTGGGAGAACGCTGTTCTTTTCTTAGCTGATAGTCCATTCATAAATAACCCATATATGACAGAGAGTATTTATGTTTGTATCCAAATGCTAAGGCCTGCTTCCCATAGGAAGGGTATGGCAGAATGGTATGTTTTTATTTATGTTGCTAAGGCACCAACGTACTGATTGGCTGCAGTCATACGAGTCAAACGAGGATCACATTGGAGAACAAAAAAAAACAGGAAAAAGGCAAGAGGCTCCGGAAGTCTCCGCCAGACCGACAGCAGTTCCCGAACACCTGCGAATGACGTTCAAGTTCCCGTTACCACTCCCATTCATAAACCTAAGCATGACTAGACCGAGACTTGCATTTCGCTTTAATGCACAGTATGCAGTCCAGCCGCATTGCAGACGACAGAAATCCGCAACAGGAAAACTATACAAGATTAATTAAGGGTACATTAATATATGGTAGTGATAAATACATATAATCAAAAGTCGGAAATTACTTGTATTACTGACGTGCAGGGGGCGACTATCGGGGGAGGGACAATGGGAGGGGCTATGTCGACCTGCTGTCATCTCCTAATCCTAACCCTCACTCTCGTTATAAATTCGTTTGTAGCGCTTTGAACATACTT
This sequence comes from Brevimyrus niger, assembly GCA_015164015.2. NCBI lineage: Eukaryota > Metazoa > Chordata > Actinopteri > Osteoglossiformes > Mormyridae > Brevimyrus > Brevimyrus niger. The sequence goes on along the minus strand of JAABNY020000045.1, from coordinate 7,656,407 downwards.
AGGAGTATCAAGACGTAGGTAGCCTATATCATTTGCTGTCGGTTTCCTCCTCAGGGCTACGGCTCTTCGTGCCACCAGTATCTGCGGCGTAAAGAGAAGCCTGATCTGAAAATAAGCTCAGTGTGAAAACAGATCGGGATCAGGGACATCTGATACGCAACCTTAAAAAACATGGGAGACAAGCGAGGTCTGATATACTTAATTACCGGAGGCTGTGGCTTTTTGGGGCAGCATCTGCTCAGAGTCCTGCTGGATTATGAAGAGAGATTGACAGAGATCCGCCTGTTTGACAAACAGACCAACCCCGACCTTGCAGCGCACAGCACAGGTGAATACTGTTTTTTAAGTTTACTTTGTAATACCGATTGCTGGAATAAGAGAGGAGTTTGCCGAGGTAAGATTGTATTTTGCTAATTCGTGTTTATGTCTTCAACTGTGTAATGTCATTAAATATGTATAGACCTTGAGACCTTAATCTCTAAGTGCCCCGTTATCTGCGATCAGTGAAATTATTTCAATTATTTCAAGCGGTTATTTCTTGCGCTGTTTTGGGAGTTAGCAAGATGGTGTCAAACGTTTAAAGGGTGGTTAGGGCGAGGAATTAAAGTACTACGGATGAGCTGGAATTTGTAGGCGTATAAATAAACGCAAACTCCCAAATATATGGGGTGGAGATTGGGAAGAATAAATGTTCAGTGTTTTAAATGGTCGTGAAACTACCATAATTACATGGCAGGATAATGGATACCGCTATAGACTTATAATGTCACCACGTAACTAGCCTATAATCCCCGTATGAGTGTTACCGGATTCGCAATGAGAACAGTTGCGTAAATTTATTCCAAAATATTACTCAAATACAGTAAATGTTGTCACCCTCAGCTTAATATTCGGATGGAAAAATATCGCATGGCAATGCCCAAGACTCACCATTGCATATTTACTTATAATAATAATTTACTTGCATATTTACTTACTATTTGCTTATACCTCTGTCTCTCTATCTTAAGGTCTTTCAAACTAGGTCTAGTATTTCTTAACATTAAATACAGGAGAGAGAGACAGACATAGCAATGCGTATTGCATATTAACTTGTAGTGTATAATTTTAAACCTGTACTTTATACTGTGCCACTCATTGGCCAGCTGTGAGCGTGTCCGTTAATGGAAAAAGGGTGCAGCAAGCTGTCCTAGCATCCTAACTTCTGCCCATCCGGCTGGGTGTGAAGCTGGCACTGATGGCCAGGAGTGTGCCACATGGGCAGCAGGTATGGGAAGGTCTTTGTTTGGTGTGACAATGTGCTGCGGGCTGTCGTCTCCATGTGGATTGTCCTTTCCTGAACCCCAACCTTGGGTTTTGCCGCCAGAGCAGCTGCTGGCAGTTGAGCTGCATCCTTCCTTTTGCAGCTCATCCCGTGGTAGCCCCCCCCCCCCCCCCCCCCCCCACGGTGTCACTTTGGACGTGCTGTTTCTGATCCTGTTCCACTGGAGCGCAGTGTTCTGCCACGATGCAAACAGAGCAAAGTGCGAAGTTCAACCCTAACATAATACCTGGAACTGTGGCCATTGCCGTCAAGGCCGTTATTCCTGGCCTTTGTATGTCACCGACCGCTGAAGATGAACGGAAACCCAGCCCTGACCACTATCAGCCCCTTTGGGTCCCATAATTTAACTCTGCACAGGTGACAGACATGCAATTTGCACCCCGCCCCAGTTTCCGAGTGGGCCTGCCATATTGCAGCCTGTCCACCATGACGTGATGGATTGAGCTGCACTGTTCCAGGGCCGCTTCCATAAACAGTGTTTTAAGATGACTTTCCCCGCCGTGAAAGACCCACTTATCGCAGCGTGAAGCTGAGTAGCAGTCTGAGATTTGGCCTGTGGGGGGAGGTTCTGTGCCATTGGAAATGTATGGAATAGTGTTATTCCTGTGTATGTAGAAATGAAAGGCGAGTTGAGGCCCTCATGGTTACACTGTGGTGCCCCCTATCAGCCTGTTTATCCTCACTTACCGTAACTGGCAGCGTAGGAGTCAGAGGTAGGTCGGTGATTTCCCCACCCCCCATCAATAGACCCTGATTTTTACGTCATGAAACGGTAAAGCAGTTCATCTTATACCCCTGTAGCAATACTGCCACTTAGTTTCCATCAATGCGAAAAGCTGAATTAAGAAAAAGGAACATTAGGATAAATCTTACAAGGTTGCTCTACATGTTTGTAAATTATGAGAAACAAGTTGCTCTTTTCTGGAAACTGAAACCAGAGTCTGGTTGCCTGTTGGTTCATAGTGTCACGCACAAACGGTCTGCTTCTCTTTTTCGCAGAGCGGGTGAAGGTGCTGGTGATTCAGGGGGACGTCACGGACCCCAGGAGCGTGCTGGAGGCCAGCCGGGGAGCCGACCTGCTCATCCACACAGCCAGCCTGGTGGACGTGTGGCACAGGGTGCCCCAACAGGCCATTTATGCGGTCAATGTCACAGGTGGGTCCCGGTTCTAGGGAAAAACCAATGGGACTCGCTTCACTTTAGCCCCCTTGCATGTTTTCTACAGAGGACTGGTCTCCATAGTCACATGGGTTGGGCTGGTATTTGGGGGAAGAGAATTCATAACAACGAAACAAACAAAAATCTAGTGACACTGGTTTTCCGACCCATGACCTGCTCTGTTTTTCTTGAATTGTCTTGGCTGTTTTTTTGAGACGGGGTGCGCTGTTTACTAGGAAGCTTGCCGGTTTCCTATACAGACGCCCCCCTACCCTTTGGAAACCCAGATGGGTGGCACACCTCTTTGATATAGCCCACATTTTCTTTTGTACCTTAATCTTACCATCCATCCTGAATTCTGGCCCACTCCTGTCTGCCGCTTTGATTTACTGCAGATATGACTTCTCTCTTTCATTTCGGGTAAAATTGATTTGTCGTGCCTGTTAATTCACACACGGATGGGAATCTCGCCAAGATTCCGCCCGTACATTTGCAGTCGGGCTTTCCGTTCCTCCTTTCTCGAAAGCACGCCGCCATCGTGGTCACGTTGCCGCCGCGCACGGGGAGCGACACCTGCGTCCTTCACCTTTGATCGAGTCATTCGTGTCGCACGTGGGTGTCCCCGAGTGGGCGTGCTGCCTTCCCTTTCCTTTCAGAAGGAGGATTGCTGGAAGATGTCATCTAACACTGGCCGTCCTTTCGTTTCGCAGGGACGATCAATGTCATCGATGCCTGCATAGAAAATAAGATCCCATATCTAGTCTACACCAGCAGCATGGAAGTAGTCGGACCCAACATCAAAGGGGACCCTTTCATCCGGTATGCCAGCTCGGAAAACCAGCATCATACTTTCTTTCTAAAATCTGTCATTTGCCATTGTCTTTCTTATTCCTCTACTCCCCCCCCCACCCCCACATCCTCTGAGATGCTCTTGGCTATCAGCAGGAATTCCAGATGGCTGCCACATTGATTTTCCCTCAAGAATGTGTTTTTAAAATTCGCCCGGAGATCTGCTTTGCAGATTTCTCTGATTTATCATAATGGGGCTTCTTGGACGACGTAAGTGCCTGGCGAAAAACAGGCAGAGAATGTTGAGTCCGCTGTGGGCCCAGAGCTGAGAGGCTTTTCTTGGCCTGTGTGGAATGGGGCAGTCGCACGGCTGACGTGCGCAGTACCGCTAAACCTCTCTGTTTTCATAAAAACGATCATTCCACCCACATAAATGTGTCAACAGACATTTGAGCCCATCCTTCATTAGATACCAACCTGTCTTTGACACCTTAACACTGCGCAGCTCTGCACGGATATTTGATGCAGTGTAAATCAACACTGACCAGGGTCACAGCTGTATCCTGATCCCTGCTGCCGAGTTTCAGTAATATGTCACCACATGCCGCTGTAATTGCATCATATCTATGGGTGTTCCTCAAATTCTGGAATGTGGAGCCAGTTCCAGCTAATTTAGAGATCTGGCAAAATGCATGCCCTCCTGGGGCCTGGTTGGCTGGGTCCCATTGCTGTCTATATCATTCATCATGGATGTTTATTGGAACGCTTGCCTCTGAGTTCTTTGCATTTTGTGTCGATTGATTGATTGGGATCAGAACCAGCTCTAGTTTACTCTTGCGCTGTGTTTCGAGTCCTTGTAAAAATCCCTGGGGGTGGTATGTGAGACACAGAGCATTTTGGCAAGCCATCCCTTTTGTCACACAGTGGAGACGAAGACACGGTGTATAACGTGCACCATGAGATGCCGTATCCCAGGAGCAAGGCCAAAGCGGAGAGGCTGGTGCTGGAGGCCAATGGCAAGGAGGTAATGCGACACCATAGGACAAGGTGGAGCGCCATGTGACTCTCAACACCGATGTCATCTGGCGATGTTAGTCCAGTTATTTCCCAGGTCAAGTCACTAGATAATTTCTTTCACATGTTTCCAGAACTTGTCCTTTTAAGAAAAGCTATTCTTATTACCCTGCCACATATCGAAGGGCGTCATCTAGATATATTTTCCTAAATTAGTTCCAACAAGAGATTCTAAGCTTTTCCATTTATCGCAGGAACATTTTTCCAGGTTTCTTTGGTGAGCAATGAGGAAAAATTCTTTTTTTTGTTTTGTTTGTTAGTCCTGCTATGAAAACTGCCTACGGCTAATGCTTGCTTGTTGGCACCGATGTCCTTTATCATGTCAGTAACATTCCTGGCTTGTCACCCATAAAGTTCTGCTAGGTTGCCTGTCTAAAGGCCTTATCGTGCGTTAATTCTGCAATGAGATAGCTGTATCATACTGGTACAGAGGTCATGGCTTATATGACTATGCACTTTAGCAAAATAATGCGGACCCTTCAGAACTCCTTCCCCCATCATCAAGGACAGATTAGAAAATGCCTCAATTTACAGCCATGGCAAAAATTAAGACACATTTTTGTTGTTGTTTCACTCATTTCACAGACATGTATGGGTGTGTCTGTGATTTATTGTGTGTGTTTTTTCAAACCGCAGTCTGGTTTTTTTGTTTCCTATTAATGAAGGGTTTCTTCCTTAATTTATGGGACACCAGTCCTGCTTCTAGGAGTCTGACATGAACTCCCCTAGCAGTGCACTTCACACCGCCCTGTTTCCCCCTTTTTTTTTTTTTTTTTTTTTTGGTCACTTGAGTTCATCCTCCGATTCAGTAGAAACTGTCGGATAAGTTAATGGTCATCCATGGCTGTACATTGGGGGGCGGGGGAGGTACAGAAAAAGATCATAGTCCCTGGCAGTCGTGCTGGTTTACCGTCCCTCAACATGCATGTCCCAGGATGGGGCACAGTGACCATTTCTGGCTCTGTCTCCCGATAACGCAGCTTGCTGGGGGGACTTGTCTGCACACCTGTGCCCTGCGTCCCACTGGCATCTACGGTGAGCATCACCAGCTTATGCGGGAATTCTATGAGAAGGGGGTGCGGGCGGGCGGCTGCATCGTCCGCGGGGTCCCGCCCAACACAGAGCACGGCCGCGTATACGCAGGTAGGTCCCACGGCGATACGTCAAGGCCCTTTGATCCGCCTCCGCCGTGAAAGGAAGAGTTTGAAGGGGCGTGACGTTCACCCCTCCACACCTCGGCGTCAAGCACGATGGAGGTCGCCATTGGTAGGTGTTTCTCACACCGGCTGACTCTATCGTTTCCGTGGATCGTCAGGGAACGTGGCCTGGATGCACCTCCTGGCGGCGCGTGCCCTGCGGGAGCGGCCCCACACGCTGGGAGGAGAGGTATACTACTGCTACGACGACTCGCCCTATAAGAGCTACGAAGACTTCAACATGCAGTTCCTCTCGTACTTCAACTTCCGCGAGCTGACCGTGCCGCTCTGGATCCTGAAGCTGATGGCCCACGTCAATGACTTCCTGCGCACGGTTCTGAAGCCCGTGTACAACTACACGCCCCTGCTGAACCGCTACACGCTGGCCGTGGCCTGCACGTCCTTCACGGTGCGCTCTGACAAGGCCCGGCGCCACTTCCAGTACAAGCCCCTGTATGACTGGGACCAGGCGCGGGAACGCACGCAGAGCTGGGTGAACACATTCCCAGTCCCAGCTAAGAATGCCTAACCATGGAAACACTTGTTTGGCTCCGGGCAAAGAGATGGAGATTCCCTGATTACTGTCAAGTTGAGGCTTGGCATGAAGTGACTGCCCTATTGTTTTCTCATTGTTCCTTGTTCAGGAACAGTGAGATTGTACGTTGTTCCATAGGCATACTAAATGGAAATGTAGCAATAAGCATCTTTCATATTAAGTGCGACGTCCACTACCTTGGAGACCAACTCTCCCTTTAACAACTGAGTCTGGTTTCCCATAAGTATGTCTGTAACTGTAAACCAACATTAGTTGGTTTTGCTGGTGTTTTAATTGACCATTAATAGTCCTAAATATTATTAGCTTTGTACAGCTGTAATCATATTAATCTATATACAGATTTTACATTTAAAGTATTTTTATATAATCCAAAATAACATATTTGTGTATTTATCAAATAGACTTATACAATTGTTATAGTGTAACAATCTATGTCTTTATAATTAATATTTATAATTTAGTACATGAGATGCAGTATTTAATATATTATTAAAAAGATGAAGGAGTAACGCAAAACAGTATTGCAGTTGCCATAGCAATAAGATGTTTTGAAAGCACCATCTGTGTGCATTGCCTTCTAGTAAATTCCATTGTCTGACAGGAACTTGTGGTTATAAGTGAAGCTCATTCCCTTCTTACCAGGATTCCTTGATTTTAAAAATAAATCTCTGAAATGGGACATAAAAGCAGCAGTTTTCCAGAATGTGCTGTTTCCTGGGTGACGATTTTCTAGTTTTTATATACCGGTAGTAATTATACTATACATGCAAGTCCATGCTGTGTGTTGTGGGTGTTGGAAAAGTGCAGGTCCTACAATTGGTTTAAGTTTCTGAAGAGGAAATTCAATTAAATAAATGGTCTTTCCATATGTGTTTGTAACAAGGGGAATAATATTTTCCTGAAGCGAGAGTGAGTGACGCTGAGAGACGGGAGTTCCCGTCTTCCACAGGCTCAGAGAGATCCCCGTGATGTCATTAGTTCAGTGTTTTTCCACAGAGATGAGATCAATATTTACACTGCAGTGAGGTGGTAACGTGGAGAGTATAATTTGTCTGACTCATAAGCTTAAAGAGTGAATTACGCAGTGTTACAAATTTTTTGCAGTGTTTATGGGTTTTACTGCAGGGGTGGGCAATTTTAACCAGAAAGGGTCTTTGTTTATACAGGTTTTTGCTGCAACTCCCTAATTAGATTGGCTAAACAGTCCTCTCACCCATGTCTGTACAGCTGACCTAAAGGGTATCCCAAAAACCTGTATAGGCACTAGCCCTTTGTGAATAAGATTGGTTACCCCTGTTTTACTTATGACTTTTGCCACTTGGTGGTTAGGATTAGAAATGCAGTTTGATATTTTCATTGTAATGCTAAGGATACTACAAATATGGAAGTTACATGGTCACTTCAATGGTAAGAGGGATTTTAATAATTTATTAGAGATGTCAGAGAAACTCCATGATTTTAAAACCAAATGGCTGTCAGTGAACGGGTTTTAAACTAAGAAATAAAGTGTTCTACAAATGGTATTAATCATAATAGCATTAGCCACCATGTCTTGACAGCTTTTCAGTGTGTAGCTTGTAAGTCACTCTGGGTGAACCTCCACATTAGTCCCCCCCCCCCAACAAATACTGTGTGTCTGTTTCCCCCCCCATGACACATGGAACGATACAAATAAATAATGATGATAATGATATTTGGAGTTACCAAGTTGGTAAGTGTGTGGTGTGTGCCTGTTCTCCCTGTGTCATTGTGGGTTTTTTTTTTTGGTTTTTTTTTTTTAGAGTATTCCAGTTTCCCTCCACAGTCTAAAAACATGATGAGGCTAATTGTTACCAAATTGCCTGCAGGTGTGCCTGTGTGAGTGGATGGTGTGTGATTGTGCCCTGTGATAGGTTGGCGCCCCATCCCGGGTCCTTCCCTGCCTTGTGCCCTGTGATGGGTTGGCGCCCCATCCTGGGTTGTTCCCTGCTTTGTGTACATAAGCTCAGGACACCCTACAAACCTGAATAGAACCAGTGGTTACAGAAGGTGACTAACTAACAAGCATACAGTGGTCATACTGTTTCACTACATGCTTAATATCATACATAAGGAGATGAAATAGCTGTATACCATTATCGTTTGTGTGTTTCTCCTCCTCTTCTTTCTTCTTTTTTCTTACCTGGGCACCTAAAGGCTTAGACCAAGGGTGTTGAATTCCAGTCCTGTTCCACCATAAATGATTCAGCTCAAGAGTTGTGTGGTACTTAGCACAAGGAATTGAATCAGGTGTGTTAAACAAAGGGAAAGCCAAAGACGTGCAGGACGTCAGCCCTTCAAGCCTCCTGGCTTAGACCTTTTCTTATCAATTTGTGTTAATTTGACACTCAAGCATCAATACATCACCCATCTCCCAGCACTAACATCCAAGAGTCAAGACTAAACCAGATCACCTTGTTGGTGTGTAGACTGCCATTATATTGTTCTTAATGATTTCACACAAACTGGAAAAATTAAATGTATGTCTGCAAAACTACATATTCACAGCTTTATGAATAAATTGTGGTTTATCATGATTTTATTAATTGCATTACTACTGTACCAAATTAGAAGTGTGCTATTTGATAGATTCTCTAACTGAATCATTTTTCCTAACAGGTAATGCAACTGAATTGTGTTAAAAACTGATGAAAAACCAAGAAAAGGGGCTTTGGTGTGTTTTTGGTTTATCGAGTTGTTTGGAGATGAGGTGCACCAACTTAGCCACTGCATCCTCTGTGCTACGGTCTTGTTTATATACACATCGGAAAGGGTCCTGCTGTATCCATAAAGATCTATTGAGATGTTGAACTATGATCTTTTCTAGTGACTTCCTGATCACAGATGTAAGAGCTATTCGCAGGAAATCATTATATTCTTTCTGACGTTGTTTTTTAGGGAGAGGCCTAATGTAGGCAGTTCAGATCGGTTCAAACTAGGGATGTAAGCAATTAATCGATTATCGATTAATTGTCGATGAGAAATTACTCGATTAAAATTAATTAATTGCA
>JAABNY020000045.1:7587305-7622493 GCA_015164015.2 Brevimyrus niger | reverse complement strand
AAAGTATTTTTACCTTTATCACGCGCCCTTTTGTTAGTGTTGGGCGTGTGGGTTAGGGCCACCCCCCCCCCCCCCCCTCACATTTTCTGTTAATTGGCAGAAAGCAGGAGAAGCATCTACTGCTGCTCATAACCTTGCAGTAAAGTTATATAATACAATCTTTTAAAAATGGGATTCAAAGAAACAGGAGAGGAAACAAAATCGCCATCTCACGAGCCGGTCTAGAAATAGGGGCAGCTTGACTGTCCGATCTCACACCCAGCTACCGACTATTCCACTTTGAAACAGTGCAGCATTTAATGTATCTAGAAATGACTGCTTTGGGTTTTAATATTAAGACATATCTAATATAAATATAAATTCCTCAAGATGAAGGCGCCTTTGGTAATCTGATAATGCACTAAAAATACAAGCGATGTCGCCAGGCTCGATTTGCACGACTTTTCGGGAACTTTAATTCAACAAATGTGTTATTGTCAAACGTCAGTGGAGGTTTTGTGCAGAACTTTTTCATTTTAAATAATTCACATTTACAGTGTGTCTTTGTTTTGTGTATGTAATCGCTCTGTTGTGTTTGTAATTAAATGTGGGCGTTTTTATTGGAAACGAGATTAGAATTGTTTTCATGGTTGCATTATGCGTATATGAACATGCTGTTGCGTCCCAAAATATAACCATTCGCGGTTAATAAACGATTGTTTGTTGTGGAGTGAAGGAATTTAACTCGGTTGCCTCTATCTTCAGGTCATTTCTTTTACTTACTGATCCAACGTTTAATTCGTCCACTGAGTTATTTTTCGGTCATGACTTAGATACCGTAACTTTCGTCCCCCACAGAAGTAATGATGTACAGACGTCAGAAAGAGTCAATATGGGAAATTTAGTAATTGACATTAAGTCTAATATATAAACCTAATGGAAAAAATATATAGAATACGCATAAGAAATATGTATTTTTATATATAACCAATTAGATAATAATTAATTTAAGTTTTTTTTACAATTATTATTATTATTGTTATATCATTTAAAATAGTCTAAAATCATGTTAATTCCCATTCATTTAAAAAAAGAGCATAGGACATGCTAAATTGCTCCGTGCGTGATTGTGCCCTATGCTGTATAGCACTGTTCTATGCAACGGGTAATATCAGTGGGATAAGCAAATACCCAGTATGGCATGTTTGCTGGGTGTGGTTCTATACGCACATAGATTTGTGGATATCTGATACACATTAATATGACACATCAACATCCACCCATCCATCCAAATTACTTTTCCATTATGTCGTAATGGTGAGCTGGAAGCCCTTCCCAGTAAGCACTGGGCATGGGGCAGGTGGCAGCATGTATGAGTAATGTAGTACAGTGTGACCGTTTTCATAAGAAAATGATCGTAATAATAATCACAATATTAATAATAATAGCAGCAGTAATAATGGCACTAATAATGATAGTAACAATAATTGGTATTATCGCAAGTTTTATTGTTAATAATAATAACAATAATATTTTTTTGTATAAGTAGTAATATGAGAATGATTTAATATACTATGGGAACAAGAAGTAGACCATTAAAATATACACCCATTACATGTAACGTAGATACATTTCTCTCCTTTGCCAAGAAGCCATGTGCAGCAGAGACCAGCGTAATGCTCTTATGTAACAGGCGTTCCAGGATGGGGTCACTTCAGCTGGCACCCGCTCCCCTTGGCTGTTTGCTCGCCCTGGCAGCAGCATGGATTCACAGCAGCACTGACATCAGGGGGCTGCCCTGCAGTGAGTCATGGCAGGCGTCCTACAGCCAGTGTGCTCTCCAAGGGCTGTGCTCACTTTCTGCCCAGGAATAGCTTAAAGCCTTTGACCCTGTTACCTAGGCCATGCAGTCCCCCCAAATGGTAACGTCAAAGGGGCCAGCTGGGGGAGGGCTCGTGAATTCATTCATACACAAAAACTCACATAAAGGACACTTTTTACTAGTCACACATTCATCGAAAAGGCTTGTTCACTACACATAGAGCGTACACCCTATTACAATGTCAGTTTGCAACTGTTCTCCTTATATCTCCAGCTTCTTATTTGAAATGGGAAAAGGAAGAACCATCTATCCAGTCACCTGACTCACTCTGTGTGTGATATTCACTGCACAATGTGACTTCTCTAGTAAATCTGCCAAAGACTGCAGTGCATTAAAGTGGAATGCTATTTGGTTTGGTATTGATAGTGTGCCATGACATAACCATGACAGCCTTTGGTAATGGCTAACCACAGTGGCCCATACCACATGACAGAAAATGTGAGATGTGTCCATAAATTTCTGGGATCTGGCAATTTTTTTTTTATATAGTTAGAAACATCTGCCAAGTCTGTTTCTGAAACTGTGTCACTAAGGAGGTTGAATATTGCATTTACTAACATTAACCAATGTCTTAAGTATTTATTTGGCAAGATCATGTGTCAGACAGGTGAGCCGTTAAACAGCAGCCAGCTGTGACACTCTGCGGCTTTCCACTTATGTGCCAAGTGGACTGTGCGTGGCACTCTGGGGACATCAGAGGGTGGTCTGATGGGCAATAATCTTTGATCAGTTGTGTGTTTGGATGGTCCAATATTCCATGGATCAGTGTGATATTTGCTGTTAAGCCAAAAGTCTAAAAATGGTTTGGTTACCCCAAGTAGCATTCGATGCATATAACCCACTAGGAACCCTTTCATCGTATCAGAACCAGTAGAACTGTTTCATAGGATCAAGGGTGACACAGACACACGGTCAACACCTTCCACTATATCCTTTGCCCCACACTCAACACTATGCTTTTGGCTTCGCACATCAGCCTCAACATCAGTATACACCCTTAAATATCCCCTCCCTTTGGCCACAATCATTCCCTCATTGAGACGGTACCCACCTTGCATCTGGCATTACACTGGTGAATTCCTCAAAATACGTACTTCATTGCGGTGTCACATGCACAGATGATGGGAAAAACCTTTCAAAATATGTGAAATTCCAGTTCATGGATGTACCCATTCGACAACATGTGTGTTTGTGTCTTTTATATCCTGTACGTATGTGCAGAACTGTGGACATGTAAGGTTTTCCATGTCCGAATCAGACTTCTGCTATCATCACATTCTTATAACATAACTATTATAAGGCCTTTTCTTTGAAAGATGTCATGAATTTGACTAGCTAATGAAGGACATAAAAAGGTTTCCATCCCTGAGGTTAGCAATATTTATTCTCTCATCACAGGCCAAACGTTTGGTGTTTTGTTTTAAAAAATATGCCCCACAACCTTAACAAAAGACATTTTAATGTGATGTTGTGGGCTGGGTATTTACATAGTTGTTTGAAGGAATGGAGAGAAAGCATGGCAACATGGTAAGATGTTATTTGCTGGTAAGAAGATGCGTAAAAAATTTATGTGGTTTTAGTTGCTGTAGCAAATAAACTGTCTGAGGGAAAATGCCAGAAGTAATACAACAAATTGTGCTAATGTGATACCTGACCCTGGGTGTAAAGAAACCCCACGGACTTCTCTGTGAATGATTTAGGTCATTTGAATATATCATCAAGTGGACTTCATTGGACTGGTAATTCATGTTGCATATGATCTTCTGTAAAACTAGCAGTATCTGGATTTTCTGGGCACTTCACACAGCCAATCATGATCTAACAATCTGAATAAAAGAAGGGTGCCTAACCTAGAATGAGCCTGAATGTAATTTTATTTTGTAAAGAAGGCAAACAAACAGCAGTGAGCTTTCATAATTACCCTCTATATCTGCTGTTTCTGTGTGTATGTTTTCCTGTTTCTTTCAAAAGACTAGAAGAAGAAAAATTATTAGATATTTCAAGATGTTTCAATACAGCCAATTGTACATGAGGTCATTTCATGCTGAACAAATTACGGCTATGTGTCACACCCAGGTAAGGAAGGAAGGGAGAACGTGCACTGGGGGAATGAAAAGAGCTTTACAGCTTTACTGGAAAAAACAAAAGTAGGGAAAACTCAAAAGACCACAAGGGGTCAAAATGGGAACATGTGGACTGGACAAGACTGAAGCACAGGACAAACTCTGAGGCACACGCAGGGAGCAACATCAATGACTGGACTGGGGAGCACATGACTGGGAAGCACTTTATAACACTGCTGATGAGGGAGAAAATGAGAGGCAGCTGGAGGGAACCACACGAGGGCTGAAACCAGATGTAAGTCAAAACAAGCAAGACAATGAGAAGGGCAGGCAGGGCATGACACTATGTAGTTAGGTTGACTGTATATATATATATATATATATATATATATATACTTTGATACTTTGACAGTTGCACTGTGTGTGCTAATTTATAGCTACTAAATATCTTAAGTTATTACAGCACTAGGCTTTTCTATTCAATTATTGCATGGCATATATATATATAGGAAAAGGAAGGAATTTGCGATTAGTGATTACATACAATAATTTATCTATCTGCCTATCCGTCTATCTCCCAGTATATATACATATAAATATAAATATATGTGTGTGCGTGTGTGTGTGCGTGTGTGTGTGTGTGTGTGTGTGTGTGTGTGTGTGTGTGTCAATCTGTCTGTCTATTAGTTAGCCTTAAGGGCTTTTTTTCTTTTATTATACAGTATTTAGTTTGAGTCATTGCCTGCAACATTGTACATATACACCACTTCATGGGCTATACTATACTGGAAAATTAAACCCTCACTAAATGTGGCATTCCCTCAGCTACTGCCATTTGATAACAGTACAAAAAATAGCAGCCTATATATATGCCCTAAATTGTAGTGATGGCCAAATTAAACTCTATGAACCATTTGTGATATTTTTTATTCCACTAGATGGTGCTCACTGTTCAACAAAAGGCTCAATGCATGACTCAAGTTAATATTTTGTGCTTTTGTCTTTAACCCAAGAGTACCACCTAGTGGGGTCAAAAAATATCTCAAATGGTTTAAGGAAGCTTTGTTTGGCCAACATGACTAAAACGGTCATTCATATCTCCTTTGCAACACAGTATAGCATTACAAACCATTCCATTATAGAGTACAAACTTATTTTTTGGTAAAGAGTTGCCTTCATTGGTCAGGAGTCAGTAAGTGTTACCATTCCAAAAAAAATCAAATAGAAAATGGCTGGAAACAACCCAACCAGGGACTGCTCAGCGCTCATCTAGGTGCGCGTGATTCAAGTTCACACTTTTCCGGTGTTGGGTCACAGGGACAGCAGTCTAAGCAGGGATGCCCAGCCCTCTCTTTCACCAGCTACTTCCACTGGGGGAATACAAAGACATTCCCAGACCAGCCAAGAGATATAATCTATCTGGCATGTCCTGGGTCTGTCCCGGAGCTTTGGCCTCCCCCTGGTTGAAGTGCCCAAAACACCTCCCCAGGAAGCCCCCCAGGAGATTTCCTAGATAGATACCCGAACCACCTCAACTGGCTGCTTTTGATGCGGTGGAACAGCGGCTCTACTTTGAGCCCCTCCCGAATGTCACCCTGTCTCTAAGGTTGAGCCCAGACACCATACGAAGGAAACAAATTTTGGCCGCAATCTCATTTTTTCGGTCCTACCCAGAGCTGATGACCATGGGTGAGGGTAGGAACATAGATCAACTGGTAAATCAAGAGCTTCCTGAAGCACCCCTCACAGGACCCCCTGAGAGACACAGTCACATGCCTTTTCCAAGTCCACAAAACACATGTAGACTGCTTTGGCAAACTTCCATGAATCCTCCAGTATCCCTGTGAGGATAAAAAGCTGGTCAGTGTTCCGCAGCCAGGATGGGATCCGCATGGTTTCTCATGGATCCGAGGTTCGACCAATGGACAGCTATAAATCCATGTATTTATATGTTCACTAAAATTAGCTACTCCTAGTAAAGTCTCGTAACCACTACCTGTGATGCTTCCTTGGCAAATGTATTGAGTGCGTTAGTGCAGAAACCATATAACATTGTTGCTATGGCAAAACAAGCACACGCCGTTTCCAAGTTAAAAATGTTTCACCAGTTAATCAGTAACAACGACACTCCTGCATTCAATACCCCTTTCCCCTCCCCACAGTCTCTCTCCCAGATTCCTATACGTGTATATGCTCATTCTGTGGATCATGGATCCCCCAAAATGGGATGTTTTACAACAAAAAAATTGTAAATGGTTTCTGTGTGGAGTTTGCACGCTCTCTCCATGTTCGTGTGGGTTTCCGCAGGGGGGCTCCGGTTTCCTCCCACAGTCCAAAAGTGTGCAGTATAGTTTGATTGGCATGTCTAAGTTGGTCCTGTAAGTGTGTTGGTGGCTGCCAAGGGCTTGTTCCCGCCTGTGTCCCTTGTTCTCAGGATAGGTTCTAGTGACCCCAGTTTTTTTTTATCACGGTTGATGATGGAAAAACCAGACTTTGAGACAGTGCAAGGTGCAATAAGGTTGTCCTGTCTTAATTAGTCAGAGGTGTGTCTTGGGTGTAACATGCAATGAACCAAAAACAATAGTATATCTGTGTCTGTAACAAGCGTTGTGCACCTGCACATTTCTAAAATGTTCCACTTAGATGCCATTTAATAATGGACCACTGACTTCAGACGTGGTTTTTGTTGCTCAAAAGCACAATGACACTGCACTGCCTTAAAAGAGCAAAGGTGACGACAGTGCAAAACCACTGTGCGCTGTGCTTTCCACCGGTGCAAAATAGAGCGCAGGGCTGGGGTGAAGGATTAGGGAAATTGGGGTGTGAGAGCTGAGAATGGTGTAGAGAAAAACAGCAGAGAGGTTTTCGGCAATAACAGAGTGAAGAAACACACAAGGACAAAAGATGGCTGTTGATAGCTACAAATATGGGGAAGGTTGGCTATTCGGGTTTGGATGGAGGAGTAAACATACTCAGCCTCATATATTGACCGTGAGACAGGTCACCTAAATAAGTGCCCCCGTCACATGACTGCATTGCCTAGGAACATTTTACAACATCGTTTAACTCGAATCAGTCATATCCCCCTCCTGAACTTCTCCATCATTCTGCCCTTCTCGCCATGTGGCCATTACAGTTTTTACTTCCTGACCGTAGAGCTCATGTAATGTGCAGAAATCCTCCAGGGGCTCTGGTCCCGAACACGGTGGGGCTGGTCTGCTTCCGGGTGTGACATGGATGGTCTTCTTTGTCCAGAGCTTCGGGGCCCTCCAGCTTGAAGTGGGAAGGGCATGAAGTGACAGGCTCCTGGTATAGCCTCGCCCCACTTTTGCCAGGGGACCCCAGCTTCGCCTGAAGAAGGAGTAGCCTGTGTCCTTGGAACCCAGAGAGCAGGTTAACTCTGATTCCTCTAGATGAGACCCAGTGGAGAGCTGCAGAGACTCAGAGGAGTAGGCTATACCTCCCATATCTGTTTGATGGGGAAGGAGAATAGGAGGAAATGCGATATGTGTTAGGCAGCTAAAACACACACTGAAGCAGAGGGAATGAGCTCATTATAGAAGCTAAGTTCACCCCGTAGATGTCCATTACACTTCCAGAGCCAGAAATATTTTGACACTGGAAACCACCAGTGCCTTTGCCAAAAAGTTTCCAGCCATGTATTTGTGAGAGATGCCAGTTTGCGGTCACTGTGTGTCAGGCGATTGGTGTACGTTCTTACTGCTTCCTCTGTCACCTTCTCGGTGACATACTCACCTTTATACTGCCTCTCCAGGTCCCTCACCAGCATGGACAAGAAGCCGTGGCTGGCTGCCAGCAGCACTTTAACCCAGCTCTGCTGCGTCGGCTCATCTGCAGCGGCCAGCCTATGGCCCCACTGCCCCCGGTCCTCATAAACCACAGAAAAGGCAAACGGCTCCTCCGAGTCGCATAGCTGGACGGAGCAGCCCTCCAGCACTATGACCCCCAGTGGGCTGCTGTCCCCTGGTCGCTCTTGGTAGAAGAGAAGATTCCCCTTCAGTACAAACCAGTGCTTCTGATAGGAGCCAGTCTTCTGTTCCTGGGGAGAAATTTTCAACAATAATTTTAATTCAGTCTTGCGGCCTTGTGTATTGGTTTAATTGCACCCATATAATTCATTCAATAGGTCACTAGTGCAAAGTGTAAGTAACTTGCAATAAGCCAATAACATTTAATACATGTAATATATAGACTGACAGTCTTTCGAAATTGTATTAAAGGTCCCGCTACCTTTCTATAGAGATAGCCGTGTTTGTCGACTGGTGAGCAGCAGCACCAGAAGTGGCGCAGGATGCTTCCATGGATCTTCATCAGAGAACCCCGTCACTAAAAAAGCCTGGATGTGAGTAAAGAGCACCGAAACCGCAACAGGAGTCGCTGCAAACTCGCAGTTCTCTGTTCCGTGTTTCACACGTTAATGATTTATCTGCAAATCAGCAAGGTCTTTGGGGGTATATCCGCTCTACTCCAGCGAAAGATGAAGTGAGGCACACCTCTTTGAATCACTTTCAGTTCGGGGAAACCGTCAGACCTTAAACCTTAAAATCACCAAAAAAATACCAGAGAAAAACTCATAATGGTACAAGGGTTACCTCGTCGAAGATTTTTGTTTGCCCACTTAATCAGAAACTTCTACAGCACACGAATAAGGAAACTTGGTATGATAGATAAGACACTTATCTTTTCAGTGAGCAAAGTTTCAGTTCTGTTTTTTATATATAGGCCTACATTATTATATTTTTTTCTTTTTGTTCACGGTTTGGAATTTGCCCCAAGTCACAGGTGTTGCAAGGTATTTTAAAAGTGTGCCTTTTTTATATAAACATATTTTAATTAACCATACTCCTGTGCATTTAGATTTTCTAAATCTAATTTGAATCAAGCTGAGGCACACTATAGATAGATGTGCTCATGGCATTTATTGACGCACAATCCTTCCATCCATCCATAAATTATTAATTTTCATCCAAGCATCTTCTAACAGGTTTCATTTTCATTGTTGCAGGAAATGCTGGGGCCAGACAGCATACGGTATACAGTTAACTTGTCTTTTTGCCTTTTCAGATGAACTTCACTGCAATTTGGCATTGTGGACATTATTTAACTAACACTAAAGATTATTTGTTATAAATAATGTTATTTATATGGCAGCCTTACATCTTTGGGATAGGTGAGTCCATGCCTGTAATCTGGCCCCAATTAACCACATGGGCATTTGAGCACCATGGGGACACCAAGCAGAACAACCCAATGATCCCACCCCCCCCCAGGCTATTTCCAGAATGTCTTTGAAAAGGTAATGTGGTTTCATATCTAATATTTCATATAACTATATATTGTTCTTTTGATATGGAACTCATTGAAAAGCCTATGTATCAGTTTTCCTATGATAGACGGATTGCTGAATTTCATGAGCCAATGTTAGGGAAATTGGTTCCATATGGTACTCTTGGGGGTTCCATAACTCAAGATGATTCCAAATGTAACCTTTTTTGGGATGCACCTTTAAATACCTATATAGGTTCTTTTGCTAACACATTGAAAAGGTTCTATATAGTACATCTCAATAAACTACATATAAGCGAAATATGATATTTTTATTAATTAAATCAAATTAATTAATTAATTATTTTATACATTCACAGAACACTCAGTGCGCCTTCATAATGCATCCATAAAATATTCTTTTTTATTTTATTTTATTTAACCTTTATTTAAGCAGGTTTATCCCATTGAGATGGCAGGGAGACCTGGCCAAGGTGGCAGCACCACAGTGTCAGTGCAGAGTTTTACATAATATTACAAAAAACATAATCATAAGTTGAACAGAAGTATACCTTAACATCTCAACATACTTTAACAGCATTAATACAATATACTCATATCATTTTGTTGTAAATTTACATTAGAGCTGTTAAGGTATGTTAGGATGTTATCGTATACTTCCATGCCGCTTATGAATGTTCTACAATGCAGAATTTGGGTTAAAGTATTATACTGTAGAACAAAGAAGACAATAGACTAGGACTGAATTTGTGAAGCAAGTTATATTGTGAAAATTAGGCAAGTTGTCAAGAATGTGCTGTTCAGAAGCCAGACTGCTTGGGGGGGGGGAGCTATTGCAGTCGTGCAGACCAGCTCCTGATGCGGCAGGATCTTCTTCTGGATGGAAGAGGGGTAAACAGTTTGTGGGTGGGATGGTACTAGTCAGTCACAATGCTGGTGGCTTTACAGATGTAGCAAAAAGTGTAAGTGTCCTGCAGGCTGGGGAGAGAGCTGCCGATGATTCTCTGAAGGGTTCTGCGGTCGAGGTTTGGCAGTTTCCATACCAGACTGTAATAGAACTGGATAGAATGCTCCTGTAGAAGGTGGTGAGGACGGGTTTGGGGTGGTGTACCTTTTTCAGTCGCCTCAGAAAGCCCAGGTGCTGCTGGGCTCTTTTGATGAGAGAACTGGTGTTGCTGGTCCAGGGGAGGTTGTCTGTTACGTGAACACCAAGGAATTTGGTGCTCTTCACTCTCTCCACTGCAGTGCCATTGATATTCAGCAGAGGATCCTTGAACCAGTGGACCACTGACTTCAGTGCAATTAAGTGTACTGAAGTCTGTAATGGCTTGGATACCTTGCCACATGCATCATGCGTCTTTCGAACAGGGGAAGTGTCTATTTTTCTTCATGTATTCCCTTTTTGCCAGCTTGATGCCCCAGGAGAGGTTAATTCTCGCTGTTTTGAGTGCCACAGTGTCTTTTGATCTGAAAGCAGCATTCTGTGTTTTCAGAAGTCTATGCACTTCTGCTGTAAACCATGGCTTCTGGTTGGGCGCCTAGTGACAGTTTTGCTGACAGTAACATCTGCAATGCATTTGTCAATGTATCCCATCACTGTCTCAGCATGCTCGTTAATGCCCGTGTGCTGACCAGTGGATGCTGCTTCTCTGAAGATGCTCCAGTCCGTGCACTCGAAGCAGTCTTGCAGGGCCTCAGTCGCTCCCTCCAGCCGTGTTCTGAGCTTCTTTGTTAGAGGTGTTGCGCTTTTCAGCAGTGATCTGTATGCTGGAGTGAGCATCACTGTAGTGTGGCCTGAAAGTCCAAGGTGAGGGCGGGGGGGGGCCTCTCTGTGTGCAGCTTTAGTGTTTGTTTAAACCAAGTCCAGTATATTAGCTCATATGGTTGGGAACTCAACATGTTGGTGGAGTTTGGACAAAACAGACTTTAAATTTGCTTTATTAAAGCCCCCGGCGATGATAAAAAAGTCCCTCGGGGTGGAGAGATTGCAGGTCGCTGATGGCGTACAGCCGACGTAGCGCCTCCTTAGCATTAGCATCAGGGGGAATGCACACCGCCACAATAAGAATGACACTGAAACTCCCGTGGCAAATAATAATGCAGTGTCATCCATAAGGACCATCCCATCACCCGCCCTTTACTGCAATTCTCGGAGGAACAGATTCAGGTGTGTGTAGTGCTTCATTCCCTCTGTTAGCAGGACATGGATCACTAGACCTCAGATGGTGTGTCACCTGCTCACAAATTCATCTTACATACGCCTCCTTATCTGCCCACAGAGCCCTCACAGCTGCCCTCCTCAGTTCCTGGTACAAACTGGAGTTGCTACCAAGTCGTGTGCTGTGACTCCTCTGAATACTACCCAGAGTGCCCTGTGAGATGAAACACCTCCTTCTGGGAACATTTGCAACATCAACAGAACCCTCGACAACCTTTAGGGTCTTGTCAAAGAAGGTCTCTAAAGTCATCCCCCATCCCCAAGGTTAAAGTCTAAAGAGCCTCACTTAAAGTCTCCAAGAGTGTTTGCTTGAAAACTGTAATAGTTTACTGTCAGGTTTTTATCAAACAGATTAACATCCACTTTCAGTGAAGGTGTAATAGAAAAAACCTGGACACTATTTTGTATCATGCAGATTTTGTCGTATGTATTGCACGAAACAGTAATTTTATACTGTCCTATAAATTCCTCAAAACATCAAATTTGGCTACTTGAATCCAACAAATCCAGGTCAAACGTGCATCACTACCACAGGAATCAATTTTAAATATGGCTTCCCTGCTCGAGATAAGCAATGGATAGATGGATCATTGGATGGATGGATGGATCTATCACCTTGTTGGCACAGTAGGTGGCGCTATACATCTTTAAGTGAAACGTAAGCACCAAACAGAAGAAGAAGATAGGAAGTGTCGCTGTATGGCGTCACGTCCTGTTTGGTATTTTACGGATGGTGGTGCGACTCACGACAGATTTGTTAACGAGTAACTGCTTTTTTTTCTAAGTCAGCGACTTTTTATACACGTTGCATCACGTTTACCAACTTTCTGTCAGAGTTTATTCTCTATTTTCAGATTTTTCTGTAGGCATTCTGTATCCCGCCATGTACGCATGTGCTGTAATTAGCCGATTAGCTTGGTGGCTAGCTTGCTGCATTATTAGGATAGGGTAGTTACGTTTTATGCCTTTTCGGTGGGTAGATATCTAAGTATCTTGTTATTTTTAGTCTCTTAATGGATGCGTTGGTTTGAAGCAGGTTCAAACAACTGGGTTTTGTAGATAATTAACAAGCTTCTTGTGTCAGGAGTAATTAAACTATTTGAAGCCATCCTGCGCATGTAATGATAAATGTGATCTGAGCGAGTCAGCCTTTTAGATGGACCTGCCTTTGTGAGATGATGCAGATGTTATAAGTATAAGATAAAATATTAGACTTAACGGCGAGCTGCGGGCGCTCTTGTAAGATCTCCGTGCGTCGTTCAGACTCATGGTTTCTAACTGATCTTTCCCACTCTGCAGCATGTCTAAAAGAAAAGTGACATTCGAGGACGGCGATGGGGAATTCAGCCTTGAAGAGGATTTCCAGAAGAAGAAGGTGAGGACTCGTGCAGTTCAAATTCGGGGGTAATATTACTTGAATAGTACCATCTTAAAACACTGTTGCACATCTCTGTCAGTTCACCTGCAAGCAAAGAGGAACAAAAGGAACATGTTAAGGCCTTTGTATGTTTTGCATGTTAATAACTGTGCAGTCTGACATATTTACTGACTACGCTTTTGTTTATGTGTGAAGAAGCTGTTACTTAGAGATCGATAGTGTTCAGAAACACTTTTGTCACATGATTGCTTATATACATTGCTTGTTCCTACTCCTCTTCACTTTTTTTACTTGTTGCTAGATATGTGAGGCTGTGAGTGGTCCAGGCTCAAGGTTCAAGGGTAAACATTCCTTGGACAGTGATGAGGAGGATGAAGAAGAAACAAGGGAGGATGGGAGCAAATATGAAATTCTGGACAGTGATGACGTGGAGGGTATGTATCATGAAAATGGATGGTGTGACAATGACGTGCGTTGGCCAGATTGTCATTCGTTTTTGCGTGCAAGTTAACTCTTTAGTGGGTTCTCTGTACCGGTTCTTGTAAGTCTTCTCTGTTCCGGCAGGTCAGGAGCAGGCTACGATTGACTATGACGAGGGAGTGCCCATCACACCCTTTAATCTGGATGAGGAGATGCAGGAGGGTCATTTTGACTCGGAGGGCAACTACTTTGTGAAGAAGGAGGAGCAGATTCGAGACAACTGGCTTGATAATATTGACTGGGTACCATAGCTGTACTTACTTCTTACACAGATATAACGTTACTGCTCTAAAGCATGACCTGGAAATGACACCGTATCTCTAAAGTCACATGAAAGCATCAAGTCTCGGTTTGTCAGTTGTGGCGGGTGGGATTTCAGTGCCCTGTTATTGGCTGACATACCACACCTTCCCAATTACTTAAACGCCATTCCTCAATTCAAAATAAGTTATGTATTTGGCAAGTAGGTAAACTTGTATCGCTGAGCTTGAAACCAGGAAAAGGTCATATGGTTAAAAAAATCTGATTATTTTTATCTTGTAACTCTGGTTTTAAAGGCAGCTGTGTCACTGCATGTTTGAGAGTATTTTTAAGTGCTTGCTTGACACTTTCAGCCTTGATGGTTATCGTTGCTTCCCAAATAATTACAGTGATTGCTCCTTTATATCTGTGCACTTTTGCCCTCCTTCCTGTCTCCCCAGGTAAAAATTAAGGAGCAACCCGTAAAGCGAAAGAAAGGTCTCGCAGCAAAGAGGAAGAGAAGGGAAGGGGACGAAGATGAGGCAGAGGAGGAGAAACAGAGGGAAGAGAAGCGGGCTGACAGTGAGGAGGAAGAGGAGGTGCCTAAAGTTGTCGAGGATCCTTTGGCATCTCTCAGCCAGCGCCAGCTCATGGAGGCTGTTGTTGATCTGCTGTTGCCGGGGGAGACTGTTGCTGGGGCACTGAGGCGGCTCGGGGGAATGGTTGGGCGGAGGAAGGGAAAAGGGAACAGCAAAGGCCAGGAAGAGGGCTCAAATCGAGACACAGAGAAGCTGGACAGGCTCACGGCATTAGCGGACCGGCTGGTGGGCAGTGGGGAGTTTGAGATATACCAGCAGACCTACGAGAAGTTGGCATACAATATAAAGGTTTCAGCAAACAAGAAAACAGTTAGAAAAGATGAGGATGATGTGTTAGACATGTTTGCAGATGAAATTGATGCAAAGGATGGGGGGAAAGCTCCAGAAAAAGAAGATGAGGAAGATGATGGAGGAAGAGGTGGGTTACAGTAAGGATGAGGTTTGTTTTGGATATGTCAGAGTGCATCTCCATGGCTCAAGCTAAGACCAAGCTGATCGTGTTTTCCCTATGCAGTGAGTGATGATGTCATGTGGGAGTACAAGTGGGATATGGATGATAAGTCAGATATCTATGGCCCATTCAGCAGCCAGCAAATGCAGGTAAACCTAGCAGATCTCTCCCCCCTTTCTCCCACTTCTTTTATATGCTGGTGATGATTCATGGCTGCAAACATGTGACTACTGGTATGTGTTTGTACTCTGAAGTACAAACTGTACACTTAATGCTACTTGATTTCTAGTTGATGGTTCAAGTTTTGTGAGTGCCCAAGTCTCATAATCAAATTCTTTTTTGTCCTTCAGAACTGGGTAGAGGAGGGCCACTTCAAAGACGGGGTCTACTGCAGGAGGGTTGGAGAGGGAAACACTCAGTTCTACAGCTCCAAGAGGCTTGACTTTGAGCTGTACACCTGAAAAACTGATACATATCTCTGTAAAAATTTCAGTTTGTGTGTGTCTGTTTTTTCTTTTTTAAATAAATTAGACCACTTCAGGTCAATTACTGAGTATTGTGTTTTAATAAAGCGTGAAATGAAACCTGGGGAGAGGTGCACAATAGTGATAAAAACTGAAAGTATGATGTGGTTTAGACAGTGTATGCATGGTCTTTAATGACTGTACATTTTAATTGCCTAATTCATTTTAATTTTTAAAAAGCCGAAAGTACAAGCTGGTGTTTACAATTCTGGCTCCTTGTATGACTCCCTCCCAGTTTCTAGTCTGGTTGTAAGCTGGGACTTAATTGGTTCAAGGTGTATTATTAAAGTTCATCTGGGTGGAAAGACCGCTTCCAGATCAATTCATTGGTCTCTTTTCATTAGAAGCTCTCTTCTCAGTGTTTCATTGGTCAATAAGCCACGGTTTGTAATTTCCCATTGGTTGATCTTTGGAAGTAGTAGGAGGCGGGTATAAAGTAAACGCTTTGCCAGCTGATTGGTTGAGAGCCGTCAACTGTGGTAGGTTGTGAGGAGTTACGTTTAGGGAAGCAACTTGAGTGAAATTGTAAGGTTGGGCGCCGTCGATAGTCAAATCGTTGTCGGCGGTCGCGGTGAATAATTCCTGTTATTTGCGCATTGTCGCAGTGAAATATTTAACATTTAAAAAGCAATATAAATGGGTGCCTTTTGCCAATGATTTTGTGTGGGTTTATGTAAACACATTACTGGCCCGAAATCGCTTTTCCTCCCTTAATTAACTTTAGTTTTTTTGTTATTTTGATGGCAATCCGTCCTTCGTTAGTTGGCTTACTAAATATTTACTGCATATCGAAGTAAAAGTGTATCAGCACGATCGTACCGCCTGTTAATTCGATGCCGCAGGTTGACTTTTTAAAATCTAGCGGTATTCCTCATTAACGTGGAGAAATAACACTCGTGGCTGTCCGGTGGTGTGATTTGTGCAGTTTTTTGTTTTTCATGGGGGATAAGTAAGTGTTTGCTCGTTACTGTGCGGCCACTTCGGGCATTTGCTGGCCCTCCTCTCGTCGTATACCGATAGCTGGCTGATGGGGCTCGATCCGAAACAGCGGCATTGCCCGGTGCATCGGAAACGGAGCTAGTTTTACTCCGTGACCGGAGCCGGTGCACGCCTGCTTGGAAAAGCTGTTGCGGCCGGCGAAAAGCGAGCGGTAAGTTAGTATTTATTGCTATAGGGCACTGTCCTTGTGGAGCACCATGATCTGAGTTCGTGGTTTTATGTTTATTTTATTAGAAGTAGCTAACAATGTTACGGTAAACAAAAAATAAAAATACATTAACCTGTGGACTGTAATGTACGACCAATGACCATAAAAATATGCATTTGGAATTATATACTTTCTGTGACTGCTGTTGCAGCAGAGGGAAAATTGAGGATGCTGCCCTTCCCCCAGGTTATCTGTCCAATGGAAGAAGATGCGAATGCTGCCTGCAAAGCTCCTCAAAACAATTCCCATCCCAGTCTCCAGCCTCAATCCCTTCTCACATGCAGGTACCATGTCTGTCCCAGTTCCTGTCTACTTGATTGAGCCTTTGGGCTGTTAATTGTCCATGTTTGTGCCCGCTGTCCCTTCATCTGAACCTTCTGAATATTCTCACATTTTGAGATCTCCTTAATCTTGCTGTCTTGGTCAGCATTGTTCGTTGTAAATTCCTGAAACAAAACGGGGGCAAAGTCTTCCCTGACTACCTCAAAACAGCACACCAGAATTGTAACACAGTCTTTCTGAACTTTATAAATCCCAGTAAGAGAAACTTCCACCACCAGTAAATGGGAGCCAGCGATCCCAGCCAAGTGTTTAAACTGCTGTATCAGGACACTGAGAAGGCTGGTATCCTCTCCAGTTGCTAGATTAGTTTGCTCCAAGCTAAGAAGCAAATGCTTTTCTCGCTGAGTGTTATAATTTAAGTAGGCTTTACCCCGTTTTAACTCCAACTACTGGGATTTTTTTGCCTGCTCGAATTTCACTGACATGCAGGGTGCTCACTGATGGGGAAAGGAGCAAAGCAAGGAGGAGGAGTGGGCGTCTTCAGATGGCCAAGGAGCTCCAAGGTGCCACACAGAAGAGGACGAGATCCTCTACCTCCCTCACGAGGAGGATTTCCAGCAACACGGTATCTTGGCTCTGTCCCTCTCAAGTCCTGAAGTGTCTTTTGATGGATTTGATAATAATGAGATGCATTTTGTCATGGATGGCTGCTTACTCATCAATCATTGTCGAACATCTTCAGCGGCATATTGGTTTTTGCCTTAAGGAAGTGAGTAGATGCTGTTTAAACATGGGCACAGGTGTAGTTGCTTAGCCAGAAGCTTCTCGGTTCAGGTTTCACTGCTGGAACAACATTTTTTGGAGGAGAAATCTTTTGACCTGATTTTCTGCAGTGAAATGATGAGCTACAGAAATTGTAAATGTCTGGATGCTGATCGACTCAGGCAGATGCTTTCAAATGGTAAATCATGCATTGAAGCAGTGTTGGATAACTGAATACGTGTGTTGTTTTTTTTTATTTTCTGGTACAGGTCCCAAAGTCCTTGTCTGTGAAGCTAATAAGGATTGATTCCCCACTTAAGAATGAGGAGGAGGATTCGGCAGACGGCACTGTACGTCTCTCTGTGTGCCATCTATCAGGTTTTGCTCCTATTCTCAGGCCTCTGTGAAAGATGGGTGGTTTCTGGCCATTTCGACTCACTGTTTTCATGATGATTCCTGTATTTGGGATGAAAATTGTTTTGTATCTCGCTGGGCCAGACCTGTTCGGCAGCCTTGAACGCTGTGCCGTTTGTGCCGGTCCTTGTGTGTAAACCTTTTTGTGCAAACCCATCCTGGGGTAGGGTGATGATCAAGTACGAGTGGGAGTTCACGAGAGATCCAGGCAACTTGTGTGTGAGTTTACGAAATGTTGATGCTTCAGTCGATTTGTAATGTTTTTCTCTACAGAGAAGTTGCAGCGTACAAGATCAAAGTGGAATGATCATGTAAGTTTTTCCCTAAATAGTGGTTGCAGAAAAAAAAAACTGGGCTTAAAGATACGATGGCAAACTGACAGGTTAGGATGCTGACTGGTTGGTTGTGATGTATTAAGTCTGGTTCATACTTCCCCGCAGAAGTTCAACATTCTGTCTATGTGAGCACAGAAACATTAATATTCTGATGTCCCTGAATACGTACCACAGCCGTGAGGGTTGTGCCAGGTTCTCCGCATTTTACAAGTTCAGAGAACCAGCTCACAAGGCTACCAACTTTGGATGGCTGGCTGGCATGAAATTTTCATATTTCTAATTTACATGTATGTAACAGTTTTATTACCTTGAAATTGTCTGTAGGGTTTGCAGGCTTCCCCAACACTCGTCAAATGCATCCATTATGATATCTAAAGTGGACGCTAGCGAATGCATTGTGTGCAGCGTGTCCAGAGCTGCGCAGACACACATTTGGTGTGCGTTCGTCCGTGGAGATGCACACTGACGTCAAATGCATCTTAAACGTTCATGCGGACAAGTATGAACCAGCCTTTACAGAACGCTAAGAAGCTGCAGCCGGGTTGCCTTGAGTTTGGCACAAAAAAAAATGCAGTAGTTCCGCAATTAAGTTTATCAGCTTGATCTCCTTAACACTGTGGAAAAATGAGCCCATATTCTCATATAATTACATTCAGATGTCTTTGCAAATGAACAACTCACACAGAACTGTTATGGGGAGGATTTATTTATGATTCAGAACCATTTTTGTCAAATAACATATTATTCATTAGGGAGGTAGTGATTCTCCAAATCTGCAGTTCATTTCAGACCTCAATCATGGTCGGACCAAAATAGTCACGTGACACACCGACAAAAAAATAGGTGTAATGTGTGAAATTTATAAAATGTACAGTTGCCCTAATTAAATGCTATAATTTTGTTACACCACTATCATTCATGGATGTTGGTGAATGGTATAGGTCTTTGGTGCTTATTGTATCTTTTTAATTGTAGGTCCACTGGGGGGCAGGGCTCCAAATGTGTGGAGTCTGCTGCTTCCATGGTTCAAGAAGAGGACCCTGTCACTGGATATGCTAAGACTGGGCTGGAAACTGGTCAAACAGAAAGTGTTCTAGAACAGCCCGAACCTCCTGAAAGTTCTCCTGTGAAGCAGTGGGTCATTGGTCCCCTGTTGCAGACATTCAAATCGAAGATGGCAAGTTTCACAGAGATCGTTATGACTCCGGTGAGGTTTTTCAAAACGAGCCCCTCATCCTCGGCCTGCAGCGACAACCCAGTTCTCATGAATCCCGGTGAGGACTCCGATGGCTGCTCAAGTGCCCACAAAGGACTCCATTCAGAGCAAAAGACCGAAGGACAGCAGAAAGGAGCGGAGAGCAGTATCGAAATGTTGACCCACAAGGAACTCCAAAGAGAGATCAGCGCAGGAATCATAAATAACTGTTGCACAGACGGAGAACTGAACTGTGTGGTCCGCAGGTCGTCTGCGATACAGAGATTAAACTTTGAGGCAGAGGCCGATGTCCAAAGCTCTGTTCAAGAGCAGGATTTTGTCCCTTTTGATGAACAGAACAGTGATGGTGTTGCTGTGTATGAAATGGATGGTCTGAGGGATTCTGATGACCAAGTAGCTTCTTTTAGGGAGGGTGAGCTGGAGCTTTGTTCAGATCTCTGTCTACAACATAGATCTGGTGCGGAGAGAGAGAGAGATTCCCAGGTGGATTCCTCTTCTGAGAACTCCTGCAACACTAGGCTCGGTTTATCCTTAAACCCTGGACCACCGGAGCAGATGGAGGCCTGTATTCTGTTGAGAAAGTTGGACCGTAAACGTTTACTTGAGCTTGACTCCTCTCCTGACCGTCCTCGCAAACGGTTGCCTTTGTCTGCTGTGGAAGCCGGTTTGGTTTTTTCAGAAGTGTCATCGGTCCTCTCTGAGCTGAGGGAGGGGCAGACCCTCAAAGATTCCTCGGGGCCTGTGACTCATGAGACTGTTATTAGCATGGAGTCTGATCACTTAACACCCTTAAAGTATTACACACCCCCTGATTCTCTCAGACTTTCTGAGGTTGAGGAGGCAGGTGCTGGACAGCTGAAATTTCTGGACAGTGTTGAAGATGGGCAGCCTTCAACCTTAACCATCTCATGGGACCAGAGCAACACTGATACTGAAAGAAAGGAATGTACAGCTCATCTTTCCTCACCGAGAAAATCTTCTGTATGGCCAGAAAATATGAGTGGACCCTCTGTTCAAAGCCAAGCAGAGGACAAGCTGCAGCCAAATCACCTAGAGGTTTTGGCCTGCCCTCTACTCAGTCCTGTACTGAAAGGACCCTCTTCCACAGAAGAAAAAGTTGGAACAGAAAAATCTTGGAGGGTCCAACCTGAAGATCAAAAGGCAGATTGCAGAGGAAACATAGCAAAGCAAGTTGAAGACGATGAGAAATTACTGGAGAAACATGCTGGAGAATTGCTAAGTGCCTCAACTGCAGAAGTCAGAACAGTGAGACAAGTGCAGAGGAGAAGCAGAAGGATGTGTCACGTCAACGTTGGCTGTCATAGGGTTAAGGGTGATGCTGTCATAGCCGGCACACATAAGCAAACTGCCTTGGTAAGTGGTAGATCTGAATCTCAAAGAGGAAGAAGAGCACATAAGGGCTGGAGTATAACAAGAAAAAAACAGAAATCTCCTGTCACAGAAGGGGTGGCTTCCACCAAGAAGCTTGCTGTTAGCTGCCCAAAGAACCTTCCCTTGGATCTTACAGATGGCAGTGTTGGTAACGGTGGGTCTGACCATAGTATCAACTGGAATGTAACCAACAAAAGTACTTGTCGTAATAAAGGTAATTTATTGAGGTGTCCAGAGCCACCTGATGTTGTCAGAGCTGACTGCAGTTCATGTACCTCAGAGGTGTGCACACCGTCTTTGGATTGTTCAGGAGAGTCATGCTCAACAAGTGTCTCCACTACAATGACAATCACGATAGCGGGGGAAAAGGAGGGAGCAGTGGTCTGCAGGAGCATGTCAGACAGCGTGTGTCCCCAGGTACCAAACATGAGAGATCAACGCTCCTGGTGCAGAAAGAGAGGTTCAAATCCAGACATTGAGATGGGTCTCACTGCAAATTGTAAAGATGCTCTGGTTGTGCAAGGGGATCTTGATAATGCTCTACAGGCATATGATTTGATGGTGGTGAGTAAGGAGACTGATGGTGACCAAGCAACGGTAAATTTAGGTCAGCTGAGAGCTAGGAAACGAAAACTTAAGAGCCTTTGTAGTCCAAGAAAGGGACCTAAAATGCTCTCTAAAGGACTGAGAGGGGCTGATGGAGGCAGGAGTCAGGTTGCGGGCATGAGGCGGCAGATGGCACAATCAGAAGGTTTGGAGAAAAACAGAGAGATTGAAAGAGGAACACTGGGGAGTAGAGATTCCAGTGCTGCAGAACTTCATCCAAAAGAGGCAGTTGGTCAACACCTTGGTAAAGATTCAAGTTCATCCGATACAATGGCAGCACCAAGGAGCCCTTTCAAAAACTTCTCACCATTTAACACTCTAACCCCATCCAATGATCCACTGATGGCAAAAGATAAGTCAGTGGATGGGTGCACCTTGCGTGTAATGACTGACCAATTGGACAATGGGACTTGTGCTCCAACTCCAAATTGTGAAGAGGAGAAAAAGGCTTTTTATGCTCTTCGCCTGGCTGCCTCAAATGTTTTTGTGAAGCTTGAGAGATTAGACATTGTAGAGAAGAATGCCAGGGAGGAGGAAGAACCAGGGATTGTGAGCGACTCCATTGCAAGTGGTCCAATAGAGCTGAGAAAAGGGCAGGGAATAAAGACTACAAGGGAGCTGGAGGGAAGTGACAGTGCCAGGGTGGTGAGGCAGCAGCGGAAGGAGGCTGGTGCATCAAAGGTGTCAGGTAGTGGTCCTCTGCATGCTCGCTTGCTGCGAAGCCGCTCCTGTCCCGAGATTCCCTCGTCCCTCCTCGAGGACAGCTGGAGCACCTCGCCATGCCCTTCACCGTCCCACAGCAGCCTTCCCCCCTCCTTCCTCCAGCAGCACTCTCTGGTTCACCCCCCTCCCTCGCCAGTGAAGCGGACCCGTCGGCACACTGTCTGCAGCGTGGAGGTGGAACGGGAGATTGCCCCCTTGTGTCTCCGCAAGGAGGTGTACCCTACCGGTTTCTCCACCACTTCTCCCTCCTGCACCCCCCAGACAGTTCTTGCCTCCTGCTTCCTGTCCAGTCCCCTGGCCTTCCTCTCACAGAAGCGCGACGGGAGTGGCTGCAGCTCAGGAGCCAGCACTGGTGGCAGCAGCAGCCATGACGACTCCCCTTCGTCCTCCACCTTCCCCTTGTACCCCTTCCCTGCTTCTCCAGTCCGTCACCTCTTCCCTGGCACCAGTCCCTCTGCCCATCCCAGAACTGGCCAACCCGCTGCTTCCATTTCATCTCTATGTAGGTGAGCACCCATGAAGCTCAGGAGAAACCAGTGACCTAATTTCGGAGGGTTTAAATAAATTTTTGTAATCGTATTGTTAAGACAGAGGACCATTGCCTGTTTTACATCTCATTTCCCATTCAGCCTATGGGAGTCACCATGGCAGCCGCTGACTTTTATCCCTTTCGGTCCGTCAGTGTCTCCTCACAGGTCTCCTTAGAGGGACCCAGTCCAGGGAGGCTCCAGCGGAAAGAGGAGAGCAGCCACAGGAGAAGCCAGGAGGAGAAGGCAGCCTCCTACTCAGAGTTCAAGGTAGCCTTCTCAGTCTCATCACCTATGTTCAGGACTACAAACTTGAAAATGATCTCAAAGAGCTATATGGGGGAAAAATGAGCCACAGTTTCCACTAACCCCAGATTTCCTGTGCCTGTTTCATTGCAGGGGTCCTCACTCTCTACATTTAACAACCTGGGAAAAACCATGGTTACCTAATTAGCCTTTTATATACTGCAATGTAGTTGGTCAATTCAGTATTTCAGTATAGTGTTTATGTAGTAATACCGCTGAAATCTCAATTCTCAATACTAGAAATTGGAAATCTAATTTGACACCATGACAAAACAAATTTTCCATTTTAACTCCCATTTCTTAAAAATTACATCAACAAAATATAAGGAATTAAAAGTATTTACAAATTAATGTTAAAAGTAGCTTTAAATGGCAGTTTTGCAATCAGTCAGTAACTGAGATTGAACATGCACCTCTTTATACATTCTTACTGTAATTGGTTGGCTAGTCAATATTCACTGGCATGCCGACAGACAATTTAACCTGTAAATATTGACTTGTATAGGCTATGGTTATATTGACACATTAATATGGTACATCATGATACAACACAAATTGTTTATATTAATCATAAACAATCTGAGCTGAATCGAACAGTACCGCCAATCTGCATTTTTAGATGTAGATGATGGATGATTCAAAATGATGGAACATTAAAATATTAACTTTCGAGCTTTAAGTCTCTGAATACATTTGATTGTCAGTCTTTCAAGTGCTTAGCAAGTTTTCATGTGTTCCTTTAGTTTAACAAATAAAACGCTGACTCATTTTGCAAATGAAATTTTTGGCATCTATGATATGTGGTTTAAATATTTTTAAATATAATTTTTCCTGTCAATAAATGATCATTGTGGTACAGTTGATGAAGCACAGTTTTCTGCCATTTTGAAATATTTTGTTTTTCCTCAGGTGTCACTGGGTATCCCCAGATTTATTAGACGTAGTGAGTTTGCAATAAGCAGCAGATGTAAATCACCAACTAGCTAGACTGTTCCACTGAAAAAGATTTCAAAATGAGCAATTCTGCACAGAAATGGATAAAATTTGGGTCGTGCATCATGTTATATTTTTAGCGTCTTATAGACTACTGTGGTAACAAGTACTGACTTCACTGGTTACTACCAAAACTGAGCGTTTATACCGAATTGGTACTTAAAATATTGGGTTTTGGGATATTGCTACTCTGATTAATTTAAAATTCTGCCACTTCAGTACAGTCTCCACAAATACTAAGCTAATTTTAGTTTTTTTTTCCTCATTAAACTATAACCAAATTTTCCATTGTTCCCAGCACCATTGAGACCGATCTGCATCTGTCAGTCACTTTCTCTTTAAGATGAGAACTCTAAATCTATTTGATGGATGTTTTTGAAATTTTGCAGAGGAATTATATAGGTGAAGAACTGTGGATGTTTGCATTTTGAGACAGATTGTGTGAAAATTGAAGCAGAGCTGCATAGTGATACAAAGAGGAACAGTTGCAGACACTTGATCTTTTTTCTAATCTTTCTATCGGGGACTAACAGGAACCCCTCAAAAGCTGAGACCGTTTGCCCCAAAATTGAAGCAGGAGTTTATAGACGCATTGTACGGAGTAACAGCTCTTAATAACAGCAAAAGGTAGGGTGACTTGGATAAGACGCTTAAACTTGTGGACAGGATAATTCTATTTAATATTATTACTCCTTTTACTATATTTGATTTTTAATTGGTCTTATTACCACTTTACCAAAATATTTTATATGGATGTAAATATATAATTGATCACCCCAAAATTCACACCTCAACAATAGTAGATGGTGGAGAAAGAAAACTGCAGTAATAGAACTTAAAAGAAGGCTTGCAGGCATGACCACAGTGATTAGAAATTTTTGAAAGTATCTTTTTCAAGCTTCCTAGGAACATTGTACCAGTCAGTGGTCCGCAAACTGTAGAGCGAAACGAATTTCTTAATATTCTGAAATCGTTATCTATGTTCTTTTTCCCCCCATTGCTAGACCCCCATTCAGCAGGTTTTATCTGTAGTCAGTTGGTGAAATGTACTGTGGGGAGCTCAGTGAAATTTAATGTGGAGGAATTTAATTAAACTTGGGCTTTAAGGGTTTTGTAGAGGTGGCAAGTAGCTTTGGGCATCGTAGAGTAATATTTTTGTTAGACTGCGGTATTGTCATTCAGTGAAATTTGTTGTGGCCGGACCACCACCACAAAGTGTGTGTGTTTGTAATTGTAATTATATTGTGGGGACCAGATTTCCCCAAAATATGGTGTAAATCTGTACCTTTTTACTTTGTGGGGACATTTTTCAGGTCTCCAGAGGATAAACCTCAATTTTATGAAAATCTTTGTCTACAGTTAAATTAATATAGCCAAAAATCATGTAATTTGTTTGGTTTATTTCCAGCTAAGATTAGGCCTGGGTAGAAGTTAAGGTTGTCATAGTTTGGATTAGGGTTATGCCCACAGAAATGAATGATAGGGATCATTTCCAGATAGAAATTAAGATTGGGGGGTGTGGAAGAAGTAAGAACTATATCGGGGGGAGGGGGGGTGACGGTTATACAGGGAACACATTATTGTCATTCCGCAAGCAGTATGTCTAGTTTGTCCAGTTTCTCATTTCTTCAGTAAAATGTTGGAAATCGGGTGCACATGTAATCTGCTTCAATGCTGCCATCTAGTGGCCATGTTGAAATTGTTCCGCTGCATTTCCGGCTCAGTGGGTAGCTTTGGGGTTAATCCTGTGCCTGGCTCTGTTTGTGTGTTCTTGGCATATTTGTGTGCATTTTCTCCCTGAACTCTGGCCAAAATCGTGTGAAATCAGTGTCCATCAATTTCTCATAGTCCCCCCAGCCTGGCACCCTGTGCATTCTGGGATATACTGAAGAACCGTATGAGGTACTGGAGTTGTTTTGGAAGGTCAGTCCTCTCCCCTGTGGTGTGACACCAGCCCCTGACCCTAGTACTGTCCCCTATCTCAGCAGGGGGGCTCTGTCAAACGAGGTGACCATGGAAAGGTGTCGCGCATCAGGATCCGCAGGGCTGTCCCTAAGCCCCCCGCCAACCTAACACCAATGGGCCTGCCCAAGCCAATCAGGTGAGGAGGGACAGGGCACAGTGCTCAGACGGGGACCGCCGTCCTCTTCCTGGGGCTCGGGGCCCTGTCCCTTATGTATAGTCTGCAGTTCTACACCTACTTCTCAAAATCAGCTTGTTAGCCCTCTTTAGCTTGGGCTTATGGGGTGATTTGGTCTGTTTTTTTTTTTTTTTTTTTTTTTTTTTTTTTGTGCTTGTGTTTTTGTTAATTTTTTTCCCAGAAGCCCCTCCCCCCCTTTTTAATTTTATTTTCACTTTAGTTTATGTAATCACAACCATGTGGTATCTAGGGGAAGGAGGGGTAGTGACCTCGCAGGTGAAGTCCTGTCGCTTCGCACCTTTAGGGCTGGTGGTTTGAACCACAATTCTGCTCTGTCTGCATTTTCTACGGGTACTCCACAGGCGTGTGGTTCACTGGTTGGTGTCCCTTACAAAATCATTCAAAATGGGTAGGTGTGTGTGTGTGTGTGTGTGTGTGTGTGTGTGTGTGTGTGTGTGTGCGCTATGACGGACTTCCATCGAAGTCCTGGATGTACCTCTGCTCTGTGATGCGTGGCACATGCTCCACCCCCTCTAGTGACCCTGACCAAGATAAGTGGAAGGTTGATGGGTGTGTGGAAAAGGATATCCTTTCAGGCTTCAGTGTGTTTGAACTTATTTGTGGAATCGGCGTTTAATCACCCAACCTGTTTGTTTAGCATAAAATGAAAGGAGGTTCTAGATAATGACGCTGGTTTTCATGCGTCAGTGTGTCCTTGGTTATTGTGGATAACCAGCCTTTATAAAGGAAAGTTAAGAGGTAAATGCTGAAGTATGCTGAATAGCTGCTCAAAGCTTGATTCTTGTGTTTATAGGTTGAAGAAGAAGGAGTTCAGCTTGGAGGAGATCTACACCAACAAGAACTTCCAGAAACCACCAGAGGGGTGAGGCTCTTACTCTAGTTGTCTTTTGCTACATTGAGCGATGTGGTCTGTATTGTGATGCTTATACATTTCTGTTCTCCCTGTCCCCTTTCCCACAGACGTCTAGAGACGATATTTGAAGTGCCGGTCAGCTGTCGTGATGGATCCGTGTCCCTGATTAGTCAACGCCGTTTCAAGCGATTGGTAGATTTTCCTGAATTGGGCGTGGCTAGGAAGCCCAAGAAGCCTCTGATTGGGTCTTGCGGCAAGCCTGCCATGGGTAGGACTCGCCGAGGAGGAGGAGCTAGGGGCAGAGAGAGCCCTGTCCTCTCCTCACAGGAACTTGATTCGGTCCTGTGTGCCAAACTCGGTCAACTAGACAGCTGGCTTGCCTTCGACCAAGAAGGTGTGCTGGCCTGAGCTGTAACTACTGGTAAATAAGGCAGCTTGGATGTTTATTGGGGTCATACCCCATCCGTCCTAGATTTAAAAAAATAAAATAAAATTACATATGGGCATTTTATATGGACTGGTCATGCATGGACCTTTTTTTGTTGTTATAAAGGCAGTTATTCTTACATTTTGTATTTATTGTGTTGTTTTTGTGTCCAAATGCCACCATTTTTCTGTCCAATGTCAGGCTTCCCATCTATGTACTAAATCCCGCCCCCCGGCTGTGTTCTAAAGGGGCCCAATCCTGTGGATCTTTTCTTTCATATCCGTGTTGTACACATAGCAGGCATTAGTAAGTTAGGTTTATCTGTCCATCTGGATGGGGTGTCCCGGGTCAGGGCTCGAGTTCTGGTGCGTGGCCAGGCCCTTGGTGTGTGTTTGGCAGGGGCGTCTTCTCCACCACAGCATTATTCATGTGTTTCTGGACCTGACCTTATCCCCCTCTGGATTATTGTAGCCCGCTGGCCTGGTCTGCTCACTGGCAGTATCGCTACTGTATTTTACTTTGTTAGAAACGGCAACCCTGCAGCAGGTAGAGGAGAAGGGTGGAGCTTTACCACACGCAGTAGGCGCTGGAAAGTTATGCTGTTTGTGAATGACCACCGTTGGGGACGTTTTATAGTGCCGTTTCTGAGCATTGTATAAAATAAATGTTAACTTTTTCATACATAGAATATACAGTAATAGTCATACATGTAAGCTTGAGGCTTTCATCATACTGATCTATCATATATATATATATATATATATATGTATATGTATATATATATATGTATATGTATATATATGTATAAATGTTTTTTTTTTTCTACTGAATAAATGTTTTTTATGGCATGTTTGTATTGTTTTATTTAAATTGTAGCAGCTATTATGTGTTTTGTTACTGTACTTGATACTTTAAAAATGACTAGTTCTGAATTTGGTGTCATATTTTATTATAAAACATTTTATAGAAAATAAAAGTAAATAAAATCTGAAATTCAAAAAATGTAACAAATTGCAATTTACAGTGTAACAGTTTCTTCTCCATAACATAAATCAAGTCAGACTAACCCAAGAAACATTATATAATTTAAGATATGACTAACAAATATTCGCAAAAAGATTTTCATACCAGGGTGCTAGCCATTGATGCCTTTCTTGAGCCTACACGGGACCTGACCATTCAACCAAAATTCCCGGGCATTCTTTAGCATTATTCTTAAGTCTCTCTGCTTTTCAATGGCTCTGTCATCCAAAAATTAATCGGTGTATGAATGGGATTTGCTTGACTGTGGGACAGTCATCATAGGCAGCACGTCTGACCTGTTATACTGTTACTAGAAGGCAGGCAGGAGCCATGGCCCTAGGAACTGGATTTCCACGCCCAGTTGGACAAAAGCGGCGCGTCTGGAACACGGACTAAGCTGTAAACTGAGTCACTCTGCAATTCGCAGCAGGTATGATACCAAGGCCATCATGACTGGCGTGAAAACCAGGATCCCCACCCACACCAGGATGGCGATGACGCTATATTTCCGTGCCTGACGGGAAAACTTCTGAGCGCTCTCCACATCTGTGTCCCTCTTTTCCTGTGCCTTTGGGGGAGGAGAGAGAGACATCTGTAAGATCAGAGGGAAACAATGAAAGCAGGCAGAGCTTCCAATCTGGTTTATGCTACACTTACTCTGACGGAGTTGATTAGAGCCAGAATGCCCAAGCAAGATATCCCACAGATAATGCTGCAGACAGCCAGCTTCCTGTAAAGCTTGATCTTTCTGCTGGGCCTCTTTCCTTCCGAGTTCTGGATGGGTACCGTCTGCAAGGGGATAGCCTCTTCCATCACGGGGCCGTCAGACATAGGGGTGCTGTATGTGGCTGAGGTCGAAGCTGGGGAGGAGAAGAGAGGTGGGGGTGAGATGTGAAGGTTAGGATCGATCAGCAGTACTGGGCAAAAGGAAACAGGCCAAGGGAAATGAAAGATGTGGATAGAGGTAGATAAAAGCTCAACATCACTGTGACATAGCAGAAGGGCCACAAGTATGAAGTGAGGGAGACGGGTCGCGGTGTGAAATCGGGTCGGCGTGAGGGACACATGCCAGTCAGATTTCACTAAAGGTGACATGTTATGGATGCATGGCAACTCAGCACTGTAATTTTACAGTGCACAGATGTAACACTATGTAATGATATGAGCCTGTAAAACAGGTATCTGGACGGGGGGGGCAGCTGCCACGGTTTGGCCCAGAACCATCCACCCTCAGGCACCCCTATGTTGCTGCGTCTGTAAGGAGAGCCTGTTTGTTAACTTATCTAAAGATGGTAAGAGCCGCTTGGGTATCGCAGCCCCCCCCCCATCGCGGCGGCTTTGCGTGCTGAGACCACAGGATATAAACACCCCCAGTTTCCTCCAGCATTCGGTGCCGCTCTGAGGTGCAGAAACCAACACTGCAGAATATAACCATGTAGAGGCCGGGGGGTGAGGAAGGGGGGGGAGACCAGCAGTCCGAGCCGAAACACATGGCAAGTGGCTGCTCGACCAGAAGCAGAAATGCTCACCGTCTCCTGTGGAGCTTTAGGCTTTCAACTCAAAGGCGTCGCGGCACCTTGAAACCGAGGAGGGTCACAACAGGCGGCTGACGGTGTGAGGGAACCTGGGGAACGGGAGTGGAACCTGAAATCAGCGCGTCCCAGACAAGCCATGGTATCACATCTGTTTTTGCTTCTTTGCTGAATTTTTGCACTTCTAAAATAGACCCGGCAAAAAAAAACAAAATAAACACAAAGAGGAAACGGTCACATTAAGAAACATGCATTCTTGCGTTTCCATCAGTGGCTACGTGACAAAGACACGAGGGAAACTTCCAGCTGAAGTCAGGCAGCTCGTTTTAAATGCTGTCCTACGATCACGCACTGCGGTGCCTCGCTATCGTTGGGTGAACGCAGCACTAAAGCAGGACACCAGGCAGAGCACCGACAAACTTCGATGCGGGGGATCTGGTATCACGGCCATACCAGACAGGCACAGGTATACTTACACACTCACTCGTCCAGACATGACCGGCAAATTCCACACGGCACACGGAGGCGGTATCCTAAGTAGCAGAAACCTAAATCCACGAGTGTGACAGTGTTGTATAAATCCAGATTCGGTTTCCTTTCGTGCACGTCGTCAGAACCTTTCAGTGGTTCTCAGTTACGATGAATGAAACAACTTCTGTGTGAGACCAAGCAGGTTCTGGAGTGTCGACGGTGTGGGAAAACCCAGAATGAGCTCTTGGTATGTGCTTTGAGTGTAAGAATGAATGTGGGAGTGTTTCTGGCTTACAGTATAGCTCCACACCCCTTTCTTTCTCCCTGCTTCTGCTCCGCCCCAATTTGTAGCCATAACCTTCCTCTTTAAGCTGTGGTATTTTTGCCCCCCCTCATACTGAAGCAAGCCCTTCCCATCAGAATTGCGTAAACGTATTTTCAAGTGCAGTTACAAGTGATTCACTGGGCCGTTGCACTATGACTTTAGTGAAGTAAAACTTTAGTTACTCCGCTGTCATGGCAACCATGTGTTTCTGCATTGCAGTAAATACATCCTGTGTTTCCATTGTGGGTTCTCTCCCTGTCTCTCTCTCTCTTTTGTAGTCTTGCGCAATGTCACAGGCAGGCTGTTTTCGGTTACGGCCTGCTTCTCTTACTCACACACTTACTCATAGAATGTTTGTCTTCTTACCTCATCGATGGTGACTGGACTGGGTATTCTACATCTTTGTTTCCGAAATCTGTTCCTGGGGACCCCAGATACAGTCCGTGTTTTTGCTCTCGGCAATAATGTGGTCTCTCTGGCAGGGAGCTGGGAGGGAGCAGAAAGGTGGACCCTCTGTGGGTCTTTGAGGACTCAGTAGGGAAAAAATGCTATACGTGAAAAAAATGGAATATAATACTGGCAGATCTCTAGCGCCTCTTAATTCCTGCCAAAAATTTACTTTATTAAGCAACTGTGGTCCTTGTCAGTATCAAGCAATGAAAGAAGTTGATAACCAAGAAACTGATCAACACTGAATGAAGCCAGGGGTGGCCAATCGTATCCGCAAAGGGCTGGTGTGTGTGTGGGTTTTCGCTACAACTCCCTAATTACATTACTAATTAGAAGACTGATTTGGCTGAAGAGTCCTCACACATGGGTCTAAACAGCTGACCTACAGGTTATCCCAAAAACCTGCATACACACTGGCCCTTTGCGGATAAGATTGGCCACCCCAGAATAAAGCCATCAAGAACTGATACACTGTGGTGTAAGTCCCCCTTGTGCTGCCAAAACAGCCTTGATCCATTGAGGCATGAAGTCTACAAGACCACTGAAAATAACCTGTGGTATCTGGCACCAAGACGATAGCAGCAGATCCTTTATGTCTCGTAAGTTGAGAGGTGGGGGCTTCCATGGGTCGAACTCGTTTGTCCCTCACGTCGCTCAGATGCTCGACCAGATTGAGATCTGGGAAATTTGGAGGTCAACACCTTGAACTCATTGCATGTTCCTGAATATTTTTTGCATTGTGGCATGTTGCATTATCCTGCTGAAAGAGGCCACTGTCATCCTTGATTACTGTTGCCATGAAGGGGAGTACTTGGTTTGCACCACTAGGTAGGTGGTGTGTGTCAAAGTAATATCCCAAAGAACGCCAGGACCCAAGGTTTCCCAGAAGCATCACACTGCCTCTGCTGGCTTTCCTTCTTCCCATAGTGCATCCTGGTGCCATCTCTTCCCCAGGTAAACAAAGCACATGAAGCCCACCACATGATTTAACAGAAAACATGACTCAGACCAGGCCACCCTCTTCCATTCCTCCATGGTCCAGTTATGATGCTCATGTGCCCATTGTAGGTGCCTTCCGCAGTGCACAGGGGTCAGCGTGGGTGCTCTGACCGGTCTCTGGCTACGCAGCCCCATACACAGAAAGCTGTGATGCACCGTGTGTTCTGACATCTTTGTGTCACAGCCATTATTAACTTTTTCAGCAATTTGTGTGTTTCTGGACCAGACAGGCTAGCCTTCACTCCCAATGAGCATCCATGAGCCTTGGACACCCACGACACAGTTACTGGTTCACTGATTGGCCTTCCTTGGACCACTTTTGGTAGGTACTGACCACCACATATTGGGAGCACCCCAAACATCTGCCATTTTGGAGATGCTCTGACCAAGTCATCTAGCTATTGCAGTTTGGTCCTTGTCAGAGTCGCTCAGATCCTTACACTTGCTCATTTTTCCTGCTTCCAACACTCTAGCTTCAAGAACTGTCTATTCACTTGCGCCATTGTAACAAGATTGGCGTGGATGTGTATGTCTCATGGGAGTGTACAAAGGGTTATATGAAAACCAAAGAATAATGATGTACTTGCGCTTATCTTAGTTCATCCCGGAGCAGGAAGCCTGAAGCCCCTCCCCCCGAAGGTGCACTTGAGCTTTGTACCCTGTGCTGACTGGGCTAGGCTCCAGACCACCTTATAACCCTGACAAGGAATGAGGACAAGTGTTTAGAATATGAACATACTGATTTATACTGCTGCTAATAAAAACTCAACTTTCGTTCACTCGACACGTTTTTCTTTTTCTTTTTCTTTTCCCCCCGTTCTTGGATTATGTTAATTTATAAAGGTAGCGAGTTTTTTATTTATTAGTGAGTAACTCGGGAGTGGCTATGGATAGACAGGCTCTGACTGTTCTTTCTTCCAATGACCGTACAAAATTAAATCCCGCCCTTACATTTTCTAGCCAATAGAAAATCAAAAAATTACTACGTTGACGTGG
The DNA here is from genome assembly GCA_015164015.2 of Brevimyrus niger. Taxonomy (NCBI): domain Eukaryota; kingdom Metazoa; phylum Chordata; class Actinopteri; order Osteoglossiformes; family Mormyridae; genus Brevimyrus; species Brevimyrus niger. The sequence continues at coordinate 7,589,372 of JAABNY020000045.1, read as the reverse complement.
CTGTAAGAGGTAAACACGGAAACGTTTTGGTAGGAACATGTGCGTGTGTAAATAACTAAGTTATCATTTAAAATTAACTACAAGTTTGCTATAGCATGTGTTAACGTGTCTATTTATTCTCGTAATTGTCGAATGCATTTAGATGTTTAACAAATAAAGCTTATTTTTTGTGCTCAATACAGCTAATTAATCGATCCTCTGTGTTTAAATTTGACCTGTAAACATATCGGTCGCTTTATGTAGTTTGATTTACAAATTGATTTCCATGTATGCATAAATGTAGAGTCGAAATTATGGATCAAAAAAAAGAAACAGCATTGGTGACGGAAAGATACGGCTCTCAGGAAGAGTGGACGTACCGATTAAATAAGGGAGTGCTGAAGAGGGAAAGGCTGGATGCCGGGGGAGCCACCAAGTCATTTCTTGGGTTCTTTAAAGTGAGTCTGTAGCTGTCGACTTTAGTTTCTTTTAATATGTAACTAATTTTCGACACCAGTTAATAACACACTCGAGATCAGCAGAAGCACTAACCAAGCCGCTGTTAAGCTTCTTCGCACTTTGATTAGACTACAAATTATACTGAGCTGTTAATTCCTTCAGATCTGTTAATCAGTCACCGGGGTGACAGTTAAACATATCGTATATGTGTCTGACACCTGGATGACCTAGAACGCTTTCCTGTGTAATCTTGGTTTCTAAACAAGGCTGTCCTGATTAACCTTCTGTTTATCTTTGCACTTAAGAGTGTCTTCTTACCACAAGGATATCCAGATAGTGTCAGTGGGGACTACCTGCAGTATCAGTTTTGGGATACTATACAGGTAACCATTAATCATCGCTCATTAACATTCAGGTGCCCGATGCCTGATTTTAGGCTCTTTGAGTGTGCAGGTGTTCATGTGAGGGTAATGTGTGTGTTCTTCCATGTCTCCTCTCCTCTCTCATGCACACAGGCTTTCTCCAGCTCCCTGTCAGGCACACTATCCACCCAAGCATCACTAAGAGGTGTTGGTGTAGGCAATCGGGAGGCTACAGTTGCTGCAGCAACTGTTACCTGGTTACTAAGAGGTATGTTTGGATCTTCTGTCCTGCCTCCTTCCTTCTCTCAGCATACTCTCAGCATACTAATAAGATACTCACATTCACTGTGACTGGTTTGGAGTAGTATAGAGTGGTAATAAATTAGCAGTATTATTGCTTCATTCAGTTTGCACACTTTTTTCATTAATCACCCCTAGGTCCCACACCAATTCAGACAAAAAACATACATTTTTATCAGCTGTGTACATTTTACATAATAACTGCATTTACATTTAAATTGTTGCATAGTTTTTTTGGGTTATATGATTGTTTTAACCAAAACAGAAAGTGATAGTCTGTACTGTATGTCTGTTAAACAGTTCCTCTGTGTTCTTCTCATGATGATGGCCCATGTGTTGAGGGGAGCAGTCTGTCACAGGGAAGGTGCCTTTGGTTCTGACTTGTATACCTGCTGGTTTCCTCAGATGGCACCGGGATGCTGGGCAGAATTCTGTTCGCGTGGGTCAAAGGGTGAGCACTCCGCCGTGAGCCTGAGCCGCGCATCTCGCAGCCGCGCGTCGTCTTTGACGTGCCGCTTCTCTTGTGCTCATCCTTCCCAGGAGCAAACTGGACTGCGATGCCAAGAAATGGAGGTAAGGCTCGGGGAGTGTCCCTGGAAGGGGGCCGGGAAGGTGGGGATCCAGCCAATCCCGATGCCGCTTTCTCAGGCTGGTGGCCGACGTTCTCAATGACATCGCCATGTTCATGGAGATTTTGGCGCCCGGCTTCCCAGCATGCTTCACTTTCATCATCTGCTTTGCTGGAATTTTAAAGGTTAAAACGCTATTTATGGAACTACTTCAGTTATATACTACAGAAGTGGACAAAATTGTTGGTACCCTTTAGTCAATGAAAGAAAAACTCACAATGGTCACAGAAATAACTTTAATCTGACATAAGTAATAATAAATAAAAATTCTATGAAATTTAACCAATGAAAGTCAGACATTGATTTTCAACCATGCTTCAACAGAATTATAAAAAAAA
>JAABNY020000045.1:7570320-7583978 GCA_015164015.2 Brevimyrus niger | reverse complement strand
TGGTGGGTGGGTGGGGGGGGGGCTGAGGTGCTGTTCATTCCCAAAGACCCAAATGCAATTCAACTGTGTGACCAAACTGCAGTGACTGTTGGTAAAATGGAAAAGCTGAGGAAGGAGATCAATATGAAAGTGACTGATTAAACCATACAGTGAGGAGCAGACAGGACAGCTAAGCGATGGGCCCCAACCTTCTGATGTCCTCTCGTCTCCAGTCACGTGCAGCCTGATTAATGCCCTTCCCCAAAGCGCTCCACATGAAGGGCATTAAGCTTCCTTAGGTGTGAGTTGGGCATTCAGCAGTCAGTGTCTTCGATTCTACAGCAGACTGGCGTGTCCTGGCAGTCGCTGTTAGCGTTAGCCTGTCAGCATGGGGGGGCCTCTGTCTTTCAGGTCTGCGGAGGGCCGGCTGGCAGACGGACCGCACGCTCCTTGACTGGGATGAGTGGAGGGTGGCGTGGAGGAAGAAGAGCGATTGAAGGCGGGAAAAAACGGGAGGGGTGTTGTGATCTGCGAGCTGAGTCCGTGGGGCCCCCACGGTGATGAAGACATCTCCTCATCATCCAAGCTCCTCTGCCATCGTCTGTCTTCATTCTCGTGATCCGTCTGCCGTTTGTCTTGATAACGGTATAAAAGTATGAAAAGATCCATGTGTTGTTGTATTTTCTCCCCCACCCTGCATTCTTAAGGGTTTCCCTTGATTTATGGACGTATTCCATCTTCAGATTTCCGTTTATTGGGTGTCTTAATCTTAGTTTTGCTTCAGCCGATTTTTTCATTCTCTGATATTTGCAAGATTTGGCTGTCTTAAATGGATAGAGATTCTTTGCTGTGTGTAGGTCATCCACAAGGTGGCAGCAACTGTTGGACTGAGAACCACTGTAGAGTTTGTGACCAGCGTGGATATAATGACACACATGTCATAAGTACAAGAGCAAATAAAGTGTGAGGGTTCAGCTCATGTTCATGTTAGTGTCGCTTACACTGGCATTATTATGTAGCAATAGATGAGATGGAGACGCCAAATCATTTTATAAGTTCAAGCTTGCATTTCATCTGGTGATTTTAAGTATTCAGTTGGTTTTGTATATATTTGGTTTGTATTTGGATTTTCTGCAAACTCTCCCTATACTTAGCAACCTAATGCATCTCACTCCCATTGGCCTAGCTGCCCCTTCGGTCTAATGCATTACGCTAACTAGGCCAAGCATGTCTGTCTTAGGCCTCAAACTACATGTATCAATCATGTATTTGTCATTATTTTTCTGATTCACTACCAGGGTGTTTATTTTTATAGTTGAATGTAAGTATCAGTTTTATGTCTAATTTCAGAGACTGAGACTTTTATTGTTGGTCCTGATTTTGTGCCCTGGTTTGTGGTCTCACTTTAATCCGATCATAGCCTGTCCCCGGCTCAGTCAGCCTCTTCCGGTGCGTCTGCAGGCTGCCCCTCGGGTGACCTCACCCGCTTGTGACTGAGGACGTCCCCTATAGACACGCATGCAAGTGTCACTGCAAATATTCTCTCCCCTGTCGACAGAAAATTTCTTCTTTTTTTTAATCCTTCGGAAGGAAGTGAGCATAATTTCTCATTCCAGAAAGGGTGAAATGAAGAGCTTGTTTTTGGTTTTTTCCCTCGTTGCATATTGCTGTTTGTGTGAAGCCAACTGTTATTAAAATAAGCATTACAAGCTGCTCCATTTTAATGCTGTGCTTAATGCAGCCTGTGCTAGACTCTCAGCAGTCAAAGTATGTATAATTAAAATATAAGTGATGCTAACAAAGTATCAGGACCAGAACAGTCGTACTATTACTGTACCGTCCCAGCTTAAACAGTTAAAGAATCTAGTGTCTCTCTTAAATGCTGATTAAATGGTGTTTTAAACCTTGTCTTGTATATTTGTAGCATAGCAGCAAAGGGAGTATAACATTCAATAATAGTGAAATACATCCCTTTGGATGTTTGATCTTATAGTGGTGCAGCATGTGAGTGTGCAGTGCTTTTTTGATATTATAAGTGTTATATAACTGTACAAAAATAACTGGATTCTTTATTCTGTGTTCTGTTGTAAACGAGCAGCATGGGGCTAGTGAATCACTGGGTAGCATCAATAGACTGGAGATGCGTATTCATGAGGCCTCGTCGTACCGAAGTGTGTTAAATACAGGCGCGTTGGGCGGCCCTGTTAAGAGCCCGGGAAGTTGGCCACTGCACCATTATTCATTTTCATTTTTTTATTTTTACAGGCATTGGCATGGTTTAAACTGAAGTTACATTAATTGCAGTATCTTAATTTACTTAAGGAGTTTGGAACTGGGCCATATCAAGTGTCAGGATAAATTGGGAGGGGGGTGTGTGCTCATATTCCCATAAAAATAACAATTCATTTGTTTTTGGCCCGGATTTTACTGATGGAGTATGAATTTGGGAGCCTCCTGTTATGTCGGGTTAAACCCGCTTTCCACGGCACTCATGGGTACAGGGTGAGGGGCGAACATCTGCATACCTTAATGGCGCTCATTAGGGTGAGAGAGATGAGTCACGCCCCCTCCCCCATCGCCATCTACAACCTGCCATATAAGGCAGGGGGGTCAAAGGCTTCAGAACAATACACTATATTAAGAGGACAGATGGGATTTATACATGAAGATGGCAATTAAGATGCAGTTTCATGGGGGAAAACGTCCCTGCCTGACGGCCTGCACATCCTCCAGGAGTGTGATCCAATCCGGTGGGCCGCTGCCTTCACGTCACACTGCACACCTTATTTAAACACGTCCTATCACTGGATGCACTAAAAATGCAGCTTCACTTCGCTTGAGTCCCGCTTTGTGGAGCTATGGGGCGCTGGCGGGCGTCTGCAACACACTGCTTGTGATTTACACTTCACGATCACATAGGAGTATATCCGACAGGCTCCGCACACCTGCCTTGCGGAGGGTAATTAATGGTCCGGCGTCCTGGCGGTGAATGTTTGATGGCCTCGTGACTGGCTGCGCTGTTCCCTGCTGAGCTCTGGCCAGCCACTGCTTGGTGCTTCCCTGCCGCATTTGGCTTCCAGTCGCCAGTCCAGTGTTCCCGGTAGCCGCACTGCAGATTCCCGCGTCAGTCTCTCGACCCGACATGCGAACATACGTCTGGTGTCACACGGGTCTGTCGCAGTGCCGGATTAGGGACAGATCTCACAGACACACACAAATCCCCTATGGGAAAATGTGAATGCATTTTTTTTTGCATTCAGCAATGCAACAATAGTCCTTTACAGCGCATATAAACATTCTCAGCTTTTTCATGCCTTTCGATGGCTCAAGGTTACGCTGGGAGCTGGGAGCTCTCTGCTTCTGCTCGCCAGCACCATTAATGTTCCGTTTCTCCTTGCGCTGGCTCTCCTCGCTTTCCCCTTTGGATTCGTTCCAGGCCCTAGTAGGTCCCATTCAAAGAGCAAGAGCTGAAGGCGGGGCCTTGATGTCCTGTCGGGCTGCCATGGTGACAGAGAGCCTGGGGGGAGGAGGCAGGACGGGGGGAGGAGAGGAGGCAGATGATGGAAGAGAGCTGATTGAGGCGCCGGCTCCGCCTGACCTTCACAGACGAGAGACATCTCCTGTCTTCGTTTTTTTCTGTCTGCCTCCGTGAATCTGGCCCGGCCGGGTCCGAGCACAATATTGGGATTTTATTTTTTCCTGCTTCAATGGTAGCTTTGGGCAAAACATCCTTATTAAATGAAAGAAGTGAACCTCTGTAGAAGCATGAGTCTGCTGTTGTGTTTTTGTCCTGAAAGCTTATTGCTAAGTGCTTTCAGAAACTTCTGTCATTCAGTACAAATTGCTTTTTCTTAAATCAGATATTGGGAGTGTAAGTCCAAGTAGAAACAACCATAGAAATGTGGGGTTGCTTTACCGCCAGAACTAGCCATGAAAAATGCATATTGAATCTGTGAGGATTACTATATTTCACTACTGTAATCCCTTCATGGAGGGGGTGGGGCTTCTGTTTGCTCTGTGCTGCATTTATCAGGACAGTGTAGAGGAACTAATTAGGATTTTTAATTATGCACACAGTTCCAATCTGATGATGTTTACATCTGTGTGAGTTGACTTTGATCTCAGTTAAATCACTGTAATGTGCTGTGATTGTTACTTAATAATAATGGAAATTCAATTGAAAAGCTTCCCATTCTCACACTGCAAAATATTAATTTTATATTTCCATTATACATTGGCTGTTGTGGTCATATTTAACCTTCCACCAAGGACCATTTTACCATTTATTGCTGTTCATGACCCTTATTAATGTGCATTTTGTAATATAAACCTTTCTCGGGATTTTGCTCTGAACATACACCCACAAATTCAGATTCTTTTATTTTTTTACCAGTTGTACGTTCTAGAAAATGTAATAGTTCTGCAGAAAGCATTAAACTTATTTTATCCTATGCTTTAGAGTCATTATATGCTGTGAAAGGAATAGTAACGATTGAATTAGTTGCCTTACTAGATTCAGACAGGCCAAGTGAAATATCTAACTTGAAACTAAAACATATTTAACTTTAATGTGAACAAATATATCATATGCAAAGTGGAGCAGCAAGCAGCATGAAATGGCAGCTGGAGGTAGAGTGGAGGAGATGAATGGATGAAGCTAGAGGCAGGGTGGAGGAAGAGAAGAATGGATGAGGCTAGAGGCAGGGTGGAGGAGGAGATGAATAGGTGAGGCTAGAGGTAGGGTGGAGGAAGAGAAGAATAGATGAGGCTAAAGGCAGGGTGGAGGAGGAGATGAATGGATGAGGCTAGAGGCAGGGTGGAGGAAGAAAAGAATGGATGAGGCTAGAGGTAGGGTGGAGGAGGAGATGAATGGGTAAGGTGGTTAAGATGTCTTCTGTGACATGTAAGGTGCATCTATCCATCTAGCCACAAAAGCAGCACATGGTGCATTGTATCTTGGTGATCAAACACAGCAACAAGGGCCCTAAATTTTTTTAAACATAACTGGATTGTCTGGATTGGGGGGCAATTTAATATACTTACATGGGGCCCAAAATCTCTAGTGGTGCCCCTGTTTGTGGGTGTCTGTGAATCGCAATGATAACAGCTGACAGATCGTGTTGCCAAATGCAGCGATGGCTCCTTTCGTTCTGTATTTATTCATCCATTGATTATCTAGACTTATGGTTGCATTGTTTGTAAATAAAGCGAAGCCAGATATTAGTGGGACAAACAGGCATTTTCTTGGAGAGAAATGGAGCTGGTTTCAAAGGAGGAAACAAATGAATTAAGACAGCAGATAAATATCAGGATGAATCCTAAGCATCATGTATTGCGTTAGGAAATGTCAGCCGCATGGGCAGAATATTAAACGTTTTCTGTTCATAATAGAAAATAGATTTCTCTGTGTAAGCTGCTGTAGATTTAAGTTTAAGTGCAGAGAATCCTTAAACCCTCAAGCAATGATTTGGTTATCCAAAGCTCCATTATCATCTTATTTATTTAAAACAAAGCTCTGCAAGTGTGATAACAGGCTGATATTATCTGCACATGCACTGCATTGGCTGAGTTTACTTTAGAGTAGATGACTAAGCTCAGAGTTAAATATAAAATGCAGAATTTTTCCTTTCCATGATGAACGTACCCTTAGTCCAGACATCGGGTCTAAGAAATCGGCTGAATCTTGTGACGGTGTTTAGTGAGGAATGTCCTGTTAGTCTAAGGGAATCTTCGATTTAGGGTCTTTGAAGCCAAGTCCAGTTTTATGTCAGTAAGGTGATGAAATCAGGTACCGCACACCTACAGAGAGACTCGGCAGCGGGAGCGGGGCTGACTGCTCGCATGTGGGCGGGAGAACGTGGAAGGACAGCCAAACAGGCAGAAGTTCCCGAATCCGGCAGGAGTCGCCATCCTGTGTGAGTCAGAGTGGCACCGGGGATCTCAAAACCTTCACCTACCAGAAAATCCTTATTTCATTCTTTGTTGTCTGTTTGTTACTCTGGGCTGTGTTGACACACACAAGCCTCAGGCCGCGGGCGTCGGCAGTCTGTAGGCTGAAGCGGTGCCGGTTCCTGTCGTCTCCATCGATGCGGGTGTATATTAAAGTTACTTAGGTAATTTGCAGTTTCAGTGGGGTCAGAATAAACAAACGGACCACATTGTCTGAATATTTTTTTTATCATTTTGTTATCTCTTACTGCAACATTATAAAATATATCCATGCTTAATATTCAAAAATGCACAATATTATGGGTTTGATATGAGTTATGTGTTATACGCAGCCGTCAAACTGTCTAACAGAAAAAAGCAGGCTAGTAAAAATGTGCAAACATAGAAAAGTATGTTTAAATAATCTTCTTGGTGGAATAAAACTGATTTTATGCCTTTATAAGGGTGCTAGTTTATCCATTATTTTAATTTACCCCAATACTTTCAGTAACCATTCAATCTACTCACGTATTTGTTGACTGAACCATTAGCATTCCAGGTCCAGCTAATGAAAAACTTATCAAGTTAGTTATACAAATAAGTTGATTGATTAAGCAAAGCTGGTGCTCAGACTTAACAAACACATGAAATGGCTGAGGTGCCCCTGTGGAGAGGTTTAGGACCTGAAGTGATGCTCATCTAGCTGTCCAACAAGATATCAGTAACCTTCTGGAGAACAGAAAAAAATATTTTGCCCATGTTTTAATGTTGAAATGTGTATGAAATATTGTAATATATATATATTGTCTTAATGGCTTCCAAAACGTTAAAGATCTTATCCCAACACTACCCCTGTCGATCCTCCGCTCCTTCCATGTTCCACGCCCCCTCGTTAACCTCGTGTGGGATCCCCATGTGATCAGCTGTTTCTGGTTGTTGTCATTAGTCCTCTGTATTAAGTTTGTGTTTCAGTTTGTTTCCCCAGTCCGGTCATTGGGTGTGTTTGACTTGCTTACAGCGCTGGCTTAAAGCAACGCATTCTGATCCTGACACAATGCATTATGGTTAGATGCATTGCGACCACTCACCCAGCTACACAAACTGGAACCACCTCCGTGACGACACACCTTTGCCCTTATTGGCTGAAGAGTTTAGTAACACGCATGACGTTTGTATCCCAGGCAGTTCCGATTCATAATCTGCTATTTCTCCCAAATATCACGTAAAGCAGTGAGAACTGGTTTTCAGTTAGTGTACCTGGTTAAATAAAGTTTAAATAAATGACACAAATGCTCTAATAGTACACGTAAGTTAGTGGTTTATTTATTGTTAGTTACTGTAATGTTACGCTGCTTTATTTGGTTAATCGTCCAGTCTGTGATGAAGGCATTCAAGTAAGAATTGCATTTGTAGTATGACTCATTTCCTGACGCGTACAATTTATATTAGGTCAGCGTTCACGGTTCAGATTGAGTTCTAGGTCAAACTGGTTTGTTCGATTTTTTAAGAAATTTGAGTTTGACCGAGTTCGAGAACCAAGGTACCACTGTGTATATATACACACACACACACACACACACATACACACACACACTTTCTACCCAGATACTCATCCGACACTAATCGGCCTCATCCAGGACGGTGATGAGTCTGTTTATAGACAGGAGGCTAAAAAGCTGGCTGCCTGGTGCAGTCTTAACAACCTGGAGCTCAACACGCTCAAAACAGTGAAGATGATCGTGGACTTCAGGAGGAAGCCCCCCTGCTCTCCCCCCACTCACCATCCTGGACAGCACTGTGGCTACGATAGAGTCATTGAGGTTTCTAGGGACCATCATCTCCCGGAACCTGAAGTGGGACACTCACATTGACTCTATTGTGAAAAAGGCCCAACACAGGTTATACTTCCTTCGTCAGCTGAGGAAATTCAACCTGCCACAGGAGCTGCTGATACAGTTCTACACTGCAATCATTGAATCTGTCCTCTGCACTTCTATAACTGTCTGGTTCAGCTCAGCTACCAAATCTGACTGCAGAGGGTAATCAGGACTGCTGAGAGAATCATTGGAACATCCCTCCCCACTCCTCCAAGATCTGTACTTATCCAGAGTAAGCAAAAGGGCTAAGAAAATCACCCTGGACCCCTCACACCCAGCACACTCACTCTTTAATCTGCTGCCATCTGGTCGACGCTACAGAGCACTTAGCACCGAAAACGACGAGACACAAGAACTGTTTCTTCCCCCAGGCAGTCCAAGTCATGAACACTTAACAATGTCATGAACACTTAACAATACACGTGGTACACAGAACACTAAAATAAGTAAATAAGTGTGTGTGTTAGTTTTTCATATTTGCACATATAAACATACCTATGCAAACAAATCATACCTGGTCATACTGGAATGCCTTTTGCTATTTTGCATGCCATTTTATATATCTGTGTATAACTCTTTTTATTACCCGTGTCTTGTCTTGTCACTGTCATTCTGTTGCACTGCAGGGTTCTGTCACTAAAAAAAATTCCTCGTATATGTTAACATACCTGGCAAGATCGCAATTTTAACCGTAATGCATTGCGTCAGGATCAAAATGCATTGCTTACAGCGCTGGCTTAAAGCAAGTCGAATGCACCCAAAGACCGGACTGGGAAAAAAAACTTAAACATGCACTTAATACAGAGGACTAATGACAACAGCCAGAGACAGCTGATCACATGGGGATCCCACATGAGGTTAATGAGGGGGCGTGGCACACGGAAGGAGTGGACAATCAGGGCAAGACGAGGGGTCATGTTGGTATAAGATCTTTATCGTTTTGGAAGCCATTAAGAAAACAATGCTCTTTGTTTTATCCTGTTCATTTTGTGTTTAAATGCTAAAAAAACATATTCAGGTGAAATTTTGGGGGGCCGGGAACCGATTACAGCGGTACCTTGGTTTGTGAGCATAATTCGTTCCAGAAATGTGCTTGTCATCCAAAGCACTCGTACATCAAAGCAAATTTTCCCATAATAAATAATGGAAACTCAGATGATTTGTTCCACAACTCCAAAATATTCATATAAAAATGATTAATACAAAATATAAAGTAAAATATATGTAAAACAAATTAACGTACACTTTACCTTTGAAAATAATCATGGATGGTATGAGGGAGAGGAGTGACAGGAGAAGAGGAGGGTTATTTTGTAGACAGTTTGTCGATTTTCACTTTAAATAACGAAATCACTGCTACCTGTTGGCTCACTGGAATCTTTTTCTTTTTGTGTGACCTTAACAAGGATCATATCCAATGACAGCTGCGTTTGTTTCCTTTTTGATTTCACAGAAATGTGGGCATTGTATTGTCGTTAAACAGATTCATCGCTGTCACTGCTACGATTTGGGTGGTGCTTTTCTACTAAATTTTGATTATACGAGTGAGGCACGCCGACCGAGACAGAGCATGGGAGACGTTTACCCACAATCCAGCAGCGAAACAGAGAGAGAAGAACCATCGGCTCAGTGATCATGTGACACTCAACAGACAAAGTGTATATGAAATACTCGTATTGCAAGATCTTGCTCGGCTTCCAAGTCGAAATTTAATATAAATCTTTGCTCGTCTTGCGGAACACTCATAAACCGCGTTACTCGTAAACCGAGGTTCCACTGTAATTGGTTTTCCATTATTTCTTATGGGTAAAATTCAATCAGAACTCAAACTTTTTAGGATTCGATCCAGAGTCCAAAATGGATTAAGTTCCAAAACTGAGGGACCACTGTATTTCTATAGGAAATGCTTTTTAGTGTTTAGTGTTGGGACCATGTGTTGATGTAGTTGATTACATAAATTACACAAATAAAATAGTGGTATCTGTATCAATGAGTACCAAAAAGTGAGAATTGGTCAGAAAAAATGGTATTGATGCCTCTCTAAAAAGGGGACTTGTGGTGTTATGTGGTAACATGCTGTCCCCTGCTGGTTTGAGTAGAAATTAGGAGGAAGGTGCAGCAGTGAAAGAATGAAAACAACTAGTCAGCTTCAGCACAACAGAGGGGAATTCACCCCTGACCCTTTAAACCAAAAGTGACTTCATTTACAGGCTGGCTTTTCCTGCTATTGTATTTAATGCTGCTGAGAGATCTGTTCCTGATTCATTTCCCCTTATTCTTCTAAAAATTTTATTTGCTGGATGCTTCACGACTGTTGCAGTTCAAAATTGTGTCTGAATGTCCATTGGTAAGGCTTATGTGTACTAGTTTTGTTGTCAAGCTTGGTATTATCAAGTCTTAGTGGACCAACAGTGGTACCCTGGACATGGTTTTGTATCTGGCTGTAAAGGTTTGCTTTGTTAGAAATGTGCCACTTCTAGCTATGTTGACCTTGATACCTTGTATGAGGTAGCCTCAGGCTGTTTCCCTGGGGACGGGGGAGCGATTTCTGCACAAAGCCCCCGATTTTCTTGGCTGCCCTCCTTCAAGTAGATGGTCATTCTGCTAAATGCCGTGGGAGACCTTGAATATTGCTGTGCATTGGCAGCTGACGTGCATTGGTAGCATGCCAAAGCTATACATTTTATGCCGTATCACTTCAACAATTGCAGAGGTGGCCTAAAAGTTACAGATTCCCCAATTTATTTGGTACTGCTGATTCTGCTGTATCTTTCATGACTGGAATTGTTTTAGGTTTTTAGGTATAATTAAAGTAATACCGCTTTATTCCAAGTGATATATATATCTTCGGCACTGTTCTGTTATTATCGATGGGGACTGCTATAAAATTAACTATTTATAGAGCCTTTGTGTTAAGGGCTGGAGATTCATTTAGAAAACCTTGTGTTTATTGTGGTTTAGGTTTTCACTCCCTGCAAAAGTGTGATCTCCCTTTGCAGCTCTGGTATTGCTATCACAGCCAATACCATCCAAATGCAGCACCGCAACACCACTTCGCCGCACTTCTGGGCCTGCAGTTGGAAGCCACCAGTGTCATGCCAGAAGTTTCTTCACCGCTGTATTAGGAGCAAGTTTTGTTGCTATGGTTGCAGAACAGCAAATTTCTAGTCTTGTACACCATTATTGATTGATTGATTAATTCCATTTATTCACCATGTCACTAGTCACAAGTACTAGCGAAAAGCAGGTCATCAACCCGACCATACATATACATATACATACATCACATTATAGGGGGTAGACGGGTCAGGAAGACAGGGGACTATAGGGAAAAAAAAAGCAAGATTACATGTGGAGAGGGAAGGTGAATAAAAAAAACAGCCCCCAGACTGTATTCCAGTAAGGAGTACAATGTAGTAACAGGGAAAAAACACCTCAGCAACATAAGCACATAGTCACAACATCTTACAACATTAAAGTCGAGACTTGCAATAGAGGATGGGAATGGGGAGGTGGAGGTAGCCCAGCATAGACAAACAGCCATCCGGTCCTGCAGCCTGTCCAGCGCTGGTCAACAGACCCGCCTGTTCATGCTGGGGGTATGAAGCGGCAAAGGCGTTGGTTTGGGCGTCCAAGGGTGTCCTTGATGGTTGGGGGAGAGGAATGCAAGAGAGTCTCTCTGCCTTGTTCTAACCTATGAACTGAGTAGATAATGATAGTATACTACATCATTGTCTTACTATACTACATTATATATTATAGAGTAGTGTTGGGTATTGATTCAAATTTCAAGAATCGATTTGATTCCAATTCTCAAGATTTAGAATCAGTTATCACAATTTGATCCAAATTGTTCTGATCAGATATCGATTAGGGTCAGGATTTTTTTTTTTATTATTTTAGCTGTTGCATTAATTACATGACTTGCAAAGCATCGCTAGTGTCCGACGCCATGTTGTTAATACAGTTGTCCCCGTTGAACTTTAACATCACCTACTGTCGCGTCATTGAATTCACGATGTGCGTGATTAAAGATATTAACCCTTTAACACCTAAGCCTCAAATGCCCGTCTGGACTCTTTTTTTTCCTATTTTAGCTGTAAAAAGGGCAGAAAATGTTAAAGGGTAAAATCGACCTTTAAGGAATTATTATGAGAATCGATTAAGAATCAGATAATCGATTTTATCAGCACAGCACTATTATAGAGAGAGTGGGAAATGGTATTATTCATATAACGGGTACTTCTGTTCAAAACAGTCCTGTAGAAGTTTTGAAAGTCAGTTTTGTTCCTTTTTACGGTACAGCATGCATATAAATCTAAATTAAGTGAACGTGTAAACTTTTTTTAATCTGATGCAGTTCTACCAGGAAACTGATGCAGTTGTGTCCATCTACAGCCTATGATTAGAAGCAAAGCTGCTATGCACAAAGGGAAAGACCACAAAATATTATTAAAAACCTATGTCAAAAATGTCTTTCTCTGTAATAAACCCGCTCTTTGGATAGAGCTGGGCAATAAATCGATTTAATCGATTAAATTCGAATTTACAGTTCACTGCGATGTGTTTTTATGAAAATCAGTTTTATAACTTTTTTTTTTTACACACGAGCACCAAAACCGGAACTAATGCAACGCACCATTCTTCACAGGTAAATTAGCGCCAGTGCACCCAAACACTGTAGCAGATTCACTAACAACATGGCAATGACGGGAAAAGCTACCACTTGTGCCCAAAGAAGGTGTTGCTATATCTGTAGTATGGAATTGGTTCGGTTTTGCACAGACCAAACAAGTCCTCGTTGCAAAGACTTTAGAGACTGTTGCAACTAAAGGAAGCAACGTGACTAATTTATTCCAGTACATAAAGCAGAAGCACGAAGCGGAGTGGGAGAAGTGCCGCTCCCAGCGAAATGAAAATAGCCACAGCACCAGCACAACAAACAAAGTTAAGCAAGCAACCTTCCCTGACACATTTTCGAACTGTGTGCCGTATGATAAGAATGGGGCACGATGGGAGGCGATGGCAAACGCTGTCGCGATGTATAGTGCAAAAGGCATGGTGCCCATACATAATGTGGAAAAGCTGGGATTCATTAACATGCTAAAAGTTGTGGACCCTCTGACTACGCACTGTGTAAAGAAGTGCTTCCTTAAATGCAGTTTGAAATGTTCATCCGCTAATTTCCACCTATGGCCACAAGGTCTTGTATTTGAACTAATGCTGAAGTAACTATTTGGTTGAACAGCATCCAAACCTGTTAGAATCTTGTATACCTGGATCATGTCCCCCCTCAGTCTCCTTTGTTTGAGGCTGAACAGATTTAGCTCAACTAACCTTTCCTCGTATGACATTCCTCCAAGACCAGGAATCATTCTTGTGGCCTTACACTGCACCTTTTCTAAGGCCACACTGTCCTTTTTAAGATATGGTGACCAAACCTGCACACAGTATTCTAGGTGAGGTTTCACCAAGGAATTGTATAAACTTAGCATTACCTCCCTTGACTTAAACTCCACACACCTGGAGATATACCCCAACATCCTATTGGCATTTTTTATTGCTTCCCCACACTGGCAAGAGTGGGACATGAAAACATCAACATACACACCAAGGTCTTTCTCATAATCAGCTACCTTTATTTCAGTGGGACCCATAAAATATCTGTATTTTTTACTCCCAACATGGAGTACCTTACATTTGTCTATGTTAAATTTAATCTGCCAGGTATCGGCCCAGTCACTAATGAAATCAAGATCCCGTTGTAGTTGCTGAGCCGCTAATTCATTATCTGCCCCACCACCCACCTTGGTGTCATCTGCAAATTTCACCAGTTTACTGTATATATTGATATCTATATCATTTATGTAAATT
>JAABNY020000045.1:7552564-7562831 GCA_015164015.2 Brevimyrus niger | reverse complement strand
GAGCTCGTGCAAATTGTAGCCTCTTTTTCCTATTTGTAGGCATATTACCTGGTTGTGTGGTGATCACATTGTCAAACTGTATGTCCTTTAATTGTATGTCCTTTAACCTTAAATGCGCTGGTTAACTGTTTCATCCCATGAAATAGAGCAGTTTTTAATGTCCCTCGTAGAAAGAATGCATAACATTTTCTTTGCCATTATAACACTATATAAGTGGAGGTTACTTTGATGAATCAAATACATTTTCTTGCTAATAAAGGTGCTGGAAAGATAAACATGCTGTATATTTATTTGTTAGCAAAGACTTGAAGGTATTTTTAATAAACGTTATGTAACATGCAAATGCGCAAAAATGTAACAGCGTGTGCAAAAACTTGCGTGTGTATGTATGTATGTATGTATGTATTAATGAATGCATACATACATATGCATGCATATAAACATAAGAACATAATCAACACATACACATGTGTTCAATGTTCTTGTGATAAAAACACGAAGAACCTTACATGATTAAATTAATTAATATAATTAATTTGTACAGGGCTGAACAGCAACTCCATGGCAGATTCTGACAGACAATTCATCAAAGTGTAGACAGGTTGGTGATCCCCTGGGTTTGAGTTCTCATATGTAGGTATCTTTGAATATCAGTGAATGTGCAATGTAATTTTATACAAACTATATTTTTTCATAACATTTTTCTCCTGTAACTGGGGGAAAAAAAATCGTTTTTCATTAATCTGGCAGGCAGTTGTCATTCTATCGGTACCCTGTTCATTTTTGATGGAAAAAAAAGTCTTTCGTGTGGGAAAAAAAACAGTTTGTAGGCCTAAATATTCATGATCAAAATACAGCTAAAACCTGCCTTCAGAGAGCAGGACACGTGACCTCTACACACGTGAGACCTGTTTTTTCATCTGGATATGGAGCCTATTTGAACATCGTTTTTTTCCGCCATGGCTTGCAGTATGCGATAAGACCTTTAAATCACGCATCTAAATGGATATTTCCAGAACCCATTGTATGTATGATGCCGTCAGTAGATAGGTGCCTTTAAAATCTGAGCAGAGGCAGCATGAGCCGGGCGAGATGCGGTGGGACCTGGGGACAGAAGGAGCCCCGCATTCTGACAGCTGAGACACGCCACCATCCTGTGCTTTGGTGACACTGAAGGGATGACAATAAGTGCTTATTGTGAATATAGAGATTTGAGGACTGAGATGGGAAAGGTTCCAGAATGAAATCTAGGCTTAAATCTAGTCACGTAGCAATAACAGCGATTAGAATGCAAGGCTCCAAAGACAACAACAGTGGAATGTACAACTGTTCCCTTTGTCATGCGACAATGACATATTAATATTTAAAAGATTACATCCCGGTTTTATTTTGTATACTGTCATATATGTATATGTATTAATGTGTGTGTGAGTGTGTGTGTGTGTTCATGCATGCATGTATGCATGTGTAAAGCAAGACTTTTAAGCTCGCCTACCTGTGTAAATAGCCTACTATACGTTAAGCTATCGCCTTTCCCATTAAGAACCTTTTCAATCTGTGCGCGGTTAATAAATTAAGCAAGTGTGAATAAGCATTTGATAAATTGGTGAGTAAAGTCTTTATTGCCACGATAGCATGACGGAACTGCACACTGCACTGATGAAAAAGAAAGGAATGAAATATCATGAAATCGCTTAAAATAAATGGTCAAAAATTTATTGTAGCCTAAATGAGCATAATATGTTCTATAGCGCATTTGAAAACATCTCATTGGTATTTATTCTACGCAAATGTACAGGGTGGGTGCTCTATGCGCGGACGAACCCTTTAAATCTGCCGAAACACTCGTTCCCCGGTGCTGTTAATACTGTTACTATCTGTGATCGTGAAAACGGGAGGGTGGGAGAGAGGGAAGGCGGTAGTGCACCTTGCTCGAAAGCCGAGCATAGCACACGAACATTTCCCCGATGGATGGAGGCTGCATCCTGCAGCCAAGATGGCAGATAAGACGCGTCCCCGGCTTTTCTCTTTAATGCAGCTGCATCTTTAGAAAGCGAAAGTGCCGAGGAGCCTGCGGAAGGTAAGACGGGACCTGTTGTGCGCTGCTTGGGTCTTTGACACAATGAAATTATTTTTAAAGGCTAAATAAGGACGCGTCGTGTAGGTAAGTAAGAGCAGGACGGAGTTAAAATGTGCCATTTGGTCAACTATTTAAACTGCGATGTCTGTGTATTATTTGTTAAGCCGAGCGCTCAAAAGAAAACAATATCAATTGTTTGTTTTTGATTTTAGAGAAATTAATAAAAAAAATGTTTTTATGTTACCTGTTAGGAAAAAATACTGCTTTGTTTTGATGAATGTTATAACAACGCAGTTATTTCTCAAAATTATCTAAGCTTGTTTTAATCAAAACTAATTTCATGAATGTTCGATTGATTTTAATTTTACTTGACCTTAACAAACCGCTTGAGATAAAACTATCTTTAGTCCTAAGATTTTGAGAGGACTACGATACCATTGAATACTATTGCTATTATTATTATAACCTTTTACATAGAACATTGAGATAATTCTTAGGAACATGATGAGCGCCACCCTCCGCTGACAACAGATAAACCTCTTTTTCATCAAACCTAATTTAAAAGATTCATCCTGACTGAGGTACATCACGTACAATACAAGCTTCTCTAGTATGAAAGTACACAGCCTGACTTGGCTGTTGGCAGCAATTTTTTAAAATTCTATTATAGCAACAAATGTTTGCGTTGGTCTTATGTGCGTGTTTTTGTCCTTGTTTGATTGTTTGTTGTTAAATGAAAACTGTTTAACATAACTGGTATACTGATAATATATTTATCAAAACGCATGGTTGTTAGAAGTTTTCTGTCCCATGCCTGGTCGTCATTTTGGCAAGGGGTGGGGCATGCTACCAGAACACACCTGGGGTAGTCCCCACGCTTTTCAACACCCCCATGGACAATAGCACGTCAAGACCGCCTCATTTTAGCATTTTCCCTAGACAGCTGGCTGTGCGGCTCGGTCGGTTGTATCCCACTCTTATCTTACATGTGCCTACCGTGCCACCGACTTACAGAAGCCCAGGGAAACAGAAGCTGGCATCTGGGCCGGGGGAAAACAATGGACGTCTGCTGCTGAAATGGCTTAGATATAATGTTTTGTCAGTAGCTGGCACATCGGACTCGTTGATGAAACGAGAAACGTGCGGGAAATGCGGTCTCCCTGGTTCACCCGCATGGAACACCGGGCTCCGCAATCTACCGGCTCAGTGCTGCGGTGCGAGCATCAGTTGGAATGCAGTAAAAAGTCGGATTTTCAGTCTACGTATACGAATACGTTAAAGGATGACAAAGCATACAGTTTTGTTTTGCGTTTTAATCATGTGACCATATGCAGGGTCCATATATGCATCTGCGCCCCTGTCAGCTGCTATTCGGTCACCATATCCGCCTGTTGCAGGTTTTTTTTTTACGGTTGGTTCCCTGCATTTGGGAAAAAATACATCGCAGACTTCCTGCAGCCATCTCAAAATCGACTTCAGCGTGCGGTACATTATGCACCATGAAAGAGTGGCATGTCTTTTTGAAAGCGCCACTCTCGACATCCCCCATCCGTAAATAAAAAGCAAAAGCGACGACAAAAGGCTTTCATAGCGACTCTCAAGCCTGACTCTGGTGTCCTTTGGTTGGTGCGTTTTTGATCCTGCCAAATAAAACTGAGACGGAAAGGAAGTCGGGGTCGTTTTACGGCCGGAGGTTTTCACATCTAACGCCAGACGCCTTGCTGTCCCCCGAAAAATTAATTGGGACCGCCTATGTGTCTGAAAATTTTATACCCTCCAGCTGGATGCAATTTCTAGATCTTATGAATAAATAAGAACTAAAGGCTTGTCGTTTTATATCACATGTATGTGTGTTATATGTATTCATATATTCATAGATTGTATCATGTAGACCTCCTTGGATGCCAATTTTCATACATGAGCAGGGTTATTTCTAGTGAGCTAATTAATGTGGCTTTAATTAAGGCCTGTTTAGTTTTAGTCCTGACAAACAGTAAGTCCATTCAGATAAAACCTTCTCTGGTCCGTTTCCTGGGCAACTGGGTCTAGAGTCCCTGCCCTCAAGGGGGCAGTGTAAGGGTCTAACTTGGTGGAGCACTAGAGACTGTAACTAGGAGATTTCCATAAAAAGCTTGACCAGGGCACAGTAAGGGCTCATTCCTACTATGTGCATTGAGTCAACACACACATTCTGCGATTCACCAAAACATCATACATTGCATAGAAAGCTATGTATGATGTCCCCACTAGTGCCCCGCGTCGCAGTGCATTTTGAAAACGTACTGCTGCCCACATTTCTGGACGCATAAAAAAAGAATAGAGATGCATGCGTGTTTTGTATTCCCTCTTCTATCCCCATGAACACTAGGGACAGTCATGTACATTCTTAGCAACGGCTAATGCAACACAGCATTGAAACCACGTAACGACACATGAGAACATGGACAAGCAGGAGATGAAGATATGGAAAAGAAAGCAGCGCAAAGCATTGACTAGTGTGAACACACAGTAACAAGGCTAAATGCAACTCATCCTGGTACCTTGCCATAACGGCAAGACTCAATAATGAGTGAGAGTGAAGGAGAACAAGCACTGGTACGACGACAATTAGGCAGCTGTTTGGTAGCTTGGTGGCCTGCCGTGACTTTGCGCTTCTATAATGGCCGAAATGGCCGAGACGCTCGGGCCTCAAGCGGGGTCCAGGAGAGCCCGGTCCTCATCTGCGGCGTGGTCTGTTATCGGGGATCTGCCCCGACACCAGGGTGTAGCCAGCCAGCAGCTGGCCCTGCCTCTGCAGCCGCCCGCCCATGTCGCAGTTAAGTATTGAGAAGGCTGTCAGAAAAGTGAAGCTCGGGCAATTTATCAAGGAGGTGATGGCAGAGTCGCTGTGTGCTTTTTCAATAGCCGGGTCCCGGAAATCCAATTTGAAACACAAATCAAACAGGGAAACAAAAATAGTTTTATCGGGAAAAGTGGGGCGACTCCCGACGCGGCGGCAGTGTGAGTTTTTCCCGCACATTAAAAAATAAAAGAGAGAAACACAAGGAAAAAATTTGAGGCAAATAAGAGGAACGAAAGAAAGCAGGAAGTGCTTGCGTGCCTGCAGAGCCCGGGGGCCGACTGGCGCTGCTAGGAGGGCGACCCGCCTTCAGAGCCCCGGTCACACAGAACGCTGAGCCCTCAAGAGGAATCCTCTCCTTCATGGTCTTTCCGGTCCATTCAAAATCATTCCTGTTTTTTTTTGTGTATAACTGCCTGTTCTGCAAAATCAAAAATGTGCGTCTTATGAAACCGGACTATATATAGAGCCCTCGAAGTTTATTGTTATGCCACGTAAAATATACGTAAATATTCAGCGGGTTTGCCAGCCTGCGTTACAGGTGATGCGGCCTGTGTCTGCGCTGGAGGTGGCACAGTGCAGTGTAATGGGACGTGGCAGTAATGCGCACACTGCAGTTCCCCCTCCGTTCAGTATCGATCGCATTTTGGCTCAGTGCAGCTTTACATTTAGAATAATGAAGCACACATTATCAAAGGGAGCAAATGAAATGCGGGCTGGGAGGAGCTGACTTGGCGCGACCCACTGTGCCGCTGGCTGGCACCCCTGCCAGGCCTCCTGGCATATTCTGCATGAGGAGCAGCGTTGGCAGACCTCGGTGGTGCGGGGCAGTCCTGTCCTGCCAGACGTCATCAACCCCCCCCCCCCCCCTTTGCCAGCTGGGCACCTTGCAAATCAAAGCAACCACCTTCTGCCTAGTCTATCACCTCTTTAAAATCCTGTTCTCATAGTTTCTCATAGTGTGGGACGCTGATGGAGCCGTCGGTCCCCCCAAACCTTCCTGATCCCAGGCAATCTGCCTGAAACGAAGTGAAACTCATCTGACACATCTGCTGCATAAGAATGCATTATTTATTTAAGTTTTAAATATTTTAGTCTGAGTTTTATCTAAGACTCCAATGTTAAACATTTAGCATAAATAATTTTTAAATTATAAATATTAATTGAATTATTTAGGATATGATTAATTTGGCATATTTAAAAAGTGTGGTTTGAAATGTAGTATTTTTCTTAACAGTAATAAAAACCGAGAATAAACGTTCATTAGGATTAAAATCACTCTTGGCACCCCCCGCTCCCCTAGGAGGGAGGAGGGACTCTCATAATAACAACCCAGGGACGAGCCACGGCTGAGCTGGGCAGCAGGGGGGGCCGGGCCGGGTTCAGAATGGCGTCGAACGGCACGGAGAGGCGCCGGCAAGCCACACCCATGACTACGCCGGAGGGAAATGTAGTGATGAGCTTCAGCTTCGAGAGTTACCAGCTGGAGGAGGAGGACTTCCAAGCCAAAGATGTTCCCGACAGAGGGATCCTTACCTTTGCAGAGCCGGGTAAGATGCCGCCCCCATTGTCATGGCCTGGGGGTTTGGGTGGGACTGCCCTGTGGACTGAATGTGCCCCCAAAGATCAATTTACCCCAGTACCGTCGGCCTCTGTAAGATATGGAGCCATTTGTATGGTAATTTGTCTTGGCTTTTGGAGAAAGCCGATCCTCTATCTGCATCTGCTCTTTGAGTCCCCCACGCGCCAGCAGTCAGCCCCAGACTCATCCTCCAGGATCAGAATAAATCAGGGATACACTCTCGCCTGCCATTGCTTTGGGCCTTCAAATACGGAGGCTTGGCTGCTTGTCGGAGCCCTGCGATCATTGTGTGGAAGGAGCCCCGTGGGTTTCCTTTGGGTTCTTAACATGGAACAAGCGCCCTAATGGACCAGAGCCGCTACCAAAGGGGGCCTAGTGAAGTGATTAGGAGTAAGCATACCCTGCTTTCTGAGGCTGTCGTGAATGGCTGCTGGCACTGGGCTCCGAGGCTGAGACTGCTTGAGGCAGTGGAATAGGGATGGGGGGGGAGGGGGGTGAGTTGCTTAAAGAAAACCCCTGACCCATAAGTGGTACTAAGGGATATGAGTGAAGTGGCTGCGGTCGCTATAGATGCAGTCCACGCAAGCCTATAATCCTGCGCAGAGAAGGAGACGGTTCTAACTCTTAAAGGGTCTCCGAGAGGACAAGTAATAAAAAGTCCCCGTCCTCGTGCCAGCGAGGGACGTTCCTGACATGCTCCTCCCTCTGATTTACTGTGGTAAGTCTTCGAGGAGCCGACACCAGATGACCGGTACCATGGGATATACTTTGCTATGCTGCTAGCCGGAGTTGGATTCCTGCTGCCTTACAACAGCTTCATCACTGACGTGGACTACCTGCATCACAAATTCCAAGGTATGCATCATCCCCTGTGGCCCAGTAGGCTGACGACATTTTGGTGGGTGGGGGGGTAAGGGATTTTCTGAAATGTATTGTGAAAAGTGTACA
This sequence comes from Brevimyrus niger, assembly GCA_015164015.2. NCBI lineage: Eukaryota > Metazoa > Chordata > Actinopteri > Osteoglossiformes > Mormyridae > Brevimyrus > Brevimyrus niger. The sequence continues at coordinate 7,555,382 of JAABNY020000045.1, read as the reverse complement.
GTTGATGAGGAACTAGTGATTGGCTAAGTGTTGTGATCTCTCTTCTTGCCCTTCTGCTGGTCCTTCAGGAACGTCTATTGTGTTTGACATGAGTCTGACATACATCCTGGTAGCCTTGTTGGCAGTGGTCCTGAACAATGCCTTGGTGGAGACTTTGGGTCTACATACCCGGATCACTGTAGGTGAGTGATAGGAGACCATGCCCAATATCACCTGCCTGTTGGAACCATAGTCTGAACGCTTTTTTGCTGCAATGATACCAGCAAGTAGTTGTTTGATTGACAATTTTCAACTCTATGAGTTTATTAATGGATATCATAAGGAAGTGGGTCATATCAGAGAAGATGTGCTTCCTAACGTTTGAGGGCTTTCAGGAGAATCAAAAAGAGTGTATAAGAATTTAAGCTTAGGCAAGTCCTTCCTGTGTCTTGGGATCTTGAGGAACCCATTGAACTCCATTAAAGCTGTTTGTCATGGGGGAATCCATCGCTATCAGACTGACCTTTGTCTTCTGAAACAACTCAGGATCAGCTACAAATGGAAGACCTGCTTTTCTTATGTGTGTGAGCTGCAGTTAAGAGAACATTTGGCTAGGGATCGCCACGACAGCCCAATAGCAGCTGTATCCAATGGCCTTGATGGAATATCTGAGTTATTAATACTCTCAGCAGCGCAGAGAGCATCAAATCGCATGCATGGCAGACCAAGACAGTTCCATTAGAGCAGAGACAGGGCCTTAGTTCTAATGAGATCAAAGGATGCGTTTGGAACAAAAAACCCTTTGTGTTTTCCCAAGCAATCACACAAGGCTTTTGATAATGCAGCCACTTCTGAATTTGGCGAGGTGAATTAAGATGGCTTTTTAAAACACGAGGGACACAGGGACAAATCTCAGCATGTGCGAGGTCACACCGAGCTCTCAATTCGCTGGGGGAGGGGCTCATCCCCACAGGTGACAGAGTGAACTCGAATCTTTTCCCTCCCTCCCTTCGCCTACCTGCAGGCTACCTGTTTGCTCTCGGGCCGCTGCTGTTCGTGGGTGTCTGTGACGTCTGGCTGGAGCAGTTCACCAACAAGCAGTCCTATGTCATCAACCTGGCTGCGGTGGGGGTGGTGGCCTTTGGATGCACAGGTATCTGGGAGCTGCTGCTTAGTCGGTGAAGAAGCTCCTCTTCCCGGTGCTACTGCTCCTCCATCCCCTCCTCTTTTCATTCCAGTTCAGCAGTCTAGCTTTTACGGCTACATGGGGATGCTTCCAAAGAGGTACACCCAAGGAGTGATGACCGGAGAGAGTGAGTAAGACTCCAGCCTTTGCAGGCCTCATTCCTCCCCCCCCCCTCCCCACAGGCTGCCCCTGACCTGCCGTATCTGATCATTAACCACACATTCAAATGTCAAATCCATGCCGTTTGTAGCAGAGGGGTCCTTTAGTCAGCCGTGTTGATTTACTGCATCCTTCACATTTTTAGATTTTATCGGATTGTTTTGTTGTATTTCCTGAAACAAAACATTTCATGTACAATTTGTGCTTTTCAGCCGTGTTAACTAAGGCCACTACTTGTCTTGGTCTGTGAGGAACATAAATGCACATAAAATGAAAACAAGAAAGATTTAAAGCAAGAGTGTAGATTTGGGTATGGATGACTGGGACACGCACCTACCTATGCCGTGGGAGCGCCGTGTGTGATTAGGGTCGCGGAGGGTTCTGGGCTGATTTACTCCCTATCGGTGTTGACATCAAGAACCACATTTAAAATGATAAAAAAAGAAAAATTAAAGAAATGATATTGTAGTATTTTTTATAGTACTATTATTCCAGAGTCACCTGGTGTGGTACCTAAATAAACTTCAGTCTTTTATCAGAGATTCACTAATACAACGTGCTGTCTGCTGCATGCAGGTACTGCGGGCGTCATCATATCCCTGAGTCGCATCTTCACCAAGCTCCTGATCAAAAACGAGAGGAAGAGCACCATCATCTTCTTCCTCATCTCAATCTGCATGGAGCTCACCTGCTTCATGCTGCACTTGCTGGTGCGTCGGACGCGCTTCGTGCAGCACTACACCAGCCTCGCCCGCCAGGGTCTCGCTGAGGTCAAAGGTCATGCAGACCGGGCCACCGGATACCAGGTCCACCATGATGTCAGCGCAGAGGAAGTAAGATTTGTAAGTTTTTCTTTAGGTAGAAAATGCTAAGTAAGCATGATATATTATTAAAGTCAATTTTTAAATTTGGAGTTTAGATAAGTTTATATTTGGTTACAAAAATGTGATGTAAACTACTTTAGCATCTGCTAAGGAATAAGGGTGTATGTGAAAGAGAAGATGGAGCATCTTTGTAAGGGAGCAGAGTATCTGAGTAGCAGGGTGGACTGTCTCTGTAAGGGAGTAGAGTATCCAAGGGGTGGAGTTGAGTACATTTGTAAGGAAGTAAAGTAACTGAGTGCCAGGTTGAAGCACCTTGTATGGGAGTAGAGAAGCTATGTGACAGGATGGACTATTTCTGTAGTAGAATAGTAGTAGGGAGTGGAATATCTGAATGACAGAGTGGAGTGTCTTCATTGGGGTGTAGAATATCTGAATGACAGAGTGGAGTGTCTTCATTGGGGTGTAGAATATCTGAATGACAGAGTGGAGTGTCTTCATTGGGGTGTAGAATATCTGAATGACAGAGTGGAGTGTCTTCATTGGGGTGTAGAATATCTGAATGACGGAGTGGAGTGTCTTCATTGGGTGGAAAGATATCTGAATGACAGAGTGGAGTGTCTTCATTGGGGTGTAGAATATCTGAATGACAGAGTGGAGTGTCTTCATTGGG
>JAABNY020000045.1:7531114-7548368 GCA_015164015.2 Brevimyrus niger | reverse complement strand
TCAAAAAGCAAGATTTTTTGCTTAGCCGGACAACTTGTCGGATTTAAGGTACCTCAGTTTAAATGGTCTTTATCTTCTTTCACTTACAATAAGTTTAAACTGCCATAAATCCGACAAATAATCCGACTAATTTTGAAATACAAATTCTAGCCCAGTTAATTTCCATTGTTAGCAATATCAGTCGATAACACATTACGCTCTGTGTTTTACGTGTAAAACTCCTAGCAACAGGTCCACAGGTAAGTTCGATGGTATAGTGTGTGCGACCAATTTAATGAACCATAAATGACAAGTAATGCTTAAACAGTATAAAACCTCGGCTTTCCCTTCTGTTAATAAAGGGCGCAGCGATCTTTGATTCTGGACTCTGTGCTGCTCCGAGATATTTCTCGGAGTGGGGGGATCTCCAAGGAACAGGAGTGCGCATGTCATCACTTCCGGCTTCCAAACTCCGGAATCCGACTCCGAATACGAGTTCCAAGGGCAAATGGAACGCACCAAAACTACCAAAAATGGGTTGACAGAAACATTTCAGGAATTTTGAGTCATTCTGCACTGCAGATAGGTTAATTGCGTTAAAAATTTTAATCAGATTAATCATGATGACGGATTTTGACAGCCCAAATGCCCTATATATATATACACGCACACACACACACTACATTTCATGCTGCCTGCTCCGTTTTAATGTGGGATTTGGGGTGAATTTCCAGCAGACTCATTACAGGAGGGAACATCACACGAATGTTCATTTGCATTCTTACCCCCCCCACAGGGAACACGATGACCGTGTCCTACATGACTGGCCTGATGCTGGGCTCTGCAGTTGCCTACTTCACCTACAGTTTCACGGCTCAGGGCTCCGCCTCTCACTCAGAAGCGCTGCGGAACTTCACCTCAGGTTACTGAGTCAGTCTTTGGACCCCTTACCCTCCCTTACCCCCCCCTCGCCCTTTCCAGCCGCGGTATAAACGCTGCACTGAGCCCCCTAGCGCTCACTTGGACTTGATTGTGTAACCATGCATATTTAAACGCGTCAACTCATTGGCGTCGGAGCGAATTCGTACTAATGCACATGCGCGTCTGCTCTCCTGTAGTACCGCTGTGTCGGACCGATCTCCAGGCCACAGCGCTCTCTGACATCTGCACATTCAGGTCCTTCCTATGACCTACTTCGCTGTTTCTGTTCCTTCTGGACACGGGTTTTACAAACCGCTCTATTTGAAGCTGGGTCCCCCTCTCTCCCTCCGGGTTCTCCCAGATTAGACTAAAAAGAAAAAAAAAACAGATACATAAATATATAAATAACACTGGTATGTGCAAGCTGGTTCTGAAGCTGCCAAGAACGCTGGATACATTTCCTCCTCTGGTCTCAAAGTCATCCTGTGTAAATAATAAAACCATCTTTTTGTACTCCTTGGTCTCTGGCTGCATGATGCGTGAGTGTGTTATGCATCGTTCTGCACCGCGTCCCAGCAAGACGCCTTTCATTCAATTATTTAATGAAAGGATACAAAGAAAAAGACTCCCAACAATATAGGCATCAGACCAGACAAGGAAGTACTAATTCTCCACATCCAAAGGCGGTCAGGACTGAGGAGTCTCTGCCGGAATCCTGCCTGCCACACTCTTAGGAACTTCATGGATCGGTGATTAAATTCCATAAAAATGAGGATGTGTACAAAGTATATGTACAGCAAATCCACACAAGAAGCTTCCTAACTGCCCTATGTCATATTTAGCAGCAGACAGAGGTATTACTGAAACTAGTTTTATTAGTAGTAGTGTTATTTTGCTAGTATAGAAACTTAAGAACTTTCAACTTATGAACTTTCAGACACACGAACGAAGAGAACTGCAAATCCAAATTGTGTTCATCTGACTCCCGTTCCCTGTCTGCAACGTCATTTTTTATTTTCTGTGCGCCAACTAGTACAACTTCTGGCCGCTACTCCCACCGCACAGCAGTGTAGTTCTTTGTACTTGCATATATCCTTAAAAAGTGGAACAATGACTTACGAACATTTCAAATTATGAACGCCCATTTAGAACGTATCTCATTTGTAAGTAGAGGAGCGTCTGTCTTTCGAATCTTATGTAAGTGATTCAAAGTACAAGCGTGGGCCTGGCCTTCCAATGCCCACCATCTAATCTCAATCGAACAGAGGATTCCAGCTAAATGAGGTTGGCTCTACATTAACTGGCCTTATGGTGATGCTGAGTATGGCTGCGGGCCTGGACACTGCCTGGATTAACTGCCCAGCGCAGCTGTATCCCACAGGGAGGTCGCACAGTTCCAGAAAGTTCTAGGCTTTAGGGGCATCCTGCAAGGCATTGCCAGGGAGCCCAGTTATGTACAGAATTATCCGAAACAGAGACACCAGCTCTGACTGTCTCCAAGGGCCTGCTGCTTGTTCTCTCTAACTGGGCCAAACTTTTTAACATTGTGTAACACAAAGGGCAGGGCTCAGGCATGGGTATGAGTTACAGCTAGACACAGAGTGAACATTATATCCTGTGCCGGTAGTCAGGGCCGCTGAAGCCTCTGAAGAAGGTTACTAACTAGCTAGCATTTTATGCACACTGTACAGACTAGTGGACAGGGAGAAGCTCACTGGACTGTTAGCGGGCCTACACTGGATGTAACCCAAAGAAGTTACTGATCCAGGTGAGAAAATGAGTTCTGCAGGTATGACTTGAATCGTCTTGAATTGACGGGAATGACATCAATGTTTGTGTCTCCTGCGTGACCTTAAAATGCTAATGCCACCCGGCAAATCCACTGCTAAAATGGGCTAGACTTCCCTGGGCTCCCCTCCCAGGACCTGTCTAAATAGTCGAAGGTTTTGTTGAAATGTCACATATCACCAGAAGTGATTACAGGGACACTTTAAAGTCATGATGTTGAACACGCCAAGTAGTAGTTTAAATAAACTTCCTATGATCAACGATAGGTGGCGCCTTTGTATAGCATATAAATGAGCACTGGGCACCAATTTGATACAGCTTCCTTTACACACCAGTAGTAATTGTTGGGGACAAAGGCGTTGAACAGAAAATAACTTGTGCTACTATTAATGTATTATTCAAAGGCATGGTGAAAAAATAACATTACAAAATAACATTAAATGAACGTTATTTAGTATTAAGAAGCCATAAAGGTCATATGCTTTTTCATGTACTAAGATGCACCAGGATCATAATCACAAGTTGGTCCAGACATAATGCACTAACCAATCGAGTAATTGCTTTTTTTCTCAAACACAATGGCCAGGTACTTTCAAAATATTTTACAGCCTAATTAGGTTTTAGCAGATGTCCCACAAGCAGGAAATCGCTCACAAGCAGTCTGTTTGAGTTTTATAGACTGCAATAATGTCATGGAATATTGCGTATTTCTGTACTTTGATTGCCTCATAATGAGATAGTTGAATAATGCATGTAGATTTTATTGTGTGTTAAGATTTTGAATTTATTTTAATGGGCTTTTTGCGGTGAGCCCCTCGGTCGAGCAGAGAGTGCCATCAGGGTTTGCCTAATGAGATCTGAGGAGCACGGTGATCTGTCAAAGCACGCTTCTTTATAATAGCGGCCGACTCATCTGAGCCACCTGGGAAAATACTTTCCCTCCTCTGCTTAAAAAAACAACAGCTCATAAATATTTCAGCCGGGCTGCGCACTTTCTGGATGCATCCAACGCATGTAATCGCATATTCACAGGACCATTTACCCCTTTCTGCTGAGCCTGGCGTGAGGCTCGTGGAGCCGGAGAACTGTGAAGATTAAAAATCGGGTAAACAGCACGTAACAAATCAAAACTGTGCTTGCATCTGCAGATATGACAAGGTATATCATGTTTGCACACCTGTATGCCTGATAAAACAGACATCTTTGCATTTCTGTTATGGTGTGCATTGCAGATTTCCCTTAAATGATAAATCATGTAAAACAGAACTTTAAAAACAATACCTGTTTCAAAGTACCACTTATAGTCGTGCCTAAGTTCAGTACATAGCTGTGTGCGTAGCTGGGTGCCATTACTGTAATGTTTGGGGTATGAATGTCAACTTCTATAATAGTGTGTCTGTGTTTAGAAATGTTTCCGAACAGCCGCATTCATATTTAGTAGCAAACAAGTGGAAATTCTGTGTTTATATGACACATAACGATGGTGAGAAAAGGCAAAACAGACACAGACTCACACTCACACTGCTCACTTAGCTCGCAGGCCTTTTACATCTGGAAGCCATCTTCTGTGTTTATTTTGCAATAGCTGTACATTAGTCATTCAGTGATGGAGATGGCTGTTTTTAATTTGTGTCACCCCCAGATATCTCCACAAGCACACCCTGTCTCCGACTCGCGACCGAGCGCCGTGCTTAAAGTCTAAACAAACTCGCTAATACCAAACAAATGGGCATCGGCTCTCCTTTAAGGACTTCACAGCGATCCCACATGGCGTTTAAATCAATGCCAGGAAAGTTATTTACCACATGTGACATCCTGTTTTATGTTGGTGTCCTTAAAAGGCGCTCTTATTCATTTCTGTTTTAGAAGGAGGGAGGATCAACTACACTAGAGGCAATTTTCACAGAATGAAGTCTATTAAAGCGTGAGGCAGGCCTTGAATACTTAAATGGGAAAACATGCAATTTTCAAAATACTAGTAGATGAGAGTGACCAATGTTTCAGTAACATTTCAGAAACTGCATGAATAGAATATTTCACATTTTACCCTGATGCGTACTTATTGTTTCATGATTATTTCTGAACAATTTATTTTCTAAAAGGCCTTGGGGACATAGAGGGACCTTGTTCTTCCATCACAAAAAGGATCCTTTTCATAAAAGACATTCAATCTCATATGCTTTAATACATAAATCCAGCAGAGTCCAACCAGTGCATTTTACAGCATTTTAAATGTATTTTATTTTGACTCCACCATTTGACTCCAAATCCACCTTATTTCCAGCATAATGGTGAGCAAATGAAACTGCCAGGACAGAATACAAGGAATCCTGCCCAGTAAACAGCCGGCCTTCAGGAATGAACCCGGCAGTCACTCAGAGCCCTATATCTGCGCATGATGTGAGGGAGATGTTTCCTGCGAGGACCCAGGGACCCCAATGAGAGTGCAGCGACAAGCTCTAAACCCTGCTGCTGTGCCAGTGCAGCGACAAGCCCCATGCCCTGCTGTTGTGCCAGTGCAGCGACAAGCCCTACACCCTGCTGCTGTGCCAGTGCAGCGACAAGCCCTACACCCTGCTGCTGCGCCAGTGCAGCGACAAGCCCTACACCCTGCTGCTGTGCCAGTGCAGCGATAAGCCCCATGCCCTGCTGCTGCTCCAGAAATAACCCGCTAGGATTTCATACGCATGCCTCTCGCAATATTTCGATGAGCCAGCCTCAGCAGTGCTGCCCCACCCCCCCCCCCCCGCCCGGCACATGACGGAAGGCTGCAGCGGGGCCGCCCCCTTTGTTCAGAACGAGCCCCCTAATAAGGTCGACGGCCCACACCCCCCTTCCACCGAGGCGGGGTGATGACAAAGGTTCCTGTCATCTCCAGGGAGATGGGCTGGAGTGGATCGGCGTACGGTCGACATAAATGCACATCTGTGGGGCCGCCGTCTGCAGATTCATGGCCCTGCAGATCCCACATCACAGCACGGCTATTTAAAGATAAGAACACGGGTGACAGGGGTGCCCGCCGTGTAGAGGGGGGAAATGCAGGTGCCACAGATGACGGGGGGGGATATTAATATTTTAGCTTTGCAGCCATTTGCATAGCCACTCTCTCGCCGCTGCCTCTCTGTCTCTCTCCTGTATTCTCTGCCTGCAGACCCTCATTCATTTCACACTTCACATACATTCCACTGCTAAGGCTCGTGCTCTCTTTGCGCTCTGCTCCTCACTCTGCTGATTAGAGCCTGATGGGCACAGATACATCCTTCCAAAGTGAGACCGGTGTTTTTTTTTCCGACAGATTAGTTTTGCCTCAAATATTTGTGTGTCAAACCGCAGGTGATGTTCAGACAGTTGGTCTGTGTGAGTTCGGTAATTAGTGCGTTTGACAGCTGGATTAACACATCAGCAGTTCCTCCTGCTTGAAAGGGCTGATAGACACCCCCTCCGACTTTCATAGGTCTGCTAATTCAGAGGGGTGAAGTGTGCTATATACGTATTTCATCTTGGCCCAGGGGGATGATTTATTTTCTACTTCGGGAGTAGATTTCAGCTGTGGGGGCTTGTGTGGTGGGAACTTATCTATGTTGACTTGTGAAATGATTCCAAAGAAGCATAAAGGTAACTTAACGTTATCCAGGCGTAAGTGGCAGCAGGGTGAATATGTGGCAGATTCGAAGCCATTATGGCCCAGGTGAGAGTGCTGATGCCAACTTTTGAATCTGCTGGGCCTTTCTGTGATCATCTGTCACCCGGGTGCTGGATACGAGATCTCTGTACCCCTATGAGTTGATGGATCTGGATGGAAGGAAGAAAACAAAGGACAGGACTTCTGGTTCTGGTCCTTCATCGGATTAATGACCCCGTAAGCTTAGCATGGCTCGTTGTCTGCAATGGCCCCATCTTCTCTGGGGCCCATCTTTAAAATCTGCTGTGACTTACGGCTTCTGATGGTTACCTCTTTGTGAAAATCGAGATGTTCTGTGCTTCTGCTCCCTCCGGAGGCAGGCCGGCGTAACCGAAGCAGTTGAACGAGATGTTAACCAGAAGGGACAGCACTTTGGCTGTTTCATCTTGCACAGGCCCTCAGACAACAGCATCACCACCAACACAGTGCTTACCTGGTCTCATTCAAACCACCATACATCTTGCCAAGAAAGAATAATTTCACTAATCAAGTGTAGCAGCACGTGATAGACTGTCCCAAGGGACTTTAGGAATGAACCTGACATAGCCAGCCTAGTGGCTGTGACTGACCCTAATCCATCTCCCAGATGACTGGCCCCAGCCCCTGACTGGATATCTCCCAGAGTGCATTACAGTGCCAAGGAGAGAGGTGAGGTCAAAGCTGTGAGTGAGACCCCACAATAGCAAGCCCGGGACGTTGAGGATATAAGGAGTAATTCTCTCTTTTTTTAACTTTATTGACTTCAGTGTTATTGCTGATGTATTTTAGGTGACACAGATATCAATCCGTGAGAGATATTCCGGCACATTCCATGTGACCATCTATGCATTTCGGAGAGAGCTGAAACGAGACAAGCTTTCATTTGTTTGCCTTAATAAAAAAAGCCCCATTCAATCCCTCTGCATGTGAACCTGTCTCTCAAGAAAGACAACCTCCCCCCCCCCCCCCAATAGTGGACCACACTGACGGGGGTGGGGGGGGGTGAGTTATGGTGCCAGACCACCGTGGACAGGAAACAGCAATCTCTGCATGGGGAGGGTTGGTTTTTCTGTGGCTGCTCATTCAAATATAACCTCTAGGTGACCAAACGTCAAGCCGGTGATTTCAAGCAGGGCACAGATAATCCCCCCCAAAGTAGTATGAGGAAAAATAATATGTATACCTCTGTACACTGAGGGCTTTTTCTCAAAATGTTTCATGTTTTAAAATGAGAGGACTGTCAAATACTGGCTTAGGGGAGTTAGATATGAAAGGCCCGCGTACGGCCGGGTCAGCACCGCGTAAGGGAGGCCCCAGCGCAGGCATCTGAAAGGGGCTCACACTGAGCGGGGTCCTTCTGCTCCCACTGCCTTCAGTTCTACAAGCTTTTAAAAAGGAGTCGTTCTCATCACTCAAGCTGTCAGCCCAGCCTGCTTAACTGGTCCTGGCCGAGAGACCCTGGGTTTCAATCCAGGCCGATGGAACGTCCCCCCCGGAGGCTGGGCTGGGGAGGAGCAGGGGGGATCAATTATGGGGGCTGGGAGAGGGGATTGGGGAGGGCGGTGTGTAGAGTGGGCTGTTAAACAGTAAAGGCCTGTCGCTCATTTAAGCCATTGAAGGAGGTAGGAGGCCGAGCCGGGGCAGATGGGAAGGCTTCTTACCGTTGTGTAGACCCCCCCCACCTCCCAACTACTTGGGCTTTAATGTGTTTCAGGCAGCACAAAACACTCCCCCGGAGCAGCTCCTTGCTCCCCACCTTCATAATGGCCGCCTGTGTCCCCAAGGGCTCTGATGTTGGCAATATTGCTGATTGCCACTGTGCTCCTGCTCGAGCATTAGCCATCGCTGTAACCCTGTATTGCCCCCCCGGGGCCAGGGGGACGGGTCACAGGTGCTGTTAGCAGCAGCCTGCGGGTTCCACGCTGACGATGTCACATGACCAAGCCAGCAGATGAGTCGATGAAAAGGTGGGAAAAGCCACACAAAAGGCTCTGCTTCAGAACCAAGCTTTGATTTAGCATTGGCTTCGTGGAGGTTCTTGGGGGAGTTAATCTGTCTCTTTCATGTGGTAAAATGCACCTGGAGTCTTCAGTAAATCCTCGCATGCAGCACTGGGGAAGATGTTCCCCGTTAAACTTGCTGGGAAACGAAAGGAGGGAAAGCCTCTCTGATCCCAGTGAAGTGGCTCGCAATGGTATTTGGTTGCTTGTCAATTTCTTTTTTTTTTCTTGGCTTGGTCCACCCAGCAGGTGGCACTCTAAGTTTACTAAACCCTGTGAATGAACTTGTGAAAAGTTAATTGTTTAAAATATATATATATTAAATTGGCAGTCATTGCATGGCAATCTAAAGGTATTTATCTGTGTCTGTGCCAGTACATCTCAGTATATTCCAGCAGCAAATTTTCACCCTTTGAGGGTCACAGACATTGGTATGTTCCAGTATAGAACTCTAATACCAGCTACTATAGAAATCGCATAAAAGGAATTATGGGAAAATTCAGTGCAAGGGCAAGAGATGCTGTAAACAAGAATCATCGCCTTCTTCAAGGTTAAGTCAATCTGAACAAGGTGAGGGGGGGTGGACTGGTCCACATGTGACAGTGTGATGGGGGGATCCAGCCCTGAGGAAGGTGCCTCCTGCCTAATGAGTCTATTAAGCTCTGCTGTCTTATTGACATCATCGTTAACGGTTGCAGTAAACCCCTGGCATGCACACTTTCCCTCAGACACAGTTAACCCTGTCTGAGGGCATGGAGTGGCATGTTAATGCCATCAGATAGGCTTTTCAATAAAGAGCTATAGGCCTTTGGTTCTAAGTAAGTTCTGCTGGTTACCCGGGTGTACATGGGAGGTAACATTAATCACTTAGAAAGCAGCAATTAGGTAATTAAAATAACAAATAAAGTAATTCTGGCAAGGAACCCCTAGTGTTATGGCTAAACCCATGTAAGTATATGGTTTTGGGGGTGTTTCTATGGAATTAGCATGTAAACTACTGAGCAAAAGCAATTTTCTGGGTGTGAAAATAAATAGCAGAATTTATGTAAGAATACATAGAGACGAATAGCAAAACAATACAAATTGCCAGAATTTCTTGTGTTCTCCAGAAAGTTACTGATACCTTGTTGGATGACTGCTCTTGTTGGAAGGGCTGTTTCGCAGTTGTGCCGAGCTAGCGGCCAAGTGGGGCCGAACTGCGCCTGCGGGACGGACACCTGCCTGAAAGAGGACAGCGGGGGAGGGAGAGGAGTAATGAGCGCGCGCAGTAGCGGTATGCAAAATAGTTGCTCGTTTGCAACAAGAGAACCGCGTTATGTAAATACGAGATTATAGGTACGTAACACATCGCTTTTGTGGTACGCTAGTTTCCTGATGACGGATGTAAATTTCGCTGTGTCGCCTTGCCAGCAAGCTGTTCGAGTTGGAGCCGACAGAAAGCAGTCGCGCCGGCTTTATTCCCCCCCTCTCTAAACTGTCACCCAACTTCTGTCGCTGTTTTTTCTTCCCCTTTGAAGAGACTAAAGGCTCCCTAACAAAACTATCTCGCGAGCGGGAGGATTTAATCAGCGCTCTGTTTGTTTTCCGGGCTCCTCTCTCTGTAGAAAGTGAATTAATCTTCTTGTCAGGTATTCAAATGGCGGCGCGGAAACGCAAATCTCCTTACGGCGACAATGGCAGTACACCAGCCGGCTTTGTCGCTGGTGGGGAAGCGCCGGGCTTGACGCAGGGCGGCAAAATACGGGCTTTAGTGAGGAATTAGGCTTATGGTGACGTCTTTAGGCAGGTTTAGGATTTGGATTATAGGTTTTTGACAGTGGCAGGCTGAGATATGGATTACTGTGACCTCCGCTTTTAGCCAGGGCGGGTGATGAACGTGGTTTCCGATCCCATGAGCAGGCAAAGTGATGTTTCCTGCATCAAAATAGCGCAGACGAGTAACGGAGAGCTGGGAATGTGGGAGATCCAAACCCATCCCACATTCCCCTAATGCCTCTTTGTCCGTTTGGAAGGTCTGAAATTCCGCTTTGGCCTTCTTTAGTCCTCTAAAGCCGGTAGTATTTCTCGAGTAGCGAGTGGCACGTGGTGCCAGAACAAGAGGGGACGGGGGAGGGAGGATGTGGGTTTAAATTATGGGGAGGGAACAGCTACCACACAGGTCAGAGCTCGGTTCTGAGTTAAAGTACAATGACCTGAGGTGGATCTGTAAATATACACCGCTGCAAATGGGTCAAATGGTAAAAATGCATGTCTGGGGATAAATTCATATGGTAAATGCACTACAGAGGTAATATTACGCACGCTCAGCTCTGTTTTTTGAGTCCTTGTTGAAAAAAATTGCATGCGTCTTCACCAAACTAAGGAAAGAGGTTTGTGATAGTCACATTTGTTAGAGTGAATGTCTCTTGTCTCTTGAAGTGCTCTGTTATTACTGGACTCAGGAGGCTGCCTTAAAGGTGACACGGGCAGGATAACAGATCCTATTGTAGGAGTCAAATGTTTTAAACTTCCTCAGTTTCCCTGCTTGTTTTCCTCAGGAAAGACACAGCGCGCTTGTTATTACCCCTATTCACACTAAACCCTACTAATATTTCCAACATGTGAAGGTTTTATGCCATAATTTGAAGCGAAAATAATTATGCAGCTATGGACAGCTAAACTTTTAACCCCTCTAAATACCCCCTACCTCCTCAATGGCCCCAATCCATCCCCAAATATCCAAAACACCATTTTCCCCTCACAGGCCACTGACTTTTTTTTTTTTTTTTTAAACCACCAGAACTGCTGGTAAACCCCAGCTCAGATGGCTGCTAGGAGGGCGAGAAGACGGCCCTGTTTTATTGAAACCATAAACCCGTTGACGTCACTTCTTGTAAGCCCTGCTTCCTGTGAAAGACTTTTATAAATCAGTGCAGCACTGTAATTCTGCTTGGGTCAAGCCTGACGCTGGAGCTAATGTGAGTTTTATTAACCCATAAACTTGTTTTGTCCTCTCCATTACCTGCTGCACCCTCGTCAAACACCACCATCATCTCCAGCGCGTCACATTCCTACCCTCAGATCTGCAAATCCAGAACATGGAGGGTAACAGTCAAACAGGATTATACTGAGAAACACACTGTAACAATCTATTCAGTGTTTTATGCTCTACAGTGTTCACTTGCATACAACAAATCGTACAAAATTGCATTTGTCCTGGATTTAATATCTGTCTCTTGCAGAAACTCAGTTGGGGGTTGGTAATTTACAAGGTTACGCAAACTTTGTTGAGTTAATGTTTAAGACTAACAGTCCCACTCTGAAGTGTAAACCTTCAGAATTATTAAGCATGTCTGGTTTGATTTAATCCGTTTAATTTAGTTTATTTTAGGGGGCAAAAATGCTTATCTAAATTTCAGTGCTGGTCTGCAGAAAAAGTAATTCTTTGCACTGACTGGGAATGTGCACATTTATGGTGATGCAACTTCCTTGATCACAGAAGAGAGACTCCATGAAGACTTACATATCTGAGCGTAGGACCCAAACCCTGGCTGCTGATCTTTCCATTACTCTTTCCATGTGGCTTTGAGGACTTTTGAGTCATGTTCACATTTAGGGCATCCTCTTCCGTAGCTGAGATCATTGTTATTGTAATGAACAAGTGAGAATACTGTACGTATCTTTTTCAGTCATGTGTAAATGTGGGTTCTGTAAGTAGCACTGATGCCTCACCTTCAGGGTTGGGGGGTGTGCCTCCCACCTCCCTGTGTGTGGAGCTTGCATGTTTTACTAGCGTGAATTTCCTCTCGGCTCCCCAGTTTCCTTCCAAAGTCCAAAGACATGCAGTTAGGCTAATTGGTATCCCTACATTGCATATATGACATGTATATTTGTCCTGCAATGAACTGGTATGCCTTTTTAGATGCACCCCAACGCTATGCTGCCTGGGCTAGGCTCTGACTAGGGTAAATGGTTAGGATGGATGGGTACATACTGGCGATCCAACATAAAATGATCATCTGACATTATAGGGATAACTTATAAAAGTATTTGCTGTTAGTTCTCTTGATTAAGCATCTTTGTTGTATGATTCAAGAGGGAAAAAAACCCAACTCATAGAAGCTTTGTGCTGAAAACCTCATTACATTTACTATACCATTCATCAATAAAAACACAGCTGGTTAGAGCTCCAATTTTTCACACAATGCCATGCTATGAAAAGTCATCATGAGGTTTCACCCATCATCATTGGGGAATTCATCATACATAGCTGATAAAATACAAAGTTGTTGGGCGGGTCACATCTGTACGAAATGTAGCAGTGAGGTGAGTAAATGCATGTTAAGCGAGTATCAGGGCTGGACTCGGATTAGCAGTTAGCCCTGGACTTTTGGGTCCCCCATGATAATTTTTTCAATCCACAAACTCATTGGCCTATGCACAGTATGTCTGATGACCTGTCCTGGCCTGGCAAATACAAAACATCCATGATGCACTTGCACTCACCTGAACTTGGGGACTCACCTGTGTCTTGGCATGAAGATGAAACTTGAATAAGACTAACCCTAACCCTACCTGAGGCCCTGGAACTGAGCGGGAGCAAGAAGCTCACATGATGGAGTGAATCTGGAAAGCACAGGCAGCAACTGATATTCTAAGATCAATCCGGCATCACCAGCAGGTTGAAATGCTCCGTGTGCACTACTAGCTGAAGGCCTTTCAAATGTTAGGGCAGAGCATGGCTTGCAAACATCTGCTGCAAGTTGATGGGAATGCAGAAAGACAAGACAGAAGGTGTGCGATGGGGGAACTCTCAGGTATCGTCTCCTGCTGACAAGCGTTTCTTGGGTCCACTTTTGTTCCCAACAGTCAGTCCCCAAAGACTCAGCAGCTGTGGTTGTATAACACTTGCGTTGGCAACCTCCATGACCTTCAAAAGCTCTCTAGAAATTCTCACAGAAATACTGCCTTAGCTCTGAAAGATCAGACACATAAATGACCTCATCGTGTTGCAGTCTTTTCCTGATACCTCCGAGTAACAGGACCCATATGATCTATAATACCTTTGGGTAAATCAGGACCACAGTGCTCCTAACCTCGCAGTGTTGGATCACTGTTACTCTTCGTGTTCATTTCTAGTCCCTGATTATGTAGTTTGTCACTCTTGAAGGTGTGTTTTCATGCTTATAGTAACCATTCAAACCCCCCTCTTCTTGGCACCTCTTCATTGTCTCCAGGGGTCAGTGTGTACCTCACTGGGTTAGGGAATTATGGACATGTCTGGAAGGTAGTGAAGTCAAATTCTGTGGCTATTGGGGCCTTTAGCAAAGCCCTTAACTCCAGCTGCTTCAGAGATGCTGGCTGACCTTGTTCTCTAACCCTTGTATGTTGCTTTGGATGGTATGTATGAAATATATAAATATATTCTTGAAATTTCTTTCACACCACCATGAAAATCTGCTGGTCATGTCAAGCTTAGAGTCTATAACTTTGAGCCTTTTTGAATAAAAACATCTACATTCATCTCTCCTGGTGACAATTTTCATTTTGTAGTCATTTTGCAGACATTCAGAGGGGCAGTACAGTATGATACATTTCTGCACAATTCAATAACAATTCTTAAATGTCTGTCTTTGAATTCCTTTTGAGATTTATCGTGTTACTTTCCATTTGTTACTTGTTAGCCTGTGTTTTGTGTCTTCTGTAGGTAATAAAATAAACAGAAGAAATTCAATTTGTTTCCAGGCAATTACTCACTCTCTCTTTAATGAGTCATGAGACTCATTTTGTCAGGATGGCCGGTGTCCTTTAATTTCATTTGCAGAGGGATCTCAGTCAAGAAACAGATCTGAACAAAAACAATGATGTGAGCCATGCTTAGAAAACATGACTTCCTCCAGGAGATGAATTTCCATGCATGATGGAACAAAATGTCAGCTGACCTGGTTTGGTTGGCTCTACAGTAAAGAGGCATTTCATGCTTTTAATTTCCTTTAATTTATCAAAATCATGCAGTGTACCCTGAACTCAATGGGCCCACTATTTGTAGTGGGATTATTTTGTTTGGAGTCATTATCAGCATAACCACTAAATATTAGGTTGTGTGTTGAAGAAAAGCAAGAACTTGGGATCATCCCAGAAGCTGGACTCTTCCTCTCTCTGCATCTTTGTTGTTCTGCAAATGTAGGCATGCTTAAGTTTTTTGTTAGGCAATTTCCTGTTTTTGTACACACATTTTTAAAATACAGATGACACGTTATCAGTTTGAGGCATGCCACATCTCTACCTGTGCACCCATGATGCATTGCAAAGCGTGTTGGTGTCACAGCTGCGAGCCCAGCTGGCCGTGTACTTCATAAACTCGTTCTGGGAAGCCCACGAGAAATGAAGGGCGGGCTGCAGAATAATCTGTCTTAAGAAATCCTCCTCCATCCATCGCTCTTATTTTCTGTGCATCTCAGTGCCCAAACCCTGATGCATTGTGGGTCACAGATTTGTTCTGCGGTACCTTACTTGACAAAACAGCCCTTATCACACCTATGTATTTAGGGCAGCCACTCCTTACTCAAAAGCCCCATGGATCAACTGTGCGAGTGATTCGGGGCTGACTGCAAACAAGTCAGGCTGCATCGCTCCCATGGTGAACCATATCACCAACCTATGTGCTGCAACAGGAAGACCTACTTTTCCTTGCATGTTTGCCCTCCTGAAGATGCTATGCGTGCAAATATAATATGTGTAATTAAATGTAATTATTTAACATAATTTATGCCTTGTTTTGGAAACTGCACACAGATTTCTAAATGCAATTGCTTAGTCAGTGCTATAGGTGGATAATTCAGTTCCAGAAAGTAAAAATCCAGAGCGAGATTTTGTTTCAATCAACCAGTTGAGTATAAAGAGTCTTGGTCACAGAGTATGAAACTGGTTGGTTGAACAATATCTTGGTCTGGATTTTGATTTTCTGAACTATCCACCTCTGGGCTGTGCTGGGGAGGCCTGGAGTCTGTCCCAAGGAGCAAAGGGCATAAGGCACTAAGCTGTTAAATATGTGGCTTTGGATTATGGTAGTAAAGTCACATCACCAGGGAAAATTAGTGAATTTCACATACAATGGGGGTTGGGATTCAAACTACTAATCCCAGAGGTGTTAGGCACCACTGCCGTCGCCTATAGACAAAAATACATTTGACGAATAATGTATTTTAATTGATCCTGGACTTCCATAATTTACTTTGTCCTTTACAAAAGCCAAATGAATCCGATATTAGTGCTGGTTAACTATGGTGGTTTCACCACTACGAGTATTTTGGGGGGAGGCCATGAGCTCCTCCAATGGTGAGTCATTAGCATGCCTGGTGGCAGCGATGTTGAAATAACAGGAATATATACTTACAAGTAGCCATATGGTCAGAATTCCTGTACTGCCGCAGGCTGACACTGTGGGTGTGGTCCATTGAAGGTGATCACGTGACACTGGGATCACATCACCATGACCAAGAAGTTACTGTGTTTACATTTTCACTCTTTGCAGCTGTTCCCATTGTGCCCTGCTGTGGTTAGGAAGGGATCGGATAATCTGTCCAATCGCTTTAAAGATCACTGTGCTGCAGTGAAGTGCTTCTGAGCTGCACACTCTCTCACTGCATGGTGGGCAAAAATCACAGTATGTATCGGTTTTGTTATGGATCAGGTTTTGAATAGTGTGTCTGCCCCCTTAAAATGGATGGCCCCTTCTGTCAGTAACCCGCAGTCTAATAAACTTGTTACATTTTTGAAAATAATTCCAGTGGTGTGAGGAATCTGCCATTGCCAGCCTCTGCGATTTGCTCCCCAGATGCGTCGCCCCGCCGCTGCCCATTTGGTTCATTGCCAATGCTTGCTGTAGCAGAGATGAGTGTAGCATTGTTCTCATGTGAAGACACGAACAGGGGGGCCTGGTTTGGATGATAAACATGAAATGGCTCCGGTCCTGAATGACTGTAGAGGTGCGGGCAGGCTTGCAGTCCCACTGCAGAAGACCTAAACATCACCTCAATGGATGAATCACAGCCATCCACAAGCAGAATGGATCACGTAGCTAGTCGGCTGACAACAGCTGCGGGGGGACAACATTTCTCTGTCCCTCCATCACAGAGCCTTTCATTCAGATTTATGGCCACCTTGGCTCATCTTGGTTTCACAAGAGTAAAAGGACAACTATGCAACTTAGCACACCTTCTCTCTTCCTCGGGTGTTGGGCATCTTAAGGTTCATACCTCAAGAAAATGACTTCTGCCAGTCAGCGTGAGTATGGGTCCAGTCGCAAGTTAGGTAGAGAGAACGAGCAGCAGCCCTTGTCTTTCAAAGAGCAGACCTGGTTCATTGCTGTCACAATGGTACATGACGTTGTTGCATTGAATAGGGTGCCAGTTGGCCTCTAGCCGGACCTCTGCGTGCGTCAGCACACATTCTCAGGTAACTCCCATGATCTCTGGGTCCAGTTCAGCCCCCCATTGAGGCAGCTAAAGGAGACTTGAGTCCCAGTGAAGCACACTCGCCATGAGTAGCAGCTGCCTGGTTTCACACGGAAAGGCGATGTGCCTCCTGTTTCCGGTCATTGCGTCTGTGCCACATTTTTAAGTGTTTACGCAGGATGTGTTATGCATAGACAGCGTGACTCTTCATGGGGTCTGGTTTAGGATTGAATACATTGCAGGACACTTTGTATGTCCAGCTAGGAGGATGTGTGCATCCAGTCATCCCTTCGGTTCTGACATAGGAAGGAATCCGCTGGGCTCTGGGCACCAAACTGGGTCGTCTGTCCATCGCATGGCTGCCACTCGGCCATAGTGTTACTCCACTGTCTACTGGGCTGGAACGGCAACCTGATAGCTGACCCCCTCCCCCACCTCCCCCCACCCCAAACGTAAAACCCCCCTGGAGG
>JAABNY020000045.1:7505548-7521808 GCA_015164015.2 Brevimyrus niger | reverse complement strand
CTGCTATTTTATGGCCATCACACACTGCTATTTTATGGCTATCACACACTGCTATTTTATGGCCATCACACACTGCTATTTTATGGCTATCACACACTGCTATTTTATGGCCATCACACACTGCTATTTTATGGCTATCACACACTGCTATTTTATGGCCATCACACACTGCTCTTTTGGTCCTCAGTAATACAGTTAAAAGATCCCTGAAACTAATTATTCTGGAAATCTGGTCCCCTGATGTTCAAATGAAAAGCCACCATTCCTTATGTTGCTTGGGATGGCATCTCCTCACTCTTGTGTCAGGGGGATATTTACGTCCTTGGTGTGACAGTCAATCTCTTGCGGTTGTCGTGACTCTGAGCCGTTCCTTTCACTGGTACCCAGACGGGATGGATGGCGTATTGCTGACATGAAGGCGGTCACCTTCAGTTGCTGATTGGCTGATGTCACGGTCCATGGAACATGCCGTTGGTCGGTAATTGTGTCGCCAGTTGTAACTAAGCCGCCTTGACAGTCACATTTTTAATGTTGTTTTCATTATGAATCACGCCTCATTCGCTACTCCTGCTTGTTTTCTCATGGAAGGTGTGAGGTTCTCATAAGTTATATAATTAGAGTGGTACTTCTGGTCCAAGGGAATGTGGAGAACTGCAAGGCCAAGGGAGAAGGGCACGCCTGTGAATTCTGATGGGTGTAACAACTGCAGACTGTAAATCTGCAGTGGTTGCCAGGTGTACTTTTATTGCAAAAAATAAACAAAGGGCACTGTGACCATGCACAAGCTGCAGACTGACACAGAGACATAATGTTTATCTATGATCCTTAAACACGGCCCACATATAGGAGCTCAGTGGTCAAGGATTGGGTGGGGTCAACATTTCACATGATTTCTTTCCACCAATCTGGGGCCTCTATAAAATCTCTTCAGATGAGATTCATTGGTAGCATCACAGCTTTTTGTAGCTGGCAGAAAGGATCTTCCTAAAAGTCAGAAGTGGGTTGGAATGATATGGAAACCCAGGCAGCTGTTAAATCCCTATTCTATTATTACTTTGGCACTCGGTGTGTTCTGTGTTCTCACACACTCATCTGTAAATTTGCAATGTGAATCTGATTCTTTGCTACACTGATACTGACATTGCCATGTGTCAACCTCTATTGATGTATAAAAGCAATTGACAATATTAGCTCTCTCACAGGAGACCAGGTGGAATGAAAATTAACCATGACAACAGAAATTGACAGCATTAGGTTTTGGACCAAGATTCCACTAGTCGACCATCTGCTGTTCATAAAGCCAATGCCAAAATTAACAATTAAGCCATCTCTGTTAAACCTAACGTATAAAGACATGTTTAACCCTCAAGTCACCGAAATATCACTGAACCTATCATTATGTATAGGTGCAGAGCTTGATCACTTACAGACCAAAGAGAATACGTCAGTTATACTGAAATTATAATCGCTCGCATATTCATTTGTGGTTGATCCGTTTCTCTGTGGATTGACATAAATCGATTTGGTGGTGTAATAGGAAAATTGGTTTGCTAAGGGAGAACAGGTAAGGATTTCACAAATGACCCTCGCGCCCGTGCAAATCAATTTCTAAAGTAATACCACGGTCCCCCCCACCACCCCCCCAGACACCGTTAATATCTTGCGTGTGAACGGCTCGAAAACTCCATGTCTGAAAGAATAAAATTGAGCTTAAGTAGGCTTTCACTTTAAGTTGTTAGCATGCAGGGCTGGAACGGTCATCTGGCGTACCGGACATATTCCCGTTGGGCCGATTGGCATGTGAGCAGGCAAAATCTGTTATGAGTATCTCCCACCTCGGCAAAATTTACTGTAGAGGACCCTAAAGTCCAGGGCCGATTTTTAATCCCAGTGATCTTGTGTTTTATTTTCTACCGCTATAGGGGTCAAGATTGCGGGAGAAATGTCAAGAAAATTGTATGCCTGTAAAGTTAAGAGAAAACACTATTATATATCTATAAGAAGAGCATCTTGCGCAGCCTTAGCCTACATCTAGACAAATAAGACTGGATGACTTTGGATGGCATGAATATTGGGATGCCTTTCGCTCAGCATTAGCACATGTTAAATTGATTCGTAAAACAACATCTTTTGAAGCAGACCTTTATTATGGGGGGAGGGGGGGGGGTAATTAAATCCATCTGCAGAGCAGTAGCTTTCAATAAAAAGTGTTTTTATGTACCCACTGAACTTTAAAGCCAAACCGCTGCGCGACCGGACCAAATTGCCATAATTAAAGAAAGCTTCTTAAAATAACGAAGGTTACTCGCAGAACAAACAAAATAACCCAAACAATATATTAATATTGTATTGCCGCATAATAACTACCCACCTTTATAACGTAAGGAGTAGGATGTGCTGTTTCAAGCGGCCGAGGAGTTTTGTCGCTTCACCGGCACTCGGGGCTCTGCCAAGGCTGCTGCGAGGAAATCCGCCCAATATCGGGGCTTGGTACACTTTTCATTTATTCGCTTTTCATTTTAAATAAAACGCGAACTCTTGTTTATTGTTTTAGAATTGCTTGATTTTGCTCTGAGCCATTATAAATTACTTAGCCCTTCTAAAAAAATGTAAGCATATTTGGGAACACTAGACTATTAACAAGCCTAAAATATCTGCAATAGGATTTTACACACAATATGCTAAATGTGTCGTTGCTCGCTTGCAAATATTGGAGAAAAAAAAACTGTTTAAGCCCCATGAGAAATTTTGTGAACTTGAAAGAATCGCTGTTATTTCAACTGTATCCCTGCATTTTATTAGAAGCTGTGCTAGACTGAAATGAAATTTAATTTTACATTTTAAACATTTTGTTATGGGTTTGTTTTTGATCATTTTAGGTCAAATTTAGCAGGATATTTTATAACTACTTAAATGTCATCAAACTGCTTGTCATCGAACCTATTAAGGGAAATAATTCGCCTCTCCAAAGCTGTGAAATATAGCCTAATTTACAAAGTGTAATCTGTATTCCTATTAATAGTAGGTCTACATATAATTGCATAGACCTTTTATTGGGTTGGGAATAATGAATCCTATGTACGCTTCTCATTAAGCAGAAGTCGCATATTTAAAACATTAATGCATTCGAAATGCTTTTAGCATGTGCTTTCTTAATCAAAAATTACCTTGAAACATTCGGCACATAAACGGATTGCGTATGTATAGAAAATATGACCTACATTCATGCTACGCTCTGTGATATGTAAGGTGTTTAAGCTTCCCACAGTATTTTTGTATTTTACCTGATAGACGTGTATCAGCACGTGACATATTCTGACGTTTTGATATTAGGAAAATATTTAGCGATTGTGCCATTGCCATTTCACACACACTGTATAGTTCGCAGTGCACCTTTGATCCTGGGGTTCGTCACGTTTGGTCTCTCGCGTGGAAACGTGTCCTTGAAAAAAACAACCCAGGGAGAAAAAAAAGAAGGCGCCCTGGCTTATCTTCGCTTTGAATTAGTCAGATAGCCTTCAAAAGTGTCACGAGCATCTAGGCTAGCACTGACACGCCCACCTGTAGCATGCGTGCCTTCCAGTTTTACAGCCCCTTCTAGCTGAATAATACCAACAGATACGGGCAGTGAGCTGTGAAATGTACCGACGTGACTCTACGGACGCGGTGCATAGCTCCACTGTAACAAGCGGGGTTTGCCCCAGTATCTGTAAGACATCAGTGCATTACACGTCTTTTCTCTTTTTAATGGCGTGGAAAGTCGCACTAACCGTTTATGGAGGAAAAACTTCACAGGCTCTACATTTTAATTAGAAATACAGTATAAGATATATAATATGCATTTCGTCAGGGACCATTCTAATGAGAAGTATTAGGCTACCTGGAATTTCTTTCGCTGATGATTTCAAACGTCTGATGAAGCCGTTATATCTACCGTCTAGCCTTTAATTAAAAGACGATTTGCTGGAATTTTAACAAATATAATCCATATTTAATATTTCAATAGCGGAGTGGAAATTAGCAAATACTACATCATTGAAAGCCGCCATTAAGGTATTTTGTTCCTGTTTTGTGTGTATTTTAAGTAGTTTGCTCTTCGCCGTTGTTTTTCTTTGTGTGACCATGAACTTAGAATGTCAACATATAGCCTACCGAAGGCCCGCGAATTGTAACATTCAGTCACTATTCGCCTTTTTTTTCCCATGGAGAATGTTACCCAGGAAATGTTAAGTTTCGTTTAAAATACCAGACTTTTTCTATAGTCAGTGTCTTATAAGTTACAAGAACGGCAAGGAATTTCCGTTATTACATTATTACTGAAAGGTCAATAGGACAATCAAATCGTTTAATTCCCCAAGCATCATCACTCTTAAATCAATGCATGAGACAATTTCGTCCCGGTATATAATACAGACACCTGTGCTCTACTTAAGATGATTTGTGTTTTATATCTAAATATGGTGCGTATATACTTCAACGGTTGCCTTATAGTCTTTCGGTAAATCTGTATTAATAACTAACATAATATACGGCTAAAACGCCGCCTGTGAAGCACCAAGAAATCGTTTGAAATACCATCCAAAGCTGTGGTAACGCCGTCCCAGTGGGAGCTCACCAATGCCGGCTGCATCAGTCGGGCTGTCAGTCCCAGCACGACTCGGAGGTCTTGTTGATTTTTTTTTAACAATCGCAACAATAACGGCGCTCGATATACAGACGCTCACAATAGGATCGGCCGCTGTTGGAGAGCCGATTTCCCTCCAAAGAAATGTGTTGTGTGCCCCCTTCGGGCCCTGTTTTTTTACACCACATATATGGGTCTATCACTGGTAAATTGACCTCCTCCACCACCCCCACCAATATGCCCCTTGAGGAAGGGTTTGCTGCATTCACTCACTGACCGCCCCTAGCTCAACGCAACCACCACCACCCCCGCCGCTAACCCCCACCACATCCCTTACTCCTACAACAGGCAGTCTGGTCTGTTAATTGACAAGGTACTTCATGGCCAGCGGAGATGGGATTTCAAGTGTGGTGATGTCAGGGCTTGATGTCAGCTTCCCACGGGGTGCTTGTTAAATCATGGATGGGACACAGTGCAGCAAAGCTGGAGGGGTGATAGATTTTTTTCATGTCATGTGATTAAAAAAAAGCTTTTCAAATAGCTGTTTTTAATTAGAATGACAAGGATGTCAAAGCTCGCCAAGAGTTATGGGCGTGCCTGTATCTGTTATTGGAATTATGAGCAGACTCGACAATATTACTTTTGCATATGCTGTATTAAGATTATTTCCTCGACCGAAGAAATCATAAATAAATGTTAAGCGTCGGGTGACGATATTGTGTGGAAGGTACTAGTAAATGTATGAGTCAAGTGAAAGGTTTACTTCTTACCATAAAGTGTATGCGTGAATTTACAGCATTACTCTATAATGAGACACTCCGGCAGACATTAAACTAGTAAGAAACACTTCTTTGTCCCGACCAAGAAGGCTAATAGATCGTTAAATAAAATCACTTTTTTGTCGTTTATAACTATAATAGTACAGGTAATTCATCTTTGGATTTAATTTTCAGTATTTGGAATTTTCTAATAAAATAAATAACGCTATTATGCCAGGCACGTTTTTATTGTAACTCGCAGGACAGATTTCTCTCTTGCCTAACACTGATCATTCAGTAGACGAAAATGTTCCAGTCCCCAAGGCAAGTTAATCACTTCGTTTACGTGTAGAAAAAAATAAATAGAGACCAGATTATCGAAAACAATTAAGCGTCATAACTTGGTTCTAGAAATTTCCAAACACACTAGTGCCCCACCGAGTCCCCGCCCATGGCAGCAATGTAATTGTGTAAAAGGTGCCATTGTTTAGGCTTCATGTTCGTCTGTATTGATTCACACGATGGCAGTATACTATACTAACAGATCTTTTTATTTTTAACTCCAAAAAATGTTCTGGATGTGATAGTGATATCCTGCAGCAGCCTATGTGTAATAACTATATACAGTGACAAAGGCCTGGTAGAGAAAACCCCTCAAACTGCAATTGGTAATAAACAAAATTTTACATTTTAAAATAATTTGATTATTTTGATATTCCATTCATCATATTTCAAATACGTTAAAGGCCCAGTTATATCATTGTAATGGGGGTAGCCTATTATAATCATGTATGCCTAAAACATGAATACACCAAGGCGGTTTGAGATAAACTCGTGCTCCGTATACATTTATGCATTGTTTAGACAGGAGAAAATGTAGTTCAACGCGCGAATGTGCGTAACCTGTGCGGATTAACCATTAAAATAAACTCGGATGATTGATTTTTCCCGTAGTAGCAGTGCCTGTGTTTCAAGTTATTGATTTCGGATTCAGCTGTTTTGATGACTGGTAAAATGGATAAACCCGACAGTGGTCAGTTATAAGACACCATTTAAATCGTTTAAAATAAATTAGCATTCACGCTTCATTATGCAGCTTGAATCCTATCTAATATTTTATTACAAGACAGTTCTTTATATTTTTATATGTTTCAGATAGAAGAACCTTCATAACGCATAATTCGAGTTTGATCTTAAAAGCTTCAAGCTCGCGGTTTGTGCAATAGGTTTAAAACGTTTAAAAATTAAAATAAGCGATACAACACTTAACAGCAGACAGTTCGGGACTTTCATAGTCAAATTTATAATGTATAGGCCTACAACAAACCATATTTACATAATTGTACTCCATGGCCTTGAAAATGAAAAACAGATTTAATTTTACACTTGGTGGATAATTAAATGTATTTTGTTCAGAAGAGATTTAATCATAATCCTAAATAGGTATAACGAAAGAACACGTCCGAAGGTGCTGTATGTCCTTTATACACAAACATGTAGACTGCATCGTGTGCGAGGCTTGTAACGTTTTCCACTTGCTGTCAATGGCCAATATGAATTTAAACAAAGTTTTGCAAAAGTCACTGTAAAAATCACCATTGCTTTTCAGACAAGAATGAACTTACTGGTCGATTCTTTGCGAAAACACTCGATGTTGTGGATTTTAACACGTACTATAAATGCAGTATTGGCGTTTACTTCATGATCGCGTAAACGTGGACGTAGTCTAACCTCCAAAAAGTGGCGAAATGAACAAGATTGTTGAAAACCGAGATCCAAACACAAGCTGTTTTGAATTGGTCAGACCCCCTCGCTGGGACGACATCTCGCTGTAGAGTTCCGCAGCAACTCGACTTTATTCAGTTTATGTCACGACATACTGCCAAGTAACTGTCAGCTGAAGTTTGACCGAAGTTTGACCGACCCTATGATTTCTTTACACGAGCGTCTTCACTGGTTTTCTAGCGTTAATGATCAGATTTACTGATGTACATTACCACATAATGCTTTACCAGACATTCATCTATAACGAGTACAGTTGTCAGTGCATGAATACTGAGAATCATTGATGTTCAAAATATGATTCTGATTTACATTTTTAGTTATAATTGCTAAGGTGACATATGGTGTAATGGGTTAGGACAGAGTTAAAATATTTCAGCATTCATTCGTACATGTCAGGTACGTTTAACTTTGATTTCCACTACATTTTTTAACCCTGATACAAAGTCGATTAATACTTTTCCAGATCTAAAATGGACACACATACGTAATTTAGACCTCGATATAGGCTTAACTTCGAATGTAAAAATGGCTGCAGTAAAAATGTTTCTAGTGAAACCGATCATTAAAAACGTAGCATTTAATCGGAATTGCTTTGAAGGACCGGTGTCTTGTCACCTCCTTTCCAAGACAAGCGGTAACGTACCGTATAATCAAGCTGCTATGTACAGCAAGAATCCAATAGCTGTGTTTGTGCTCACGAATTTAAACACCCATTCCGTCATTTTTTTATTAATGTGAAATATTCCAGATGCACCTTTGAAATCGGAGACCAAAGCTGGGAATTCATATTCACGTGTGCTTAGAGTATAATATGCAATCAGAATGCACAGCATATCTACGTCTAACCAATTGTTCCATGCGAGAGTAAACGACATCTACCATGCTTCCACGTTCCAGTAGGTTACAGAAAAACGACTCCAGAATATTTCATTAGTGTGAATAAATTAAGTGTAAATTTTCAAAAGTAGAACGAAAATTGTACAATTGTAGAAAATTGTACAATGAAATATAAGCTCCTAACATTACATCGGCAAAACAACAAATCGACCAATTAACAGTCCGCAGAGTACGTGACTCAGATAGGTGAATATTGCTCTGTAATTTTTCAGTATCGGGGTCTGCCACGTGTCCTACATCTTACACGCGCTTAACATAAACGAACGGAGGACTGGGGGGAAACTGGTTTAATCTCGATAACATTATTTCCTTTTTTCCAGACACGTTAAACCTTAATTGTATGAATTCTATGTAATTTGGTCCTACTTCGGTGATATACTAGGTACTGCTGCACTGGAAACATTGTTGTTTGTTGCGGATCTAAATTATATGGTAAATGTTGTGAGTGTGTTCTATTTAGTTTACTCTTGCTTTTTTGGTGACGCGCTTAATATATGTGCTAAAGATTTCAGTTTGATGTAGTCGAATATTTGACGCTGAGCAAACCAAAAGAGCCGTGATGCAGTCGCCTCACATCTTGGGGTAAATTCTTAAAGGAATTTTTAAAAATGCATGCCACATTTTTCAGATACGACGACGGTGTAATGTGAAATTATATACTATTTAACGCGGTTAGGTTATTCATACAGTACTTACTCCGATTATCTGTCAGTATAACCCACCATGGCCTGAATCTTTCGTCCGATTAAAGAGATATTTGCTTAGTTTTGCAGTCTTAGACTTAGTTTGCAGTTTTTACTTTGTAACCAGAGGGATTTCACTTCCACAAATAACCAAAAGTCGTCCTGTTTTCCTGTTCAACTTAAGGAGGGCCGAATAGCATCTTATTTTTTTCAAGAAAAAAATGCGTTTAGACTTGTAGGTTAGCTCCTGATCTACCAGAATGCCAGGTAATCCTCACGGATTGAAGTAATGTTAATTCCAACATGCACGCAGTTAATAAACCGCTTGTAAAGTTTAACTTGAAAAAGCGAAGCCATCACTGAATATTAAGATCATTCAACACTAAATTAATACGTCTGTTAATACGACTAAATTAATATTGTCTGACTATTTGCAGTGGCTTAGATTTCACACTGTCTCATGAAGATATTTTATTTGTTTTAATGAAGTAAAACAATATCGTTTAATAAATGTACAGTGTGCTTCTAAGGATCCCAAAATCTTTCCCCGTGTTGTGCTTTATACTTGAATGCTGAAACTATGAATTACGACATCTTTTCATGACGAGTGCTACGAAGGCATTCAGATTTAAACATACTGCCACATATAATTTATGTAGAATATTTATTGTTGTAAGGGCCTGCTTTTTTGACGCAAATCCTGTCATTTGGAAACATCTAATCAAATCCTCCTTAGGTTAAATCAATACATAACCCCTCATACAGAAGACTAGTTATCTACAAATGTAATACACAAAAGTCTAAAATGCAAATCGTAAAAAGATTTTCGCGCCACGCCCAAAAATGGCTTCACTTCATTTTTTCTACGTTTTAAATTTAATATACGTCTTTAATTAGGTACACTCGTGTAACAGTAACATTGACACAGTTGTGAAGAGGCTAGGATCTTATATGTTATTTGCGCGTATATGGGTTTGATGCATATAACACAATGCTTTGCAGATTAATTTACGTAAATAATTACAAAAAAATACTTTAAATGCATCTATCGTGAAATGCAATGCATTACTACGCAAATGATCAACTCTCCCTTGAAATTCGCAATTCATAAAATGGCCAAATAGTTTAGAAACCAGTAAAACTGGAAGTTTTGTCTAAGCCTTTGGTTCAATTTCCACACAATCTGTTTAAACAAAGAAGATGTACGCATGTTGTTGCCAGGACATTTATTGTGAAGCCATACATTTCATACATACCCATCTTATATAGTGTCATCTGCGGGAAAAAGGCTATGCCCAGGTCGAAAAAGAAATCTGCAATGTTATGGATTCTTAAACCCGGCGATATGAATCCAGTGCCTGGCTCCCTCGTAACGCTGCAGTCTTTGCGAAAAGGAAGGCGTCGGTGACGGCATAGATTTTTTATTAAAAGCAACAAAAGGCATTTGTCACTTGGAGTGTTACGATAAAAACAACTGTAGTAAATAAAATATTCTTAAGAGAGGATGTCATTCAGTGCCGCTTCATTGATCATTCATATCTCTCCGCATTCTGCTCGGACAGCCATGGGCTTCACCGTTGCATTAATTTTCCTCAGCACAACAACCCACCCCCATCCTCGTATCTTTCTGTTCTTTCCCGCTGATCCTTTAGCCAAATTGGGAACAATCCAGCGTCCTGAAAAACCTGCAATCCTTTCACCGAGGGTTGAAATGCGCTCTGCTGATGGTTCAGATGAGATCCACCTTTGCTATAACATTCAGATATTGCCTTTTTCCCTTGACTTGTTACTATTTTTGTCTGTTTTCCTTTTGCTTCCCGAAAGGGGCACCTTGAAACCGTACAGCCAGGACTCGTGAAGGGTAGTTTGAAACCGCTCACGAAATGTTTTTTTTAATTAACTATTTTTGTTACATCGAAATATTTCACAAAGGATTCAAAACATATGCATAGATTTAAAATATGCGTAGCTATAACTGCAAATCATTAATAAAACATCACAAGTTTGTGTCTGTTCTTATTTTTGGTACAAACGTCACAGTCCAAGCAGGCCATTCCCAGCTTGTCTTCATTTTGGTAAAAAAAAAACACTTTTGCTTAATTTTATTCTATTAGACTTAATCTGAGGCCACTGTTTACGTAATGCATTTAATAGTATACGCTTGGTAATCGTATTTATGGGAGGATGATGATTGCCTTATAAGAAACATTTTCCTTATGAAAGGTTTAGGAAATATATTGCATTACATGCAAGAAAAAAATTAACAATGGCTATTAGATTATACGGGACCAACACTGAGATTGTGCCTTTTCAAGGAGCTTTTAAACGACGTAAACACTTAGCAAGGAAATGCCTTTGGTGTAGGCTGGTAATCGAAATCGCGGAAAATCAACGCAGTGTGTACGCCAATGAAAAATGCGAACATACACGCCAGATGAAGACGCAAATTCTAAGATAGGCTAGACTTGCATTTTTTGATATAGAAAGAGCCTACTTAGTTATTTATAAACGTTTGGCCTACATTGGAATAAGAGCATTCCTGCAATATCGAGGCGTCTCTGATTCAATTGTTTACTCGATAGTGTAGGTTGGCCACATACATTCGCTGTCAGGCGCAGCTTAATATGATTAAACGAGTCTTTTAGAATTACATGTACGTTTACAAAACATCGGTTAAATTATTCTCTTCTTGTGACGAATCACGTGCTACGGCTAATTATGTTTCAACAGCACGCGCTACGTTACAGTTTTAAAATGAAAACATTTGAGTTTTAAAAAACAAGAAGCGACATCTGACATCAAAACCTTATTTAAAAATGTACCCTCTCTCTCTAAATTTTTTTGATGAATCAAGTTTTTTGTCCGAACAGCATCGAGAAGCGTAGCACTGAACTATGCCCAGGTTCGTATTCCTCTGTTTTGATCAGCCAAGCTTGAATAGAAGAGCTGCCTTGAAACTGTCTTCCTAAAATTTCTCACTGCTTGTTTTGCTCCCTCGGTCTATAAGGAAGGGTACCTTGAAACAGTACAGCCTCCTTGGTCCATAATTGGTTTTATAGGGCTGGCGAGGAGCCAAAGTGTTTACATTGAAATGATCGGCACTTGAATTGACCAATCGCTGACGCCGTTGCAGAATTTGTCTGGCTGGGCTGAAAGAGGCGGAGCTTGTAAAACAATGCTTGTTTCATTGCCTAACAGTTTACCGAGATCTACAGAGAGGGACTTGCAAGGGTCTTTTTTATACTCAGTGCTGGGCTACATGTTATCTGTGGATGGTCTGTAAATGGAGTATCCAATTTTTTTCTTGCAGACTTGTGGATTTAACATAAGCATTAGTTTTTTTTTGAAAAAGTGTGGCTCGCCTCTTCAAGGAAGAACTCGGTGTTTTACGACAGTAAAACGCTCTCGTTTTGTAAAACAAAACCCTTGGATTAACCATTACAGCTATAAATGCTTCATAGTATCTTAAAAAGGCGGGCAACTGTTTACAAAATGGAACGTGACTCTGAGAATAGTTTGCAAATTGCAAAATATATCATCGATATTCTGTGAGGATCAGGCCTTTTCAAGATGGGACGTCTCTTTTGAAGAAGTTTTTTTTTCGTATATTCTTAGGTAAGTTTAAAAAGTTTCAAACGAGTCGCATACGAACCAGCGTACTTGGGGAAAACTAGGGTTTGGGATTCGCTTTGATTTGCAGTTTTTTATCGCTATGTCGCGTTGATAGATTTTTAATAAGGGAAACCTTGAAAAAAACAGTCACGTTTTGTGGCTGTTAACGAGTTACTTTTAATTGCGTTAAAATGTATCAATGGACCATTGCGAATTGTCTGTAAAAATGGACATCGACGAGTCGGAGGTAGATTTTTTTAGCGTATATTTTGGGGAAAATGCTAAACATTGACTAGATATTCTAGGATAATTTCTCGGTATTTCTTATTGTAAAACCCGTTTAAAAGCTGACTATATGTCTAGTAACAGTAGTACTTAACCGCTTAAGTCCCGTTTTTAGAAAAAGTAAAGCGAAATATTGTCTTTATTTCTAAAATATTTCTGATTAGTTCTTTTGAACTGTTACGCATTTTAGTGCTTTTTGAAGAACTCCGCGCAGTTATCTTAACATAATAAATACCGCCTTCGGCGTTTTCTAAACAACTAAACTGCTTAATTTATTGTATGCATGTGCTTTAGTCTCTCGGAATCATCAGTTAGCAATTTTGTTTGTGTGTGTGTGTGTTGGTGTCCGGGGGGGGGGAGGCTTGCAAAACACGAAAAAATACAATCGGCGCAAAATGTAATATGCATTTATTAGCAGTGAATCTGGTTTCAAAATGCAGGGTAATCTTTCCTTTACATTTTATTTATACACAATATTATGTAATGTCGACTGTAGTCTAGCTGACCTTCTCATTGAAAAAAACCAATTCGTGTACACTTCTAATAACTCCATATACAATTTGTTTTTAAAATTGAGTCTTGTTGCAGGTTTGGTCTATATAAAAACCTAAATAAACGAATTCTCGATAGGTAAATTAAGCATAGACTGTGTAAAATGGAAAGGATCATGTTATACGCGAAACGCTTATTCTGTAACATTTAAAAACTGGACCTTTGTTAAGAATATATATGGCATATTGTAAACATTTTGTTTTTATAGAAAAGAATAATCCGCTTTACATAAATGACTCTTAATGCCGACGAGGACACGTATATTAAGATACGTAAAAAATTGTCTACCTACGCCTATTACGACTGTCGTGTTATATAACTGGAAATTCTTTTGCCGTTTTTCGTTTATTGTGAAAAATGTTCATTAGTTTTTCTTTTCTTTTTTAGGGCAGCAAAATGCCGGATACAGAGAGTGATGTACCGGGATATGTCGGGACTGTTTAACGGTGGATTTTTTTTCTTTTTGGGGGAAATTCTGATAGGAATATTTCTTTTATCACGTTAGCCTGCTCTATATAATGGATGGCCGAGATTTCGGACCCCCCAGATCAGTTCATGAACCCCCTCCTTTGCTTTCGGGGCTGGCTATGGAGTCGCACCGGCTTGGTGCGGCCGCTGGAGCCGGCAGAATACCTCCGTCCTCCGGCCACTTAGGCGCGGGGCACCCGGCGAATATATATACTGGAAAGTATTTGCCAACTGCCATTAACCTCCACTCTCATCACGGTAAGTATTTATTTTTATTACTTAAAATGCGCCGTATGCTGGTATATTTTAATAAATTAAAGTATATCTAGGGAATTGAAAGAGGAATCGATTGATAACCGCTTTTTCACAGTCACGAAAGAGAACGATATGTCTGGAGTTCTTCCATGACCGTATAATTACTTTTGGTTGTATAGTTTACTGAATGTTGCGAATGCATTGCATTTATAGCGAGCAAAACAAGTGGATTGGTGTCCAACTTGTGTTTCTACGCATTAAGTTAAAATACAGGTATCTGCGTATATTTGATTTTCCAGTTATGCAGCCGACTTCCAGTGCTGTAAATTGCAATAAGTAATTGGCTGTTAATTCTTTCATTTTTGTGTACTTAAAGGGAGGCTGACAGTATTATTTCCTTTAGTGAATCATTTTAAGAATTGCATAACCCGCAACCCCAACCGAAATTGTGCTTCTGTGCTACATATGCAAAGAATTGAATTTATTCTGTTTTGTATTCAGATCTTTCAGAACCAAAAATAAAATGTGGGTGATTTGAAAAATGTCATCGATTTGTTAATCCGCACAGTTTGTAATACAAATGTCTGTTGCAGCCGTTTTTATTATAGTATAGTATATCGTGGACTAGATGCGATGCGAGTGAAGTTACGCGTACATATTCGAGGAAATGGCATAACGCAGGTGATCCTATTGTTTTATCAGGAATACTTTACCCATCATAATCGATTGCGGTCATCTTTAAAATATAATTTAGAGAAAATCGCTCTGGATACAGGGCAAACAGTTTGACGTTTAAATGATAAGCGTAGGCGTTATTGTAAGCACCATCTAAAATGGTCTGAAGTAATCTGACAGCCTTAATGCTGTGTCTCCGTAAGAAGGACCCTGGATCGTTTAAGGGTCTGTGTTAAATTAAACATTTAGGAACAGTTAGTTGGGTTTATCCGAAGTTTCAAGTGGCCCACTGTGTCCCAAATCTGTCACTTTGCTGTTGATATATCTCCTTCAGAGTATCTCCAAAAAATCCCCCCCAAATACCTGGTTTACGGGCAATCTTTTTTATATGGCTTTTAGCGTAAACCATCTGTTGGCTGGTCTTTAGAAATTTGTGTTACGGCATTCAGTCCAAATTTCACCGTTTTAATGTTTGTTTACGGCTGCCATGCGGATAGACGCTCCTGCTGCCACTTCGCACGTACTTTTAGCTCGGGGGAAGTGTACGTAAAGAGTGGTATAAGAAAAAGTGTAAAGATGACCCCAGCTGGATCTACGGTCAATAAAGGTTTAAATACTAGCGGGACAGGGGATATTAATGATAAATCTCTCCGGTATCGGAGTCTTATTTCTGTATATGTTGTGGGCTTTATGGATACGACAGGGTAGTGCTTTAAGCTCTGCAAGAAGTTAAAGCGTTTTTATTTCAGAACTGACATGATTGCAATTGACTGTCACCATTTGGTGTTAAAATTTGGATTCCGGTAGTTTGTGCGTCTCATGGACGATTCTTCACCGTGGTTTATTCTGTATTACCCTTAGTAGTATAGTTTCAAACGACGTCGTCGGCGTTTCATACTCCAGCCGTAAAGGAAAGGTTGTGGCTCCAGAGAGGAGGGCGGTAATGGAGAAATACATAGTAACTTTTATTTAATGTTTCGTTGTGGGGAGAACAAGAACGAAAATAACCAAATACCAGAATGCGGAAACAATTTATTTTTGCTCGTTTTTTCCCAGTAGTTGAGGCTTGTTGCATCACGGGAAGAATGATGAGCTGGTGTTTTGCTCTGGCGATATTTGTTTAACTTTTAAAACCGCAGATTCACGCCTTTGAGCCGCCTGGTGACTGAGGAGTTGTGTAATTTTTTTTTAACTCGAAAGGAATCGCAGAAATCGCGTTGCCTAAGAGCGCGAAATGCTGCCGTAGAGCCCCGCTGCCGGGCCTGGCGCTGGTGCCGCTCCGTGGACAGACCACACCCACTCCTTCCAAGGCCAGTAATATGCTGTTTCTCTCTCCCCCCACACGAAGTAATATACTGTCGCGAAAACGGTTATTTATAGCTGTCACTGATGGAGAAGTTCAGAGTTCAGCATGTTGCTGATGTTGGCTCTACACTGCCTGTTGGCCAATAAAAAACGGATTTCCACTGAAGCAAGAGGGTCTGTGATGCTTTGGAGGGGAGGGTGTGTGTATGGCGTGTCATTAACTTCACTGTTATTCCCTCACATACCCCCCCCCCCCCCCCCCCCCCCCCCCCCCCCCCCCCCCCCCCCCCCCCTCCCTCCCCCCCATCCACCCCACCCTTCGTCCATCTCTTTGTCTTCCCCGCCCCCCCGTCGCTGCCCT
>JAABNY020000045.1:7453645-7472748 GCA_015164015.2 Brevimyrus niger | reverse complement strand
ACATCAAAGCTTTATTTCAATGACGCCCTTTACTTTGTGCAGCACACTGAGCATCGCCTGGCTGGAGTTCTGCAGACAATGTGATCTCCACACAAAGGTCCCGCTGGGGGGACGTTTGTTAGAAACGCCTGCAAAATATATAAAAATACGTGGCAGCCGATGCTGAAAATCCCGCGTTGCCAGGGGGCATTTCAGGCTGTTTGTCTTTAAGATTAAAGCCTGCGTTCCCTTTCCTTTTGAAAAAGCCCTTTTAACGGAGTTCATTACTGTTATTGCAGCAGACAGCCTGAAATTAATTTACTCCCGGAATCGCTTAGATTTCTGTTATGTGCTGGAAAAATGGCCACCCCCTTAATATAGAACATTCTGATGGCTGGTTGAAAGAACCAGGTCACGGTGATGTTCAGGGTGGGGTGGAGGGAGCTGAGCTTCTACAAACGCTACCGTAACGATGTAATTGTCAGCTTGCCATGATTTATGCCAATGCTTCCGGCGACATACGTTTTGAGCGGCTGGAGCAGCCTGCCGGTTCCACCAGGTTCTGCACTCGGAACTCTCTCGTGACAATGGCTGACTCCTCTCCCGTCTCCGGTGACCATGGCTACAGCACAATGGGAACCGGAACGCTGTTCAGCTTATCGGATAAAGCCATCTCCCCATTGTAGATCACCACAAAGCTGCTCCTTCACGTCAGCCCCATGACCACCTCTGTTTCTCCCTCCCCAAAGCATGGGAGTAGGGCATCAGCAAGGCTACTGGAAGACGTCGGATTCCACGGGGCATATCTGTCTGAAAGGTTCTTCAAAGCAACGTTTGGTCCTCAAAGGCTTCACTCTTCAAAGAGTCTGAGTGAACTCTGAAGCTGACTGAGCTCGGGGCTTATTTAGATACTCCTAGGTCATGCCTCTATCGATCAGGCGAGCAAGGATCAACCTTAAGACATACAATTATGAACCAGCGCAGAAATATTGTTTTTGTTCGGGGGTGGGGCGGGGTGTGTTGCCTGTGCAGTTTAGCGTGCGTGTGCATGTGACTGCGCTCCATGGCTCCAACTTAGATCCGGTGGCTACTCTACAGAGCGGCCCGCTTCCCGTAAGTCCTAACGCCAGGCTGTGGGGGGGGGGGGTTCGTATCTTGCAGATACAGGGTGATGGTGGAGGGCGAGCGAGGAAACAGACCCCACATCTACTGCCTGGAGCAGCTGCTGCAGGAAGCAGGGAGTACCCCCCCCCCCCTCCCTCACACACACACACGTGGGACGACCAGCCTCTCCCCTTGCCAAAAATACCCGGTGTTACCGCAGCCCCTCCGACAGATTTATGAATCCGTTTTCATCGCAGCTGATGATTCATGGCGTTTTCTGGAAAGGGAGCGACGCAACAGAATGATTTCATGTTCCCCAGATGCTTGATGAAGATAAACAGTCTATAAACTTACCGCTATCCCCCCCCCCACACACACAACCCGGCTTTCCTAAACGCTGTTTAATCTCCCCTTCCCCTCGCTTCCCTTTACGTCAGAGCTGGACCCACACGCTGATTTTCCCTTGCAGATTATCGACGTGAAGCCCCCGTCGGTGAGGAACCTCCCTGAGGGCACTCGCATCGCCGCGTACTGGAGTCAGCAGTACCGCTGCCTTTACCCGGGCACCGTTGTCAGGGGTAACGCTGCCTTCTCCTCCTCACTTACTCTGATGTTTTCTGGAAGACCTTCAGTTGAAGGTCCTCTCGGCCCCATCTTTCCATGTCAGCTGCACCCAACTCGTCCCATGAGACTGAGCCCCCCTGCCCCTTTTCCTTTGTCCCTTCCCAAAACGGGGGTGACCCCTAATCACACCGGGGGGATGGATGTCGGTCGTCCCCTCACAGTAGCGTGCGTCTTGGCCGGACAGCCCGTTTGTACGGGGAGTGGGGGCACGTGTGATGTGCAAATATTTTATGTGAAAATTTGACCCCTGTCCATCTGCCTGCATGCTGCATGCGGATCCAGACCCTCCTGTCAGGGTGAGATAAGACTGGAGCAGCATCTGCTCCCAGCTTCTGGGTGAAGGCTGTTAGGGAAAGTTCTGCAGCCCTTGCCTCTAGAAGAAATTATCACCCCCACCTACAGAAGTATTGGATTTGGAAGATGGTCAAGAAACCACTTAGGCTAAAATCCAGGCTTCAGAATCTA
The DNA here is from genome assembly GCA_015164015.2 of Brevimyrus niger. Lineage (NCBI taxonomy): Eukaryota > Metazoa > Chordata > Actinopteri > Osteoglossiformes > Mormyridae > Brevimyrus > Brevimyrus niger. Next base: position 7,470,576 of record JAABNY020000045.1, on the reverse strand, counting down.
TGAATGTAGGAAATGCCACACGGAGCATTTCATGATACAAGGGGTGTTATATTTCGGGAAGGCTGTTAACGAAGGCGTACAACGAGCTCCCATTCATTTGGGAGAACCCAGGCTGGGTCGGGAGGGCTGTGCTGATTGGACGTGAAGCCCGTATGACTCGAAGTTGGGAGGCAGAGGAATCCTGCCCAATCAGATGGTGTGACTGGGAGGGGCGTTGATCTCATGAATATGCTTTTGTACTCTGTCCCTTTAAAAGCATGGGTTTTTCCTCACCAGTATCCTAAGTTTGCTTAAAGGGATGGACCTTTGACACTTAGTCATTCTTCAGTTTGTTGTCATGTACCAAATACCAGCCAGTCTCGTGTGACATTTGTGTGTTTGCGTCTAATGGCCTGCCCTGCTCTCGTGCCGTCAGGAAACCCAGACGGGGACGAGGACGAGGACTTGATAACTGTGGAGTTCGATGACGGGGACACCGGGCGGATCCCCCTGTCCCACATCCGCCTCCTCCCCCCTGACTACAAGATCCAGTGTGGGTGTTTGGCGAAGCGGGAGAGAGCCGACGTTTGAGGGGGAACATCTGAGTGTGGCGGGACGACTCAATATGGGGCACATTTAGCTTTGCTACTGATATTCAAATAATATTTTTAAAGTAGTGTAAACTTGGGGCCAGGGGGCTGTTTTATTTGGGTGAGGCTCAGCCTGCGATTTGTTGGTTTTGGCCTTTGAAGTTCAGCGGCGAAGGCTGCCAGGGAGATTTGTTTTGCCAGCACAGACAGTGATGTGTTTTAAATGGCCATCTCCCTGATTTATCAGCATGTCAGATATATTACGCAAATGCGGTTCCCAGCCTCCCTGCTTTTCCCCATTAAAAGAGCACCACACCTAGTGTTCCACAAATATTTTTTTTTGGAAAATGGAAACATGGACAAAACACTTTATGAGCAAATATCCACTTACGTCGGGTCAAATATCTTGCAGGTCACGCAGAACACTTGGATTTCATATTGGTTAAATTAGTTCTTTAGGCACAAATGTAATTTCATTACCTCATCTTGAATGTTTCTGATTCATAGCCGTGTTATTTTGGGATAGATTTATTCTGTGTGCTTTTTAAATGATCCCTGACCTATAACGCTAAGATGTCTGTAAAGTTTGTTTGCAGGAGTAGCCACCTGATGCCCTCCTTGCTATAAAAAGCCTGAATGGACACAGCTTGAGCCTATATTACTGGATGCTATATATGTTAGCTGTAGCATTATGTTGAGGTACAATAAGTAATGTCTGTAGCACCCCCTGTCTGATGTGATTTTTGTACTGGCTTTTAGTTTGTTTGAAAACACACCATGCCCTCACCCCAACACGTGCGTGTTTGAGGCCCCCGTAAATTCACTTGCCGGGTCTGTGCCACAGGTGCGGAGCCGTCTCCCGCTCTTCTGGTACCCAGCACGAAGAGGCGGGGCAGGAAGACCAGCAAAGACGTACCGGAGAGCAAAGAGGTTGAGTTGCGGGTCCCGGAGGAGGCCACCCCAAAAAGCCGGGGGAGGAAACCCAAGCCGAAGCCGGGTAATGCCACAAAAAGGCCGCTGGGTAGCTAGGTGACAAACTGCAGGCAAAGGAAGCTTTTCAATGACTGCCTGTATGTTTCATAAGGAAGACAATTTGGGAAGTTTTAACTACATTTCGGCTTGGGGCGACCCTTAACCATGAACCTTGGTTAATGTTGGCCTGGTAATCCCGCTTCTCCCTCAGAGTCAGAGACCATTCCAGAGGGGCAAGATAAGGCAGCGAGTTCCTCCTCCTCGGATACCCAGACGAAGCCCCAGGTCTCTGGAAGACCAGGACCTAGGCCGGGTCGAAAATGCCAGGAGGCAGGGACAGCCAGGTCCTCTGTCCTGATGCCTAATGGACGACAGAAGAAAGCTGTGAGAGTGAAGGCTTCCACCAAAGCGTACTCCCAACGGCAGCCTGTCTACACGGCTCCTATGTATGGGAAGGTCCTGTCCGTTGATATATTTGCAGACTCTGCAGGTTCCCTCGGTCCCTTTGTACCAAATAATGAAGGCGGCGGAACGGGGAAAGTCAGATCGGTCAAGAGAGGGAAGAACAGCGAAGATCCCCCCGAGGGTGGGCTTGGAACAAAGCCACAGAGGAAAGCGCCTCAGGCTGAGATTATGATCAAGCTGGACCACGAAGGCGTGATGTCTCCCAAAACCAAGAAGACCAAAGCCCTGATGATGATGGAAGACCAGAGCCTGTCCAAAAAGGAGCACAAGACCGTGATGGGCATAGCGTACGGTGTCGTCCATCCAGGGGAAACTCCTCAGAAATCGCCCAAGGCTAAAGCTTCAGATGTAGATGTTCCCAAGATGGGAAACGTTTCAACCTATAACATTAGAGAGCTAGGAAGTGGGGGGGGTGGGCCGGTTAAGGGCAAGGATGCCCAAGCGAATGAGGACGCAGAGTCTGAGAGCAACAGCAGCTCCAGCTCCAGCTCCAGCTCAGAGTCAGAAGGTGATGAAGAGGAGAGATCGCAGAAGAAGGAGACGCAGGAGGACGCAACTTCCAGCAGCTCCCGTGCCTCCAGTCCCGCCTCCAACTCTTCCAGCTCTTCTACCAGCAGCTCCTCATCATCATCCTCTGGCTCCACCTCCTGCTCATCATCCTCCTCCTCGTCATCGTCGTCCTCCTCCTCATCCACGACTGACGAGGACTCTTCCTGCAGCTCCGACGAGGAGGCCCTAACCTCCCCCCAGACGTCTTCCATGGCACAGCAGGCCTCGCCCCAAACAGGAGACCAGCAGTCCACAAAACCCAAGGCTGCTTCATCTCCCCCTACCTCAAAAGGTCCGAAGCAGCAGGCGTCACAGAAGCAGCAAGGCAGTGGAAGGCCCAAGAGGCGTGACGGCATCCATCTCCCAACCACCAAGGAGCTGGCCAAGAGGCAGCGTCTGCCCTCTGTTGAGAACAGGCCCAAAATCTCTGCCTTTCTTCCAGCTAGACAGCTGTGGAAGTGGTTTGGTAAACCAACACAGGTGAGAATTTATCGTTCATGCAAAAATGCTCAGTTTGCCTTGTTTTGTAGTCTCAAAAATTAACGAGTAACTGCTGTACTAGAGGGACTGTAAAGGTTGAATAAAAACTGACTGCCTTTGTTGACATTCATTACTGGCATCACGAATTGAGTGACAGCTTTATATTCGAGCCGTTTGAAACACTTTCTCAAAGCCTGGTTTCTGTGTTAATTGTTCTGCAGAGGCGTGGAATGAAAGGAAAGGCAAAGAAGCTTTTTTACAAAGCTATCATGCGCGGGAAGGAGATGATCCGCATTGGAGACTGTGCAGTGTTTCTGTCTGCCGGAAGACCCAATCTGCCATATATTGGGCGCATCCAGAGCATGTGGGAGTCCTGGGGGAACAATATGGTGGTCCGAGTGAAGTGGTTCTACCATCCCGAGGAAACTAACCCTGGGAAGAAGCTTCACGAAGGAAAGGTGAGATCTGTTGCATTCGTACGTTCATAGATCTTTCACAAAAGATTTAATCAGAGATGATGCATATATCAGCCAATGCCTCATTGTCTGCTCTGGAGACAACAGAATAATGTTTGATTCTGCATTTCACTTGACGATTCTTGGCAGAACTGGGATCAGAAGTCCTCAAGGGGGCTCCCCGCAGCTCTGCAAGCCTCCAACCAGAGGAAGGACTTCATGGAGGTGAGAAGAACCGGGTGGAGATGATGTGTCATGCTTGTCCGCTAATGGCACCACCTTTCCTAACATTCTGTCATTTGTCCACAGCGTGCTCTCTATCAGTCATCGCACATCGATGAAAATGACGTCCAGACGGTCTCTCACAAGTGTCTGGTAGTCAGCCTGGAGCAGTATGAGCAGATGATCAAGACTAAGAAGTACCAGGACAGTGAAGATCTTTACTACCTTGCTGGTACTTATGAACCCACCACAGGGATGATCTTCAACACAGATGGGGTGCCCATCATTTGCTGAGCTACCCATAAGCCCTCTTATCACCGGTGACTCCTGAGAGCAGAGGTGTGGTCATATCTGGAGGGAATGAAACCCATTTCACGAAATATATTATTTGAAGTTGTCAAAATGTGTATCAATGATTGTCCGGGAGCCATAGCAGAATGGAGTTTGCTTCTGGAACTGAGAAATATGGCGGAGTGTTAAGGCTGCGGAGCAGAACCTCTCGGGGACAAAGGACTTTGTGTCGACTTGCCGACTGAGTTATAGGTTCCCTGATTATTTGCTCTCAGGGCATTGCAACACATCACACTTGCGACTTGAAATGTTTTTGAGGAAGTGAGAATGAGGTCAATGGCAGCTCACTGCACGTATGTAACGAAATAGTGTGCTCCTGGTGTTGTGGTGATATCCACATGGAAAGTGGCTGCCCGAGGGGAGACTGATGAGTACCTGTCACGATTTCACACCTAGTTTCTTTGTTTTTTGACTGCTACTGGCTTTCGTTGGTGGTACCCTCCCTCCGGACTCGAGCTCATAGGACACAATGACTTGTGGCTTTGGGGCAGAGAAGGCCAATATCCTGGTAGAGCCACCCCTGCAGCTGAGGTCCATATTTGTCCCAGCAACCACCAGCAAACCTTGTCAGCATGCATCTGCAAGGCCAAGGGCCCCATCTGTACCCAACCACCACGGACCACTAGCACCGGATGACAGGACCGGGTTCGCTGCTCAATAAAATAAGGTGGCAGTCAAAGCCAGGGAAACAAAACCAATCAGGATTCTTCTGGAGGAGAAACTATGGTTACACTATGGACTGAAGTCTACATATCATCTTATACAGAAATGTAAATTTGTATTTTCTTTCACAGACAGCAGTGTAACATCAACGGCCTTCCGAAGACACTAATCAGTTTTATGAAAGGGGAACAATGTTGACCTAAGCACTTAGGGAGGCATAGGAGAGCGATATTCCTCAGCCCCCCCCCCTCCGCACTACAAAACCTGCCACGCCTGTTTTCAAATTTTGGGATTTTCTCAAAGATCTGCTTCAGTGTCATGGAGGTTACCTTACCGAAACGCAAGCACTGATCCTCTGAATCCTTCCAGCCAACCTGGGGAAGTGGATGCAGCCGGACTCCCCGTGTCTTAACTAACTGATGCGACAAATGCTCCCTTTCTAAACTCGAGCTAAACTGGGCTGGAGAGGAGCCCAGTATTTTGTGTGTATACATACATATATGTATTATATATTTACGTACAGATTCTTTTTTTAAAGAAAAGCTTTATAAAACTGTGAATATAATTTTAAAGGTATGGAAGCCTAAAGTAGAGGGTGTTTAATCTAGTTGCTGGATCCCGATTTGGCTGCACATTGCGGTAAAAACTTGTGTTACAGAACACAATACAGGGTTCTGCTTCAGGAGTCCTTAACAGTATTTACTAGCTACTGTGGGTAATGAGTACCATTGTACCATAGTGAGCACTTAGTTGTAGTTCTTGGCCTTCTGTAGATTTTTTTTCTTCTTAATGGACAATTCTGAGTGTAGGTGGCTTTGTGTTAATGACCACTCTGTCACTCTTCCCATCGGATCCAGATCCACTGAGGGATTTGCACAATGCTGTTCTCCCATATTATATATATATGTATATTTTTTAAACTATTGTGTGTAGTGTCGACCACAGTAGTACACCAGTGACAAAACTATTCTTGTAAATTATTCTCTGGAACACTTAATTTTGTTTTTTAATTAGATCTTTCCGTTTTGACCTGCCTTTGGCCTCCCTGTTTTGGATAAAAGCACTTTGAATACAGTTGGATATCTGAATGTTGCTAACCCATGCACGGTTTTCGTATGCTTTAAATTTCTTGAGGAATGTAAAAAGTGTCTTTTAATTTTTTTTCCCCCAGGTTAATATTGAGGTGCACCTGCCTGATCAATCTATCTTTTACGCAGTTCCTCTTTGCGGAGAATCGGCCAGGTTGCAATGAGAGTCTCTGCTTGCCTTAAACATGGTGTCCAGATGCCCTCTTCGGCGGGAGACACAGGTCTTTCTCATCACAGTCATACCCCTCCTTTGATGTCGCTCGTCACCCAAATCCGGAAGCTTTTTGTTTCTGTGCACTACTGTTTATAGTGCAGATCCACTCATTAGGTGACATAGGCAGATGGCTAGGGCGCCATCTTCTGAGGAGGCGCCAACTTAGCATGCTGATTTTACTTTCATCTTGGTTGGGATGTGCTGGCAGTCTTGCCTTGGGTGCCACATGGGCCTCAACCTGCACTCATGAGATTTACTTACCCAAAAATGTTCTATGGGCAGGATGAGTAATGATTGGTTCAGAATGAACCAATCAAATTGTAGAAATGGGTCCAAGCAACTAGGAGGCAGTACCAACCAATCAAATGTCTTGTTCCGGCCTCCTCTAGTTGTTTGGACCCACTTCTTCTACAATCTGATTGGTTCGCTCTCTGAACCAATCTTTTTTTTTTCTCTGCCCTCCTACCCCTTTTTGTGTAAGTGAAACTCCCATGAGCTCAATGTGCACTGCTTTCTTGCTGTATGTGATTGCTGCATTTCCAGTCAATCATCCTTTTTTGCCCTTGAATCGATTTTTATAAAGTTGAGTGCATGTCCTAAATAATTTCGCTGCCGACAGGCCTGATTTTGTCCCGATTGCTGATTAGCCCATGGGATCTTGACATGCACTAAATGTCTTTGCAGCTCAAAAAAGTGTCAGACTCGTGATCAAACAAACCCCGGTGGGGAGATGAATAAAGCCCAAGATGTAATCTGAGATTTAAACCTAATTGCCATTGAGTTCCAAACTGGCAGGTAGATTTGGCAAGCTAGACACGTGCAATTACTTCAATATAAAAATACATAAACCTTTTTTTGTCATGCCAGAATAAATGAATGTCTCGACTCGTATCCCAAAGGCGTTTACACAAATGTTTACTTGCAGGAATACTTTAACCTGCGTCACAAATCATCAGTGTCCTTGATTTTTAACACTATGCATATCCCATAAAGGCATTTGTGCTGAGTATTTAGTTTTTATTGCTCTGTGTTGGTGGTAATCTAATAAAGCCACTCAGTTTCTTAGTAGCCTTGTTGCTATTTGGTAGAAAGGCAGGTTAAGTCCTGTTGAGTATTTACAGGACTGTCAGTCAAGAAAAGAAGTATTTTTTAGAAACCCAATGCTTTAAACATGTTAAGCTATTTTGTGATAAATCCAGTTGTAAAAGGAATCTGAAACCAGTTTTCATCAGTGCCAAATGATTGTCTGATTTTTTTCTCTTAGTGACTCCAGAGTACTTTGCAGTTTATGTAAATCTGCTCCTAAAAGTATTTGGGTGTCTTTCTTTATATGATTTATGCCCCTAAAGAATGTTTCCCAAAGCTCAATGCACTTTTGCAATCTATTTGGATGATGAATGCTGCAGAAACGAATGCTATGGAAGCAGAGAGACCATGCATGAGAAGTACCTTTCAATATTCTCAGCACTCGTTCACCTGGACTTTTAATTCCTGGTGCGCCCTTCCACCTGTGAGTGAGACGGTCTGTCCCGGTCTGCTGGAGGCTTTGTCCAACCAGGAAGTGCTGCTCCTGCCACTGTCAATCTGTGATTGGCTGCTTGCAGATCAGGTGGCAGCAGGCCTCTGTTTCATGTTAACCCTCTTGCTTCCCATGGACTTTCCCAGGGTGCACTAGTGCATAGTCATTTCAGACATGTCAGCAGCACCCTCCCCCACCACCAGACATCAAGTCCTGCAGTGTGTGTGCGTGTGTGTGTGTAAGCTCCACACATGTATGCATGTCTCTCTATAAAGAGCTGTTTTCTGTCACATCAGTGATGTTGGAAGGCTGCAAATGTTTTTTTGTTTTGTTTTTTGACATTTCCCTCTCGTACTCTGTCCTAAACACTAAACGTGCAATACTGCTGATCTGGTTTTTGTGTGGCTGCTAGTGAGGTGTGGCGCCTTCAGTGAGGGATGAGTAAGCGAGAGAGAGAGCGAGCGACAGAGATGCCTGAGGAGAAACCGTGACGAGAGTCGGCTGGAGGCTGGACCTTGACCCCTTTTCATTTGCTGTTTCTTCACTGTTGATAAAGTCCTGTTACAAAAATAATAATGAACCATTGTTTAAAGAATAAAAAAAAAATATATTATTTTGGAAATTTAAAGCATCCACATTTTATAAATTATCCTTTTTTGAGAGGGGTGATAAATATGAATATGCTACTTTGTATAAACATTTAATCATGTAAAAATGAATAAACACATTAGAATATATGAGATGAAATGTGGCTTGTGGCGTTTGTGTACATAATTTACTTGTTTTTTTATTACAAATACTTCAAATGTGCATTTCCATTTTAATTTTAAACCTTTCTAGTAATGAGATTTTATAGTTTGTTCATCAATAAAGAAATGTAACGAAAAGTTTTGTGTAATATGTCTTTATTTTTTTTCCCAAACTCAAAGATGAACCCCTGCGTAGTGCTTCAACTGAAAGCAGGCTGCACTGTTGGTGGCCTGTAGGGGGCAGTACTGAGTCCTATTTAGAAAGCGACACCGTCCATCACCTTGCTCGCCACATTTAGCAGACAAGACGGAATCCTTAGCTTTTGAGAACTTTTGGATCAGGTTTTGCTGCAGCCCTGGGATTTGTCCTGCGGCAACGGGAAGAACCTGTAGTTGTGCTCGGTGTATGTGGGATCTGACTGTAGCTGGTCATCTTGGGAAGTAAATAAGCGTCAGCAGTTGAACGTTCCTTCCGAGTGGCCCATACCTCTGATAGGGACTGCAGTTGATTTCAAGAGAGGGGACGGCCATCAGACTGTCTTTGAGGGCACAGTGAGGAAGCATTGCGTTCATTCACCCACCCGTCCATCACCCATACCTGTGTGTCCAATGCAGGGATTCCGGGGTCCTCTGTGAATTAATCTTATTTAGGTTGTGCTTGGTACAAAAGTAGCCTTAAGTAGGAGGATATTTTTTTTTTTAGCGTCAGTGGACCTTTATGTCCAACATGGGGAGTGTTGTGCCCTTGAAATGCCTTTGACCTGTTGGCCGTCCCAAGCAGGCAGTGAACTGCTGAGCAGCCTCTGGACACCCCTCAGCTGCCCCCCGCAGAGCCGCTAGCCTGCAGTCCTCGGGCCCTGCAGCCATCTTCACAACCTCAAGCTAAGTCTTACACTCAAGACATCCATAAAATGGCTTGATTTGGAAATATTCGGGGGGGGAGCGGCAAGGGCATTTTTATAAAATAATTGGAGTGCAACCTATGGACTCAAAACTCCATTTCCCTGTTAATAAGCTGCTTTTATTTGAAAAGCTTTTATTTGATATTCAGGGTGGTACAGGACAGTGTTTTCTGTGGTGCTGGATATTCTCAGCAGTCAGTCTGTATAGGTGTTGCTATCCATCCATATGGATTGCAGTTAGGGCTGTGGACTAAGAACTAGAAAGATTTAAAATGGCTTTAGTCAGTCTCACATTAAGTAACGTTAAATGTCGCTGTTGAAATTATATCTGCAGTTGTATGTTTCTCTGGGTTAAGAAAAATGGCATTGTTATCCCAGGTATACTGATTCATTGTTGTCTTTTAAAATGACCACTAAGTTTTCAGTGCTTCGCGGTGAGCATCTCTAAATAAATTCCTCTTGGAAAGCTTGTAGTAATGGCAGTTTCACATAAAGTAAATATTTTATTAACAAAGTCATTATGAATTATGTTGGGGATTGTGAATTCCCCCCTAAACTGAAGTTAACTGCGTGGATCGTGGACTAAGCATAAATTATATTTGAAGGAATAATCTATAGCGGTTTTGGCAAAACAGACCTGCTGGTTCATGTTTTCTTGGCCTCGCAGGTATGTACATAACATTACCGTGACCAAAACTGACTGAAGTTCTTTTCAAGGAGACTTAATCCCTTATTTGCCCTCCAACACGGACCATGTTCCACATAGCATAGCAGGCTGTGGGTATGCCAGAAATGCATATCCGTGCATACATGCAAGAAAGTAGCCACTTGGAAAACACGCTAGCATTGATTTTAATCTGACAAGGTCAATATATTTCAGGACAAACAAAATAGTTTTCCAGAGCAGGTATCTTTTGATTTTGTAAATATTTTTTGGCTGTCTTTTAAGCAAGCCCCACCTATTAGTGGAGTGTCAGTTATGTTCTGTCCCGATTCACAACTGCAAACTGCCGTTGTGAATTTTATCAATATACATCTCATAGTGGAATGTAGGGCAGGACAGCGACACAAGCGACAGATGGGTGGGTAATTGTAGCGGATTCTGGAATGATGTAGTTGCTCATTTGAAAATATGAATACGTGAAAGGGAGAAGATTAAACACATGTACGTGCTTGGTATCAACTGTGAAGTCTTCGTTTTTAGTACCTTTTAAGAAATGTACTTCCTAACAAGCATTTAATGAAGCTGTCACTTCAAAAGAAGAATGACATGGAGAAGGATGACTTGGCGGCATGGCTCCGTCCCCGGGATGTCTGCCTGCAGCGATCCAGGTGGGAGGTGCACTCTGGCCGCACCTGGCTGTAATTCCGCATACAGTGGAGCTGTTGTTCATTACCACTCTCTTACCCAGTTGAAGAACTATCACATTCCTGTGGATCTCAAAAACATTGACTCATCCAGGTCTGCCATTCATCACCACTGGCAAAAGAAATACTCAAAGTGCCATTATGGATATTTACATATCTAATCTTCAATGTTTGCTCAATCATATTGCAATGTTTGGAATATTTATATTCATGTTTTATATTCATTCATTCCACCCTATTTATTCCATCCTATGTTGCTTTTAACTGGAGGTACAGCCTTGTCACGACACGGCATGGTGAAGGTGGGGAAATCAGGGAGAAAATCCACTGAGCGGATTCTGAGACAGATTGAAGTTTACTGGATAAACTGAAACACCAGTGTCAAAACACTAAAAAGAAAAAAGTACCATGAGGGGTCCCACAGACAGGACTCAGTTAAAAATAAAGGAACTAATAATAATCCACAACTGACAGAGAAACAGAGCAACCGAGGAGCAGGACTAGAAGAACAAGCAGAACAAATAACGCCACAAGTACCACAAACAATGACAGACTTGAGAACAAAGCAGAAGCAGGCACTTAAATACACACAAACAACCAGACTAATGAGAGGGCAGGTGTGGAACATATGAACCAATCACTGAGGGTGCAGGACAACAAGCAACAGGTGGAACAATAAACAAGCACTGGCTCTGGGAAAAAGGCAGCAGGTGAAGTAACTGATAACAAGCAGGGAACTCTAACGAAATACAAATGAGGAATACTACAGTAGGATAACAAGGAACAAAATACAAATGAGGAATACTACAGTAGGATAACAAGGAACAAAATACAAATGAGGAATACTACACTAGGATAACAAGGAACAAAATACAAATAAGAACAAAAGAGAAACAAATACAAAATAATAAATACTGGGGGAACCAAAAACCAATAAATATAGAAGAGGCTGGCCTTGAATCCATGATCAGAAGGTTACACATGTCTGAATCACACACTCATCTCGCTGAGCTATCTGACAATCTGGAATCCTGGGAAACACACTAGATACTTAGGACAAAGACAGGGGGAACAGGATGGCCAGCGATACTTGCTGGACAAACGAGGACAAAGCACTTGGAGCTTTCTGGAGGAGCACAGTCTGACACAGCCTGGTGTGAAATTTTACACAAACTTTTCATGTGAACATATGTGTACATCGGAAAAGGTTTTGTGTGTTATAAGTTATCCCAGGGGAACACTTTGCATTAAGACAAATTCCTTGTATGCAGAACCGTGTTCAACATTTCAAAATGTTTAAATAACACGGCCTAAAATCAAGTTAAAGAGTTAATTCATCTGCATTATTTGCGTGGTGCAGCCAAAATATTAGTTTTAAGCCTGGATGATGCCCCCCTACGGGGTGACGGAGCCATATGTCTAAACAAAACTGTGTGTATTATAAAGAATACTGCGTTCAGATTAAACATGATCCTGTACCACATACCACATGCGCGTTCAGAATGATGGTATTTTCTTACATCCTTACATTTTTTTAGGTGCTTTGAGGATTTAAGCATGGTGTTTCCGAACTCATATTTCCTTTATGTAATGTCGTTTCTGTGTGAGTAATAGGGCGTGCGGGGAGACGTGGTGTTTTGCCATATCGCATGTCCTTTTATCACCGACCAAATCTTTGCTGGAGAAAAACGGGAGGACAAGCATTATGGTATTTGCAGCCTGGGGGAAGTGCCATGACGGGTCGCACATTAAAGCTAGGTGGGGGCGTTAGCTGCATGCCCCGAGAGCGAGTCTAAGCGAACCATTTGCTGCGGAGACACAGCGCCCCGCCACTGGTATGCGTTACAATAAGCGGCTACGGCTCCATCTGTCACCGCCTGCCTGAATTGTCACCAGGGGTGGAAAAAAATATTCACGGTTAAATTATACAGATGCATTGTCACGTCTTGTCTGATGTTTTTATGCGGTTATTTCAACCTAAAGGGAGACGTATGATTTAGAAAGTGCGGTGAAAACAAGCAACGTAGACGCCTAACCAGCGCATCATGTCAAAGAAGATGAAATTATAGGGTTGTGAACATGAAGAATAGTACATTTGTAGTGTTGCCTGGGAAATAGAGGTCAACCCATCTTGAGGCAGTATTGTGTGTGGTAATGTGATCCTTAAAAAAAAAAAAACACTAGATAAATCGCAGTTTAGACACATTAAGTGCTTTTTAGATTTATCAGTCCTTATCTGACTGACAATTTCATTTACTAACGCTGTAGTTTTTTTGTACTTTGTCTGCTGTACAATAATGCCAATCATCATTTTATTGTTGTGTCACTTTAATTGGTATTGCCTACAGTATATAATTATTATGTTTCTTAGCATAGATGTTATGGTAGACAATAACTAAACCACATGCGGAAGCCAGATTAGGCTAATGTTGTTGACTTAGGTTTACTTATGTGAGCCAGGTACAGGTGAACCCTTTTCCATGCAAGCTGATGGTTGAATGGATTAACTGCCATTTCTGGCTCGCAATTAGCTGTCCGGATATTTATTCACTTTGTGTCGACTGCGAGTTAAAAGCATACCCCCTGGCTAATCTTTCATTATACATGCAATACCCACCACAAGGCTGACCACAGACGCTCGCATTTCGCGAAGATCAAGGCGAATCGGATTTGCTCAAGTCACTATTTAAGAAATAGGATTACACACGTCAAACAGCTGCCATTGGCATTGAGTGTATACAGCCCCCATGAAAGTTCACCCTGGCTGCCCTCAGGACCTCAACAAGCCAGCGGTGTCCTTAGAAATCTTATCCGAATAATACTTATCGACATGCGCCGACTTTGAATCTGCAGATGTGTCTCCAGCTTGGGTCGATCTCTTTTTCTCACGCAGTACTGAAGAAAACAGGATAAAACCAAGGCTTTTAATTTTCTGCTTGCTTTAGTTTATATATGTAACCAGATATAAACCCTGCCTAACGCAATGAATGGATTGGCACTCCATCCAGAGTTATTCTCTGTCGCAAGACAATAGTTTCCAGGACAAGCTCGGGGTCCCCACGATGCTGCACAGGACAAATGGATATAGAAGGGGGATGAATGGGTGGACGGATGGATCCTATTTATTCAACAAAGCTGGTCGATCTTTAAGCAACATAGGCAGCACCAACTTCAGAGGGCCCGGGTGATTTCACTTGCACGACGGAATGACGCCATCTGTATAAAAAAAAAGTGCTGTCCACCGTATTGGATGTTTTTTTTTCTCATCGTGGCCAATGTGTTGACTAACGCCACTACACATGGGACGCAGGTGCCCATACTTCCTTGTCGGCAGGAAGACTGTCTCTACGGACGGTGTAGTCGGCCAGATAAATGCATCTGCTCCATCAGCGTGCTATTTGGGCACTAAAGAATAACAGGCAGGTAAATGCAGTGTCAGTGACATAGGTTACTAGAGTGATGGTCATGAAACGGAGTGTGCTTTCCCTGCTGGTTTTCAAAATGGAGTGAGGATCCCCCCGCTGGCAGAGGGATGAACGGGGGGGCAGTGCTCTGCATTAATGGGATCCAGGAGGTTCAAGGGATCCCGTGTTAGTTTTAAAGTAGCAGAGCTCACTTCTGAAAAGAAAATGTGAGAGGATCAGGGTGGCATCGTGGGGGTCAAACACAAGTTAGTGGGGAGTCTTACTTGGTTAAAGGGAAATATTTAGGATTGCTGGTTTTGGCCAGGGCCGGGTTTGGGGGGTCATTTTGTTCTTGGTCGCAGCTCTCCAGCAGATAAGTGGTGATCTTAGTGTCACATAGGGGTGGGCAAAATAACGGGGGCTTGGGGAAGCCCTCATACAGGGCCAAGAGTGAGATGGGGAGGGGGGGGGCAGTCATAAGAGCTACCCACCACTCTCCAAGGTGCATGAGAAGGGAGCCATGTCAGAGGTGGATGAATCAAACTAATGACCCATCTCAGCCGAGCCAGGCTCGGCAATTCCAGAAGCAGCAAGATTTTCACATCGCAGAGCATGGCCTAGGGACCATGGATGTAGGTCATTTGAGTGCAGTTTGGGCTCAGAAGAGTAAAGAGTTTGATAATAGCAGAGGCGAATTCTAATGACAGCACAGTTATTCACACTGAGGCCTTGGAGACAGGCAGGGGAACATAGAAATAACCCATACAGAGTTGTACATGCACTCACTGGCCACTTTATTAGGTATGCCTCGCTAGTTTCGGGTTGGACAACCTTTTGCCTTCAGAACTGCCTTAATTCTGCATGGAATAGATTAAACAAGGTGCTGGAAATGTCCCTCCGAGACTGTGGTCCATTTTGACATGACAGCAGCTGCTGCAGATTTGTCAACTGCACCTTCAGGATGTGAATCTCCCTTTCCACCACTGGATTGGTTGTTGACTGGACGCCATTTGAGTACAATGAGCTCAGTATTATGACTTGCCTGGTTAAATGAAGATTAAAGAAAAGAAAAAAATGTTTACACCGAATACCATCTGAATTTCGCAGCAGACATCAAAATCAAGCAGCGAACCATGTAGTTAGGTTTACAAACATTTGTGAAAGAATTCATTGTTCTAAAGAGCTCAGCGAATTCAGGAGTGGTACTGTCATAGGATGCCATCTTTGCAAAAAGTGAGTTTGTGGAATTTCTTCCTTGCTAGATATCCCACAGTCAACTGTAAGTGGTTCTATTGCAAAGTGGAAGCGTTTATGAACAACAGCAACTCAGCCACCAAGTGACAGACCATGTACAGTAACAGAGTGGGGCTGCAGAGTGCTGAGGCACACAGTCACCAATGCTCAAACCATTAACACCAGCACAAAAAACTAGCGTACCTAATGAAGTGGCCAGTGAGTGTATGTGTTACGTATCTCCCATTTATTTCAGCGTGAATTGTACAAGGCTAAGGTTATACATGTATATGTGGAATCTATACAATAAATGATTGCCCCTTTACGACTCCAGTACATTTTATGATCTGGGAAATAAATATCGACAGATGGTTTTATTGAAGCCACTAACAGATTTTGTTCATTAGTCAGCCAAGGCTGATGGTCCCATTTCTGCTGCAGACTACCCTCTCTTAATGCCAGCTGCTAAGCCAGACTGACAAGAGGCACCCTGAACGGTCACGTGGGCGGTCTGCAACAAGACCCTGCGTATAGCAGCCATCCATCAAGCCTCAAGCTTCAGGGTTGTCTACAGCTGCCCGGGATTTCGCAGGAGGGTTCTGTTTAGACCCAGATGGGAGCCCGTGTCCGGACTGAAACGCAGGAGGCAGCAATCAGGACTCAAAAGACATTCAACCTGGGCAAAAGTCCAATGGCAAGCAACTGTCAAAGACTGAGCATGTCGATGAAAACAGCAGGATGGGAATTAAGGCTGTTTATATACAGTGTCTCACAAAAGTGAGTTCACCCCTCACATTTTTGTAAATATTTTATTATATCTTTCCAAGGGACAATGCTAAAGATATGAAACTCTGATAGAATGTAAAGTAATCAGTGTACAGCTTGTACAATGGTATAAAGTTGATGTCCCCTCAAAATAACTCAACGCACAGCCATTAATGTCTGAACTGCTGGCAACAAAAGTGAGTACACCCCTAAATGAAAATGCCCAAATTGTGCCCAGTGTCAATATTTTGTGTGGCCACCATTATTTTCCAGCACTGCCTTAACTCTCTTGGGCATGAAGGGGGAGCAGGTGTGTTAAATTTGGTGTTATTGCTCTCACACTCTCATACTGGTCACTAGACGTTTAACATGGCACCTCATGGCAAAGAATTCTCTGAGGATCTG
Organism: Brevimyrus niger; assembly: GCA_015164015.2. Lineage (NCBI taxonomy): Eukaryota > Metazoa > Chordata > Actinopteri > Osteoglossiformes > Mormyridae > Brevimyrus > Brevimyrus niger. The sequence continues at coordinate 7,454,203 of JAABNY020000045.1, read as the reverse complement.
AAAGAAAGAATTATTGCTCTACACAAAGATGGCCTAGGCTATAAGAAGTTGCTAACACCCTGAAACTAAGCTGCAACACGGTGGCTAAGACCATGCAGCGGTTTAAAAGGACAGGTTCCACTCAGAACAGGCCCTGCCATGGTAGACCAAAGAATTTCTGTGCACCTGCTCAGTGTCATGTCCAGAGGTTGCCTTTTGAAAATAGACGTGTGAGTGCTGCCAACATTGCTGCAGAGGTTGAAGGGATGGGAAGCCAGCCCCTTAGTGCTCAAACCATATGCCGCACACTGCATCAAATTGGTCTGCATGGCTGTCGTCCCAGAAGAAAGCCTCTTCTAAAGATGGTGCACAAGAAAGCCTGCAAACAGTTTGCTGAAGACAAGCAGACTAAGAACATAGAATACTAGAACCACATGCTGTGGTCTGATGAGACCAAGATAAACTTATTTGGTTCAGATGGTGTCAAGCGTGTGTGGCGGCGATCAGGTGAGGAGTACAAAGACAGATGTGTCTTGCCTACAGTCAAGCACGGTGGTGGGAGTGTCATGGTTTGGGGCT
>JAABNY020000045.1:7431958-7445884 GCA_015164015.2 Brevimyrus niger | reverse complement strand
AGCCACAGCACAAGCTGTTGTGGGGGTGGGGGGGGGGGGCATTTCGTTTGAAAGAAACATTGCACACTGGGGGGTTTGATGAGCCACATGTCCATACCCCCTCCTGAAGTCACCCTCCTTAGCCGAGGCAGAATCTCAGTGCCAGCTGCACTATGGTATTTATAATAGAAAATATAGCAGAATAAAAAAATACACTGCCAGTCTAAAAGCAACCATCTAGTTGCACTAAACATCTCAGTATTGCAGTTCTAGCTATAATCCTGAGCACAACAGCTCAATTGCCTGGGGCACTGATGATGGAAGATATCAGGGAGAAGACCACCCCCATGCCCAGCCCAGCCCAGCCCAGCCCAGATCCCTGTGCAAGACATGGCAACTCAAAGCTAAGCTTCAGCTAATAATCCCTTGATCATATTTCATCAGGGCCTGTCAGGACGTGCGTGCAGAGCAGTAAATCATATGCATCTAGGGCATCTTCCTGCTCAGCGATACAAAGACACTGAACTTGGAGCTCTCCTCACAGAGATTTTCAACGATTACTGCATAGTGGTTGTCATAGGGTTGTATGCATTTTGTTATTCCTTTTGCGGTACATTCTCATATTCAAATGCCACAATAATGTAGCCTAGGCGAAAAGGTAATTAGAGACAAATTGCCCACGTCTCACTTATCTGGCAGCCTGCGACTTTCAAAGGTCGATATGAACAATGAGCAATAGCGACACCTGCCGTTTTTATTAACCAACTACAGTTTAAACCGTCCTCCAGCAATACAAGCTTCACTTGTTCCGACTTCAAGCTTACTACTTCAGCTAAAATCTACGTCACATATATCATGTTCAGGAAACACAATTTGAATTCTTCTGAAATAATAAACTTATTTTCTGCAGTACAAAATTGTCAAGCGTCCATATACATGTTTTAAGAGACACCGAAGTCATTCGCAGGCCATTACACTCAGTTTACTCTGCCTTCTAATTAGCGCAGGATGAAACAGTAGCGGTACAGATTAATCCGTCACATTACAAGTTTAAAAGAAAAGTACATTTTCAGAGCCCCTGGTTTCATACTTCTCTTTATTTAGGCTACACGCAGTATGCAAAACGGTTTTGTGACCAGACAACACTGCTGCAGTCACATCCTACTCTGATATAACAAAACTATGTGTAACACTATTTAAAGAACTAGCTTATCTATATTTAAACTGCTAGGGGGGGATTGTTCTACTAAATCTATAGACCTAAAATTGTTGTAGGAGGTTGGGGGTCCTACAGCTGCTATAAGTAAAATGAGGGTAAACAATTTATTGGGGAGAGAGAGGTTTTCACTAGTGCAATACGCTACTGAAGTGGCCAATGCCTGCAAAATGAGAGGCACACACTCTCAAAGGGCCATGCCCCTGGATGAAAAGTGCCGTAACATCTGTTTATAAAGCTTTACTTATAAACAAACGAAAGGAATGAGTATGTTCAGAACAGTCAAATGATAGACAGAAGGGAACCAACACGTTGTTAAGTGCATCTACCTGACATTAAGATTTGTTTTAATACCATGCAGAGGGCGACTGAACTCTGTGGCACCTTGGCACCCTGGCATTTTAAGCTCCACACTGAAGTGGAGAGGACAGACATGGATACAATCCTCACCAACCAGATCGATATTCATGTACATGAGGAATCAGCGATTCAACCTTGGAGCACCGACAAGTCATACAGCAGGGACAGCTTATGAATTGAAATTGGTTATTAAAACTAAAAGAAAGAAACAGGGCAGTGTGGCCAGGGAGGCTGTACGGTCCCCTTTTTGGAAGTGGCACAACCAAGTTCCTCATATTTAAATCCTTAAACATGGGTAAAGTATCAGGACTCACCTACTTTCAAATTGGGCCATTTGTTGGCTCTCTGGAACAGTTTTCATCATGAACTCACTTCAGTGCAAGAATATATACCTGAAAGGAGGGGGGGGGGGGCACCACCCAAAATCAGCTAGCAAAGTCCCCAGGTCACCAAGCCAATGTAGATACGGTACCAAAGTGCTGAGGAAACATAGCACTGTCCACCGTATAGGCCCTGTGTGGATGCGGGAGGCAGGGATGCACAGATGTGAAGCAGGAAGGTGTGGGATGGGGATGGTGGGATTGGGCTGGGGCTGCCAGCTTGGAATGAGACAGCTGCAGCTGCTCTTAATGACTGTCCACATGCCATACCAATCAAGCACCACATGCTACCACGCCGGATCGGTCTCCTGTGCCCAGTTCATACAATTATTTGGTTGATTTGATCAAGCTCACAAGTGCAATTTTCTTCACACTTGCCTGATTTGCAGAGTTGTGCATACATGCACTCATATTTGCAAATATTGCACAGAAGTCATTTAATGAAGTGACATTTTATGCAGTTGGTGTTCTAAAGGTTTGCAATGTGCTTGAAAATACCAATATAGCACACATTAGCATTTAAAGTAGAGTTTTACACAGCCCTCCAGAAGGTATTTGTAGTTCTCACAAATAAAACCCAAATCACTTTGTCCTTTCTATCACCTCATGAATGAACTACAATACCTTCCTAGCTCCATTGCAACAAAATTAGATCCTGTTTGAATTGGGTGCTCCGAGTGTCATCTCCCATTTGGGGGATGACTTCAGGTTAATTCTGAATCCCGATCAGTTTTAAGACCTATAACTATGAACTTCAGAGTAACCCAGCATAGCTTGGGTAAATATGGAATCGCTTACCATGCAAGAGCCCATTGCTACTATAGCCCCCAAAAATAGCAAACACTGCACGAATTAACAGCTTTATTGCCAAATGGCTTGTGGTTTTGTCCCAGGGAAACACCTAGAATCAGGTGCCTGTAGTGTTCTTGGTTCCTATTCATGTACAGATCCATCAGTGACCCAACTACTAAATTAAAGCTGGCTTAGTGGGGATGGGCCAGTCAAAAGGATACCACCAGTTTAGGAACCACTAAGGTACTGAATTTCACACCAAGGAAGGTCTTCATTCACAGCACATGAACACAGAGGTCGTTCTTAAACATGTGCACTTTATTGGTTCATTAGTCAGTGTACAAGGTTGGCCCCACCAAACACATCTGGCACTGCCCCTTTCTGTACGGCTATCATGTTACCCAGGGGATGGAAAACTTTACGATTCATAAAGGTAAAGCTTTGTTTTTGCATAACAAAGGACCGGGAATTTAAGGCTGAAAGTACAAAACCCAGAAAGACATTGTTTCCTGTTACATAATTTACATATGCAATAAAACAGTTTAAGTATGCTCCCAAGGGCTGGGCAGCCTTCATAGAGGCAAATAAGTGTCTGACCAATGCATTTAACATTAACATTTGGAATGACTAAAAGAAAAAACAAAAGTCCAGACGCATTGCAGAACTTCGGGGATGCTCATTTGCCAAAAACATTGCCGTCACCTTCACCGTTCCAGTTTTTAAATCCTGAGTCAAGCGCCAAAAATAACAAAGCCATGCCAATGTCGATTCTGCTTTGATGCAGCAGTGAGTCGGCGTGTTGAAGTGGTAACAGTCCATTTAGAAGCATTTGCGGTGGACGATGGAGGGTCCAGACTCGTCGTACTCCTGCTTGCTGATCCACATCTGCTGGAAGGTGGACAGGGAAGCCAGGATGGAGCCACCGATCCAGACAGAGTACTTGCGCTCAGGTGGGGCGATGATCTGTGGGGGAAGGGGGGGGGAAACAGAAGCTAAAGCCAACATGCCACTGCCAAATACCCAATGCCCAATGCCAGTGATACTGGAGGAACACCCACCTTGATTTTCATTGTGCTGGGAGCCAGGGATGTGATCTCCTTCTGCATCCTGTCTGCGATGCCAGGGTACATGGTGGTACCACCAGACAGCACAGTGTTGGCGTACAGGTCCTTACGAATGTCGACGTCACACTTCATGATGGAGTTGAATGTGGTCTCATGGATACCGCATGATTCCATACCTGAAGGAGAGATGTCATTAGTCCAAACAAAACCACAAAGTCAAATACAAGACTGTCCTTCCAGGACACAAGACTCACCCAGGAAAGAGGGCTGGAACAGGGCCTCTGGGCACCTGAACCTCTCATTGCCAATGGTGATAACCTGCCCATCAGGCAGCTCATAGCTCTTCTCCAGAGAGGAGGAGGAAGCAGCTGTGCCCATCTCCTGCTCAAAGTCAAGGGCAACGTAGCAGAGCTTCTCCTTGATGTCACGAACGATTTCCCTCTCAGCTGTGGTGGTGAAGCTGTAGCCCCTCTCGGTCAGGATCTTCATGAGGTAGTCGGTAAGGTCACGACCAGCCAGGTCCAAACGCAGGATGGCATGAGGCAGGGCATAACCCTCGTAGATGGGCACGGTGTGGGTGACACCATCACCAGAGTCCATCACGATACCAGTGGTACGACCAGAGGCATACAGGGACAGCACAGCCTGGATGGCAACGTACATGGCTGGGGTGTTGAAGGTCTCGAACATGATCTGTAAAGAGACAGTCTGATGAGCACATCTCCCAGTACAGCAGTCACCTAATGTTAGTGCATGCGTATGGATGCATTCAACACATTAGCAAGTTCAGTGCAGATGGAAAGCCAACTGAGCCACAGTGCAGCAAGAGAACCGCAAACAGGACAGAAGAAAAACCTGAGCTTCTTGCAAAAGTTGTGAAATTCAGGTCTTGAGAGAAAGTTCCTGAAAAGAGTGGAAGACAATGAATGGAAAGAAATGGGAGGGCAAGAGCAAGAGGGACAGCCAAGGCAATCGCACATCAACTGACCTGCGTCATCTTCTCCCTGTTGGCTTTGGGGTTCAGGGGGGCCTCTGTGAGCAGGACGGGGTGTTCCTCGGGGGCCACACGCAGCTCGTTGTAAAAGGTGTGGTGCCAGATCTTCTCCATGTCATCCCAGTTGGTGACAATGCCGTGCTCAATGGGGTACTTCAGGGTCAGGATACCCCTCTTGCTCTGAGCTTCATCACCAACATAACTGTCCTTCTGCCCCATTCCAACCATCACACCCTAAAACACAAAAAGGTAGAGTTACAGCACACTCCCTACAGACCATTAAAATAGCCATTATTACAGGTACCAAATAGCCACACACACCTGATGTCTTGGGCGACCGACGATGGATGGGAAGACAGCACGAGGAGCATCATCTCCGGCAAATCCGGCTTTGCACATACCGGATCCGTTGTCAACAACCAGTGCGGCAATTTCGTCTTCCATGGCTAAACTGCACAAAGGAGGAAGCCAATAGCATTATAAATAGTTCCTTTTTTTACAGGAAGTCAGACGTACCACATGGGCATCAAGTACAGTGGGTCTCTGAAACCATGAACTTGCAGGCGACACGTTCTTCCTGTAGTTGCGTATGCCATCCACTAGGTGGCGCTGCTCCCTAAACGATTCAACTCGAGTTATTCACCAGACAAAGGAAGTCCGGCTTCATCCTCATTATTACCATAAAAGGCAATGGTTAGAACAGCTCTGCGGGTGCCGGCGGCGTGGCAGCCTGCCAGAGCCAGAGTTCAGGAAAAGGAACAGATTGACACAGGGCAAGGCCACTCCCTAAGCAGTGGGTTTCAAACGGCACGCTAACTCCGGATTTCTGGATTGGGCACGATTCGCGATGCGAGGGGGCGAAAAATCACCAAGCCAGCGCTTGCATAACCATCCCCCTCGGAGGACGCCATGCTACGACCCCATCGCTGGGATGGTCAGACTACCATCGGGCTGCCGGCTCTTACGGTTTCCAAAGAAGGAAACTGCACAGCTGCAACCACGCCTAGACCAACACCACCCAAAGGAGTATCCAGCTACACTCCTGGGAGAGCATCAACACCTGACTCGCAAAACATTGAGCCCCCTCCAAGCCGGAGGAACCTGCCAGACATCGGCTAACTAGGTCACACCCAGATGCTGCCCTTGTACTAACTATGATACTAATTCAATGCCACCCAGGAGACTAGTTAAACTGGCGACCCTTAAAGTACCAGCTGGCGGCGTAAAGCGTACCCTTTCACTTTAACACGTACAGAAAACACAAATTTCCACTCAAGTCACATTTCAGTCCTTTTAAAGTTAACAGATGTTGACCCACAATGTCAACTTGCCTCTAATGGGGAAAATACGTTTTAAAATTTTACTAACTGCGTGAGAATTAACAAGGGAAACTACACAGAAAGAAAAACCATTGCTGAACTTACCTTGGGTGTGGGGCTTTAACTCGACCTAAAAGATGTTGTCACAGATAACAGATTCCGCACCAGCTGCGTGTGTGAAGCCGCTCCGAGTGACTGGCACTCCGGTTGCCGGATGCTTTTAAAGGCGCGCAGCCGCTCGGCTCGAGCCATAAAAGGTAAACTTTCGGATCTGCACAGTCTGATTGGCCAGACGTCACGCAGCCAGCGTGTCGCTTGCGCGCCGCCGCTCTTGCTCGCAGCTCCGGAGTGAGATGAAGGGGGGAAAAGGAGTAAAATATTCCTCGCGGTGGATTAATACAATTAGACATACACTGTCCATTACGGGATTATGTAGGTTTTTCAGCATTTTATAATGATGTATGCATGCTATTATTGCGTAATGATCAAATATGAGCTTTATTCATTCGCCTCCTAGCAGAGCCTGTTAGCCGATCGAGTTAGCAACACAAATATGTTTGAAAAACCATACAGTAATAAGGGTTACTACACTGTTACAGGTGCACCCTGATGTGGCCAACAGCATGCAATATATCCTATATGTTACTAAACAAGATGGGGTCTTATGATGTCAGTCGTATTGAGATCCAGCCTTCGCACGGCCTGTTGGATAATTAAAACTAGCTTTCTGTTAAAGCCGGGCAGAATTATTATGACATAGCCGCAAACTTGGCCATAAAATGATTTGCCGATTAAATGAAAAATACCAGAGACCTCTCTGGATCTTTCAATGGGCCTGCGCTCAGATTCGTGACTGCAGACAGTTTAACGGAGCTGAAAGAAGGGGGTGGGGGGCTTAAGATGCAGGCTGCAGCGACCCCCGCCCCATTTTCTGTGTAGCTGATATGCTTCTGCTAAAACAGCGACCGGTTCACGCTGCAACTTCCTCATTTATTGCACTTTGCTGCCACTTGTAGAAAAGCTACACTTTTTGTTGTCGACCTACTTTACACCGTAATTAAATTTGCACACGCGCTGTCAAAACATATTTTAAAATACGACAGTACACTTTTAAAATACACGATCGCCTTGCGAAACCGTTTTGGCTTGCTACTAATGTTTTGGGTCAGATCCACCTTCCTTAACCATTCAGTTAAATGGGTGTTCCTGCGGCGACAATTACGGGACTGTGCCTTTGTGTACAGATCTGGGGGACCGGCATTGTTAACGGGCTTTGTAGACGACAAAGGCCGAGAAAGGCTGCGGCTCGAAGGCGTGGTGCTTGGGAAGTTTCGCCGTCTGCGCCTGGCGCAGGTGAACCGGCTGCTCTTGTCTGCATCCTCAGGACTCCAAACTCGAATTATATTGCCTTTAGTTTGATCCACCTTGTTTTTGCACATTAATACTTGCACCATATAATGCCTTGACATTAACCGTTACCGTCTTATTGTTTAAGATCGAGGCTTTTCGCAGACACTTGATTGTCTTGATCTCACACAAAAACGCCTTCGACGCTTCAATGTTTTCCATTTACTGTTATGATTATTTTAAAATGACTGGAAAAGATCAGTATTTGCTATAATAGCACCCGAATTATGTGAATTGTATTAATAAACTCGTGGTATTAAAAGCTGCTTTAAAAATGACACCGTATCTGTGATTAATATATTAATAATGACATATCCCGTTGTGAAATATGGATTAATGCATTGTTCAAAGCGTAAACGAATGACTGTCAAGGAGGCGGATTTCGGTATGAAGGAACTACTGTAAGGTTTAAAACTTTACCGGAAGACAATCTGTGATATGCACAAATCTCCGTCTGATAGTTTGTACTGGAGAGAGTCGCCCAGGGCATATTGAGCTGCCCAAACAGCTGACTAAAAGTACATTCATAAGCTTGTTTTATAAACAAAACGAAAGTTCATAACAGTGATAGTGGTGGGAAATGGCTGATCTTGTTGAATTTTTATCTCAAGTTTCAATGACACCATAACAGCAATAATCTTGGTTCCTACACTAGTACTGATTCCTGGCAACACATAATCAAACTGCCTCATTCCACCGTAAACCTGTATTACAAAACTTACAGCATTACTGTGAGGCAACTGTGGTATAGGGGTTTGTTTTAGACATGAGCCATACTGTGTAGTCATTTCTGTAGTTTATGCTCCTTTTATAGGTGCCTAATGATTCTGTGCATATCCTTTAAACTTGTTGAGCTACATAACTAATTGATGTTGATGCAAATGTCAGCCTTAGGTGTTGTCCTCTTAAGTCATTGAACTTCTGTGTATTTAAGGGTGGTCAGGTATCTTTGGTTTTTCCAGTTGGATTAGGCATGTCGCAATGCACGACTATTCTCACACCATAAACATTACCATGTTTATAATCTGTGGTAAAGCTAACTTTGCTTGTCATATAAAACGATAACCATATCATCTGACTATACTTTAGTTAAACATACATTTTTTGTGATTAAAACTACCTAGCTTGTGCTGACCTATTTGGTAATTGATGAAATGTGATATTTCACAATATTTCCTGTCTCTACTCTGAGATTGAAAACATAGGAGAGAAGTTTCCATTGAGGCGTATCGTCTGAAAACAGCACATATAGTCTAATGAATGGGACGCATTCAGAAATACACAAGGATGATCAGAGAATACCTGTAATTATTTTACTAAGGATTTATTTTCTTGTGTACACACAAGTATCCAGCTTGTATTGAAAAATAGAGGGTTTTTAAAGTGGTGTTCTTTGTGATTCATGCCAAAGTTATCCAGGAGAAATATCAATTTCCATCAGGATTCAAAGCAGTGTAAACTCCTGACCTGTGCGAGGCATTCCACCTGGTTAAGGATGTCACTCCAGCATAACGCTTATCAACAAAGATCATATAGTGTATTCAGTGACCAGCAGAAATTGTCCTAAGGACAGGGCAATAGATACACTCAAAAGCTGCTCCTCAGGTATAAACATAGAAAGGACCACTTAAGTTTCATTGAATTCTTTAAGTGAGTACATGACACTGTTTGGGGAAATGTGGGAACCCCCAAAACCCCAACCTCAGAATCCCCTTCTTCCAGGCCTGGTTTCATATCATATTTCCCAGTTAAATAGCACCACTGAAATCGGGCAATGCGCTTCATTTACAAATATGAATGAGACTATGATGTCTTCCTAGGGAAGGTATAGTCTCACCCAAGGAAGGACCGTTACTTGTAGGTGATACCAGCCCTGATCGCATGTCCAGTAAATCTCCTTTGTACTCCATGGCTCCAGCTTTCACAGATGTTTCTGGGTGTGTCTTTCGAAAGACATTTAAATGCATGGGAATTTGATGACACTGACTTCAGCCTAACTGGACATACGACCTCACGATGTGACCTCAAAATGTAAGGGATCCCTGTGCTTTCTTAGCCTTTCAGCCTCAGGGATCTCATTGTTTGCTGATTTCTCTCAAGGCAGGAATCTATTTTGAAATAGCTGGGATTCCCGTGTGTGGGGTTACAGTAACGCACCAGCCCCGGGTTTGGAAAAGCAGGGGTCACATTGATGGTGATTTCATGGTCCACTTAGTGAGGGGTCCACGCCCCTGATGCTGATGTTTTTTTGCTAAAACTGCATGCATTTGAACTCAATTCTCCAATGAAATATCTCCATGTAGCTCCAGCATCTGTGGCTCTGGCTGGACTAAAGGCCACTGGTGAAGGTCTGGCTAAGCTTGGTGGGGGAGGGGGGGGGACCTAAGGGTTTGAAAGAAATGCGGCTGGAGAAAGAAATCACATCAAAAGGCTGACGCTCAGCCAGTGCCCCGCATCTGAAGGCAGGGGTCATGATGACGGGCCCCACACACACCCCCACTGCCAGGCAGTCGGCCCATCTTCTGTCCTAGCTCAGTCAGGTCCAGCTGGGAGACTGCCCCCACCCCTTCCCAGATGGCCTTTGTACTGGCCTGGGGTGGTGTGCTCACTCACACACACACACACACACACACACACAACACGCTCAGATGCGGTCATTGATTCTGACTACAGTTTGACCCTGATCTGAGTGTGCGGGGGGGGGGGGGGCTTTGGGATCGGGCCGCTGATGCCCATGTCCTGGAAAGGCTGTACGAGGCGTTCCCCCTCCACAGGGCCGAGACAAGGAAGTCGATTTAAATCTGCCAGCTGGCTACTTGGCTCAGATTGGATTAGCCGAGCAATTTACAGCCTAAGTGCATTTATATCCTTCCCCACGCCCCCTCCCTGCTCTTCCAAGCCCCCCCAGCTCATGCCTCCGCTTTGCTCCAGCGGCACCTACATTGGAATAACTGCTCAACCACTTTATACATATATATATAAAACTATGTGGGACTTCCCTCGTATCGTTTAAGTGGGATTCAAGGTTCTTTTTTCACTATCTCAGTGTATAAGGTCATTGCAAGACCACACTTATCATGAATTCCTGCCCTGTCGCTACAGTGTTTGGGGTACTTTTCTGCCAGGGTGTGTGTCACGGCAAACAAATATGCATCAGTGAAGGAAGGGAGATGGGGATTTCTTTCTCTCCTGAATGAACAATGGTTGCTTGCCAGTACATAAATTTCCTATGCTCGGCATTTGGACATTAAGGGACCTCCAGAAACGAGCTTCTGGGAAGAGAATGAAAATTCTGCTCTTTCATTAAAAAGGTCAAAGGCCCTTCAGGCTGAGGGACATAAATCTGTTAGCTAACCTGCATTTGCTGTCAATCACACTGCCACACCTCAGGTACACTGTCAGAAAAAAGTACCAATTTGTACCTTTGAGGGTACAATTACTTGTCACTCGCTGTATCCTCAAGGGTCCGGCAATTGTACCCTAGCTGTAGGTAAATGTGCCTTTTAAGGTACAGAAATGGACTCTGAGGAACTTTTTTGTACCGTCGGAGGTACATTAATGCTGTTTGTACCTTTTGTCCGTACCATTTTTTCTGAGGGTATGGCTTTTGGGGAAAACCTCTATCACCAGGCATTCCTTCTAGTTGCGTGCCGAGCAAACGGCGCGGGTGTGAGGGCACTGTGGCGGGGAAACACAGCCGTACATTGGCACTGTGCGGGCGGCGTCCCCCTTCTCAGGGCATTGAAACGGCCCTTATTCACAGAGAACAATGAAGAGTTAAAGGAGAACAGGATGTGAGGATGACAATGTGAGGGACAGCGGGCACTTCCTCTTTGCAGCGGTACACGGTGCAGCTCCAGATGACGCTGCGGCCTGGCTGTCGTTTCACTGGGCTTCCTCTCTCACTCTTCCCTTTATAACTTGGGAGATGTTGGCCAGGGTGGCGGCCCGCATGTCAACACGACCCCCCCTTTCCGGCTTGCAAGGCCTTTACTGCTTGCGTTGAGTCAGCCAGCACCTTTGAGGCTCTTATTTCATGGTGGGGGTTCCTGACACCCCCCGGGGTGGAGGCCCGTCGCTCCGCCAGTCTGCAGAGCTGCCCTGCATCAGACAGGGTCCAGCTGAAACTCCTGCTTGGTCCAGCTCTTTTCCCAGACCTCTCACACGTTTAGGTTGCCAAATTAACGGGCTAATAAAACACAGGTTTGTCTAGCAATAGTTGTGTTGGCCCTCTGTTACATAAACAGACATGATCAGAATACTAATGATCTAGACATAATGATCTAGACAGTGATGTGAGTCAGCATCACGGCACAATGGATATTTTCATAGGGCCAGTTCACAGCAGAGAGGAATTCTGGGTCATGTCCTCCTAGCAGGGCATTAATATATTAGACACCCCGAGTCTGCTTATGGGGACACCAGGCATCCTTAGGGGGTGTCGATGGATTAGTTTCACCCGTGGCAGCATCCCAGGGAGGCTACCTCACATGATGCTGAGTAACGGCAGGGGGGATGAGGGACAGGGAAGTCCCAGGCCTCAGGGACACGCCAGTGCAGCCGTTGAAGTATACAACCAATATGCAAATATATCACCAAGGACACTGTGCCTGTAATCTGAAGGTCGCTGGTTCCAATCCAGTCAGAGTGGTGCATCTGGGCCCCTGAGTGAGGCCCAAGGGTGAAGTCCAATACCCCAGTGATTGGTTTGCCCTGCTTTCTCAGTTGTATATTGCTTTGGATAAAGGTATCTACTGAAGTAATAAAATATAAATGTGATAGATTGCATGAAGAAATACATCAAAGACTGAGTGAACTCTGTGGCCGCAGCATCTCAGTGACCAGTACTGCTGCTTTGATGGGAAACGGGGGAAAGGGGCCTGGTTTCAAAGAGGCGTGGCCTCTGAGAGGCGTGGCCACTGTCTGGGGTGGGAGTCACTCTGGTGAGAGGCTTGGCCTCACCGCCTGGAATGTAACTATATTTGGCTTTTATTCTTGGTACCGGCACCAGCTGGAGCCTGACCCAAACCCGGGCTGCTTCTGGTCCTGCTGCCATTTCCATCACATCCGCATTCGGCTTAAACGTCACCTCCTACCTCTCAGGTATATAAAGCTTATATATATAAATAATACTTATTTGGTGAAAGCAAACGAGAATGAGGGCATAAATACACACGGTGGGTCATTGTTGTGGCTGTGGCTGTTTTTATTTCGGTATGTCTCTCTGGTCCTGAGCCCCAGGCCCGGTACAGACAATAGACGCTTTCTGGTTGCCAAATAAGGGCATTTTTCGCAAAGCCCCAGCGATCAAACAGGAACTACCATACTCAGGTCTGACAGGCAAGCGACGAGCCCACACAGGAAGCTCGTGCCAGAGACCTGAAGGCCGCAGGAAGGCACCATCCAGTAATGTGTCCATTCACGGCCCGTGTCGTTCATCTGTGTGTCACTGTTCTGAAAACTTCACCATGGAACTGCACTGTCTTACTGTGAGTGTCTTCAGACAGTTTTCCCTCTATTTTCAAGGTCCCAAGTCACAGATTGTCACAACCTCAGAATTTAGAATCAGATTTATTTGGGCACGCATGTTCGCACATACAGGGAATGTCTCCAACCACTTGCACAGTGACACGCCATGCCTCTAAGCCAGAGGGTCAGGCTGTGCCTCTAAGCCAGTGGGTCAGGCCGTGCCTCTAAGCCAGAGGGTCAGGCCGTGCCTCCAAGCCAGATAGTCAGGCCGTGCCTCCAAGCCAGAGAGTCAGGCTGTGCCCCTATACCAGGATGGCACAGGCTGCTGGACGACATGGACCACAAAAAGAGGAACTGGGTTAAAGTCCAGTGCCCCACAGCGAGTGCACCCCATACCTGTGTCAGCAGAAGGGGCCATGACTGCCACCCGCCGCCAGCTACACTCCCCGCCCCCCCAGTACACACTTTGCTGTTGCTGCATACCCCACCCTTTGCTCCCTTGTCACAGTGCTCCACGGCCCTGCAAGCATTTCTGGTCATTGGTTGTTTACGGCCTCAGATTAATTTTTGAATGTCACCTGACTGCAGCCTGAAAATGCCCCCCCACATGTAGGAAAGACAGCCTTTATTTCACTGAAATCTGCGGCAAGTTGCGAACGGATCCTCTCGTCTCTATACAGTGATGGAATACTGTGATCCATTAAAGGCTGATTGACACCAGCAAACCTCCTCATTGGCTGAGCTCCTTCATGCAGTCATTTAGGGGGGAGGAGCCTGTGTACCACACAGCTGCGTGCATGATGACACGTGTTACACGGCCCACCGGGCCAGAACCCATCCCAGCCCAGGGGTTCCCCTCCAGGCCTCATGGCTCACGGGTAGAAGGTCCTGCATAACTTTTCCCACTTGGAACTCACTGCAAATTCCCTCCCACACAGTTGTTCTG